>CM032228.1:62820000-63190000 GCA_019009955.1 Riptortus pedestris
CAACTTAACAATCTCATCTACCATTAGCACAAACTTGGTGTCGCAACTTGTCAATATAGGGTTTTGTCCTTAGCTGTAACTCCAAACACAATTGTCATCTTTTCTATAATATCTTTAGTATAAATTCGGTATTTATAAATAATTCAATCTAGAAACCACTTGTAACAATAGAATAGAAAACAAAGGTTTTATAATGAATACCAAAACCCAACCATGAAAGCCAGATTGAAATTGTATAAATTACCAAAATGCTGAACGTAAACGCTAAATAAAGCCTATCACCAAGGTGAATTTAATTCCTTCAGCAATTTTCTGCTAATAGTTTTTATTACTAACTAAAAAGTCCTCCCCATTTTTCTCATTCTATCTGTATGTTCTTTACATGTTATTTTCCAGTCTTATTATTTTGGCAAGGTTACTCCAGGTGTATGTCCTAAGATTAAGGCATCATTTCCGCGAAGCACCAAGTTTCTTCATTGTTTATCGGCCGAGGATTCATCTATATTTGGCTATCTGGACTCTCTCTCCTCTTTAGCCTACATTCCATTCTAGCACTATCTCATCCAAAAAGGCCCTGTCATTATCTTACACACACCAAAGCTTTCACTTGAGACGACGAAAGCACTTCATCATATGACCAGGAAGTGTAAGAGCTCATTCTTCCAACTCTGAACATGGCGCCTTGGATACGTAAATATATATTCGGAAAGATTGCAGTTACTGAAGATGTCCAGCTGTGTGAATCCCTTGCTCAAACTAGAAGTGCGCCTTTGCGTCTGACCATAGAAACAAACAACTAAATAAAGAATAACAAATAAATATCGTTGAGCGTCCTAAAATTCAATTGGATTATACTTTGAAAGAGAGTCCTGTCGCTAACATTTCTCGGTGAGGTGAATGTTACAATCTTTGGCTCAACATCCCACGGAAGGGCAAGGCCTGAGAAATGGCATTGGTGAGGTTCAATTAATGAGCTTGACGTAATTGCCTTCCATACTGTGGTGGCAATGCAGAATGTGTCGGCTACTACATTCCAGTAAGGTACTGGGTTGCCTAGCAATGCCGAGCAGTCGCCATGGAAATGAATTGAAGTCCAATCTCCAAGCTTGGTAACCTTATAGCTAAATAAAATCAAGTGTGTAACCTCAACCTTGACCCCGGCACCTCTAGTGCAGGGTATAATGCGATAACCACTACACGACCGCCACCCGCCTCGATAGTTTACGAAAGTGTTTTCGTATATATATTTTATTACACCACCAAAAAGTTCAATTACTGATCAACGTTCAGGTAAGTCTGCAATTGTAACATTTTCGTTGGGCTCAGACAGTTAGTTTCTTGCTAAATATTAAAGTATTGTAAGTGTTCATTGCTGAAGAGAATTTTCTTTTTACGCAGGTGTGTAACAACATGAATATTTTGACTACAATTAATTAATCATGGCGGAAGAAAGACGTTTAATAGAAATTGTATGACCTTGTTGAACTTCTCACTGAAACAAGACTAGAGGTATACCAAAGCTCTTGTTCTACATCGGCAATGGAGGATCTCCATTAAAGGTCAAACGTGAAATTTTTTGTGCAGGCGGGGTGGTTGACTAATGAGTGGAGAGAGAGAGAGAGAGAGAGAGAGAGAGAGAGATACATGGACTCGAGGAAGCACAACGTCCGAAAAAAGTAGAAGAACCTGAGAAACCCAAGGCCCAAGCAGAAGACCAGGTCTTTTTACGCCTTTAATACCTACTATTAAGTAAATTTAGAAATTACATCTATCGATCTATTGATTATAGTCGAGATGTCCTATTGGAACGATATATGCATGGTGTAATGAGCGAGGCATGACTAAGGGAGAGCGGAGAGTATTATGTGTACGTGTTACATGGGACTGGGTAGGCTTGGGACCGCGAAAGTGAAACTGGTACTAGGACCAGCTGTAGAGTGGATTGTGTGTCAGTCGTACCGGTCTTTCCTTCTTCTCTAATAGCTAGCAGTTCATTCCTGTTTCTAGAAGTCCTTATCTTGTAACATGATGTAACTCATATTTATATCATTATAGGAACTTAGTAGACTCCTATTTTGGAATATTAATTCTATTTAAATGTGTATTCACTCTCAAACGCGGCCTCAAAGCTGTTACTGAAAATCGTCTATAAAATGTCTGTCAATGGTGCTTACCTTAAATCATTGGTATACACCGATTGGTCTACAATCATATGATTAATAAACATAATCTTCCCAATTGTACATATGGTTTAATACCATCTTGCCATCCTGTTCAAGCTCAAATAGAGCTCTTAACAATCCTAGTTTCTCTGGAATATGCTGGATGGTAGAGGAACCAATTGATAAGGATCAATAAAAAGGCCTTGTCCTCTACAGTTTTTTAATATTATGCATCTCCTCTCTATTATTAGTATAGGGTGTTTCGTTTTGTTTATTTTTTAGATTTCTTTTACAGTTCCTCTGGTGTGCTTTTCAGAGGTTCCCACCCACTGTGATATGTTTTCCTATCTGTAATTTGGCGTTGTTTTTTAGTCTTTTAATTTTATGTATAGTTTTAAGATTTTGACATAAGCTTATCGTTGTTTACTTCTTTAAATTTTATTAGTTCACTAGTTATTAGATTTTCTATTGTTTTGGCTTTAATTTTTATTAGTTGACTAGTTATTAGATTTTCTATTGTTTTTACTCTTTATTTTTGTGTTTGTTTTTGTGACTGTTTTTTATTTTTTTTTTGACCATGCTATGATTATTAAATTAACTCAAGGTTGTGTTTGTCAGCAGGCACTGACGATGGAACGTTGACTCCGAAAGTGCACTCTGCATAATATTAAAAAACAGTAGAGGACAAGGCTTTTTTATTGATCCTAATCCTAGTTTCCTTTTGTAGATTGTATTCGATTATACATAACAACTATTGTATTTCAATTCTATTGACCTATATATATATATATATATATATATATATATATATATATATATACACACACACACACACACACACACACACACACACACACACACTCATAAAACATCAAATAAGGACTTCCTGTTCATGCAAGCAATGACCAAGGTGCAGTCTCTAAATATTACAACCACCTATGTTCTACAATAATCTCTTACGATAATGCCAAATCAGACAAACTCAAGACCATGCCCCTTATTTTGAATAGTACAAGCATAGTTTATCTCAAACGCTGTGTTTGTAGGCAATATTATCATAGCTGATAACCTAACTCTCATCTAACTATGAATTAATTTCTTTGGTAAACCCTGTGGAATACTTATATCGTACTGTTCATTTATTAAAATTATATAAAAAATATTTTTATGCATTTTAAAATAAAAAGCCTATTATGAAATTTCATAAACATTGAAACACGATTAAATTCTCAAAACGATTAAATTCTTATATTCAAAATGATTCCAATCTACTGAAGCAGGTAAAGGAATGGGTTTGTAATAGGTTTTGACTAATATGAATTAGCATAATACGTTGCGATATATGTACATAAGGAAAGAACGAGTCCGGTGCATAGCTTATAACGAGCTATGAACTAGTTCAATTCGGCGTAGAATTACAGTGCATTATTAATAGAACGTCACCAGACTTTTCATGCAACACAAACCAAGAAAATTGTAGATAAATAATAATAAATGAGAAATTTTCTAAGCCAATTACTTTTTTAAGTTTTCTTCTTCCAAGTATATTTCTAATTATATCATTAAAAGATGACATAAGTATAAATCATGTTTGTGTTTAACATTTAATCAGTGAAGGTCTATAAATTACAGATTATAGATTATAATAGTTTTTGATAAAGTTTTTGGGCAGTGTTACCATTCATTACGTCAAATCGTTTTTTTTTCAACTATATTGAAGCCGCATTTTTTTCTTCTATACCTATATTTACCAACTACAGCCACAACAACAAATGATGGAACAAATGATTTTACTAGAAGGGCCATGAAAATAATTCCCATGCACTTGTAAAAACACTAGTAATCCTGTGCTGGAATGACATTAATAGTTATTTATTAAAGTCGGCTTCAGACTGCTCAACGGGTTATCCACAGGTTACCAACCTTTTCTAAGCTAGCTAAGTTAAGCCTTTTCTAAGTTAAGCTAAGAATTTTATTTAATTAGTTCGTCACCAAATCTAAGACGGGAGATACGTCTTTTATGTCTATTTCTTGCCACGACACTATGTTTGCCATGTGTATTAATACTTACTCCTTAACTCACACGACTAACATGACTCCTAGGAAACCTGAATACTATATTAATAAGCAGGAACAAAAAACATGTGTTACTGTGCTCAATAATCGCTGCCAAGACTTATTAAAGTGCTTCTGGTAAGATTAATACTTACATCGACGAAGGATATAACAACAAATATTAACTGGCCCTCATTGTGTCGAGCTGTAACACAATTCCACACGGCGCATGAGTAAATGAATGGAATGTCCAAGGGAAACAGTGACCTACCAACGTCTACACTGAAGGTTTAAGACATTTACAAAACAATTAAATACAAGCCGGTGTGACTTGTTGTAGTGAGATAAATGAGGGAGATAGCTTTGACACAATTTTCATGGCATGCCTGCTAATAGGGAAGCCGGCAGGTTGGTATACAACTGGCGGGCATGCCTTGAATACTGATATTTACACCAGTCTAGTGAGTATTATCAAGGGGTTCAAACCTAGCTAAGTCAAGGTTCGTCTGGGTTTTTTTTTCTTTTCTTTTATTTTTTTTTTCGCTTGTGCAGCAATTTACATTCCAGACGTAAAAAAGTTACTCAAGTACTTAATAAGTAAGTGTCGTTAACTGACAGTGTTGGGAAACTTTCAAATTATAATTAATCAAAAATAATTGGATACTTTTAGCTGTTATCACCTCAAAATTAATTATTTAATCCATACAATTGCTATTTAGAAGATTTCCCTTAAGGGAAATAAGCTATTGAGGTCGTACTCATGACGCGAGTTTCGAATAATTTCTTCAAATGTCCATCGATCCTACCCAGGAGATGACGAAAATGAGGTCCGTTCAAAATTATATATATATATATATATATATATATATATATATATATATATATATATATATATATATATATATATATATTTGTCTGTTAACGCTCTAGCGGTCGCAATTTTCGTTTGATCGTTACCAAACTCGATATTTAAACGTTTTATGCAAAAAGAAAGATCAAGTTCGTTAATGGCTGAAATCGGACCAGTAGGAGGGGGAGTTTAGAGTGGAGGATTTTCGATAATTCGAAATATCTCCGTTACTATACGTCGGAACGAAAAATTATATAGAATCAATCTTATTGCAAATTAAATTTACTATAAATAATGTTATATACATTTATTCTGTATCTTGAATATTAACCGAGATATTTGCATTTTTCTGTTTTCAGTTTCAGAGATGAGATCGGCTAACTTCGGGTCTTGTCGTGAGTTTCCGTCAAGAGCTAGTTCGGTCCGTTCCCGTAACTGTTTGTCTCTCTATTCTGAAATTTCTCTATGGTAAAACTTCACGTGGGAAATCTGCTTAGTTTACGCAGCCCCTGCGTGACGGACTTTTATTTATGTAGATCCGTAAGAAAGTCCAATTTTGATGACACAATGACGTCAGTCGTCTATGTGTTTAAAAATGTTTCAATTCTAATTTCTGTTTTGATTTTCCACCAAGGTAAGCCATGGCTACAATCTAGGTTGTGTTCGTAGAAGTTCAATTGAGTGCTCTCATCTCTTTCATTAAGAAGAAAGTCCTGATTTTTTTGGGAAACGAACATCACAAAACTTCGTCTCTACTAAGACCATCCGACTAAAATTGGATCAGCAAGAATGGGGAAACTTGCTTAATATATATACATAACTTTCGCGACATCGTTTCACCTTATTTCTTCCTTACATCCTAAATCGTTAGCCATTCTACAAAACAACCCATACAACAACAAACAATAATTAAAATTAAAGCTATGTATAAAGTGGTTCCTGATATAAACAGCTTATTGTTAAATTTTACTGATATGAAATGAGTGGAAGTCGGAGTTTAATAAAGGCAGAAAACTTTAAAATGTAAATATGCTTGTTAATAACAGAGTAATGAAAAAAAGGATATAAAAACTTTTATAGGATATTTAAAGGATTAATTGGCTTTCTACAATTTTTCGAACAGACTTGTAATAACGGAAATATTTTGAATTTTTGAAATCCCGCTCTAAACCTCATCACCCTCTCACTGGTCCAATTTTAGCCATTAGCGAGCTTGATTTTTATTTTTACATGAAACGTTTAAATTTCCAGTTTGCCAATTATCAAACAAAACTTTTGAGTTTACGGACAAATATATATAGTTTTGAACAGACATCTTTTTCGACATCTCCTGCCTAAGATAAACGGACATTTGAATAATTATTTCGAAAGTCGGCTCTTAAGAGAAGTCTGCTCATTTATATTCCCTGTACTTTGAATTCTAAGACTAGTTTTGGAGGAATGCGAGATGCGTACAGGCCCACAAACATCACGCCTTACATTTCAAGATGTACGAACAATTCCGTTCTGAAAACTAATTTTTTTTGCGATTACTATACTTCTTACATGTGCTTTCGTTCGCGTTCGTAATAAAACAGTATTCTGTCACAATTGTTTGTTGAATGTACTTTTATAAAGACGGTAGTTATTTTAGGAATGATCGTATACTTCTGTTTTTTTTTTACAATAATATAATTCACGTACCAACTGTTCATTCAGGGATTTCCTTAAAGGAACTCAGTTATTGAGGTTTTATTTTTAACTTCTCTGGCCTCGGTCAAAGACTATTTCCTGTTCCTATGAAGAGCGCTCTTTGGACATGGTGCTTCCCTTTCATACGGCTGTCAAGTGAGTGGCAGGCTTCAGGTCGGCCTAGCATGACATTTCTCGGAGTAACCATGTTATATAACCTCTTAAAAACCTCCTCATAGCTTACGCCCTGCTACGCACCGTCTTTCATGTAATTTTATTTTTTTTAAAGTTGCACGAGGAAATAAATACCTTCACAATGAACAAAAAATCCAAAAAAAAAATGAAAAAATAAAACGGGCATGGCATGAGGTTTTCTATTATTAGCTAATTATTTTATTTTTTTTGGCCAATTTCCCACACCTAAAGGAATATGGGGAAATTACGTACAGCACGTTGCTTCGTTACTTACTAGTAGATTGACGAATCAACTATTTTGAGACACTAGACAATTTCTCAAACTATTAATATGTCAAAACCTCTTTTAATTAAAAAAAAATGAATTTATCGAATGAAAAATGTATTGATTACAGTTATGACCCATTCCACAATCTAATAGTTTATTCAAAAGTGCTTCAATATTATTTTACGAACATTTTCAAGTGAAAGAAAACATAGTTAATTCATCTATGCTCGAATGCGTTGAATTAAATTATTTTACTTCTAATGGACAGGATAAAATGATTTCACAATAAGGATTCATTAACTGAATTCATAAATTTCCTCCTGATGAGTGATATTTACATTTTTAAACTATGACGTTTCCTAACCAGTTTAATCATTAAATGAGTATTCCCATAATCAACTTCCAGTTTGATATATTTTCCGGAAAATCTCGGGTTACTTACAAAATAACTATGAAGATTAATGAACTATGTTTTATTACAATTCCTTTTTTAAGTAATCAGTTGTGTTATAAGTAATATATTCTAGTGCAACAGTTGGTCAATATATATTTTATTTACGTTAAGCAAATTTATTTTAATTATTTATGATACATATTTCCGTATCATAGATCTGTATACTATGAATGTTTTCTTAAGATTGTTATTTTATTTTCTGTTTATTGTATTTCATTTTGCTAACAAAGATGGCATATATGATTTTTACTCATATATTAATCAAAGTGTTTTTTTAATAGTAATTTATATATTATTGGACCTTTATTTTTTGTACAAGTTACTTGGAACTTGTTGTCCAAATTGTACCTCCTGCGAGCAAGTTCTAGGGAACCTAAAGGAACAAAATTTATTGATTTTGTTGTATCGGATCAATGTATAATATTAAATCTAATTGTTAACTCTTTTAATGCTCAACAACAACGAAAGTTTTATCCTCTACTTTTCTTAGTCCTCTCATACTTCACCGGCATTACACGAAACGTTTAACATATTTTTCATTGCTAATGATGAATGAATGAAATGTTATCTTAATGAATTCCATTATATTTTTTAGTGCTCATATTACGTTAATGCGAACTTATCTTGATCATACTCGAATTTTAATTTTCAAGATAATGATAAGTTTATGCGATATTTATCTGGAAGTGAAATCGTATTTATTTCTATTAGTTATCATCGAGTAACACTGCTGAATCACGAGATAATGACTTATACAAACACTTTGAAAACAATGTGGACGTAAACAGAACGGCTATACATTTCTATTATGTTACATTCATTCATAATGTGGAACATGTTGGCTATCATTAAGAAGGAATGTTACAGTCTAAAGAAGGTGCATTATTAAGCTAATTTTACGTAATTAGAAGCGTGACGTAGGGGACATGTATGCAAGTACGAGGTCGACTTGCGTATAAATTAAATTGTAAATCAACGTAAAAATATGGAGCTGTGAATAACGTTACTCAATAGTGATGTTGTGAATTGAAACTCTTTGATATCATCTTGAAAACTCTAGTGTTTGCGAAATACTGTTATTTATTATATAATACTTGTTTGAATTCATTCACTGCTTGCTGACCGTATCTCATTTATTATGTCATGAATAATGTCGGGGTTAACCAGTGGTATTTTAAACTTTAGGAATAGTTTACGAAGTTTCAAAAATTATCCAGACGGGTTGCAATTCTTTAAGTACACATATATACCTCAAAGAATATATTATTTTAGTTGTTTATGAAATGCAACTAATTAAAATGGGCGTAATTATTTTTCTCGCCACTTTCTTATTTATGGGAACATAGTACTTAATTTTGTGAAATATATTCAAGTCTGAATATATACTTCAATTTGTATTCAATTATGTTTTCCCTTAGTATTTAAATTGTTCAAATTATTTTTCAGATTTTATATTTGAAAAATAGTTACTCCAGTAATGTCACGTATAAATATATTTTTATCAGTGTATCTGCTATGAAAGAAAATAGTGAAATACTATTGAGTCAGCAATTATTTTTATTATTATGAAAATAAATTAAGGTAAAACTATTATTTAACTCGATTTATCTGCATATTTTACGTACTTTTTTAAAAAATATTTATATTTACACTATGATGTTTGATGGTGTCAATTTTTCCGTATTTCCCCTGACTCTACACCGAATTCCTTAGAGCCTCGTTTTAGCAGATTTCCCTGATGGGAAATCTGCTATTTAGGTTCTACTCTCGATCTAGCGGTCATAATTTTTATTTGATCGTTACCAAACTCGAAATTTAAACGTTTTGTGTAAAACTAAAGATGAAGTTCGTTAACGGCTGAATCGAAACAGTCGGATTGATAAATTGCATGGAACCAATCTTATTGCAAATGTAATGTCTTAGAAATGCTGTTATATAATTTTTTTCTCTGTCTTGAACATTTACAAAGATATTTACATTTCTTGGTTTTTTGCCTTTATTAATATCACACACTTCCCCTCTCAGTCATCGCATTTTAACAATAAGAGAACATGTTATAAAACGTCTTATTTCAAACAAATACCAAATATTTTCATCAGATCGTTATTAGGTGAGGATACATGAACCTAATTTATTTCTTGACTGGAAAATGTTATTTGATGTTTACCATACTCGTATTCATCATTTTCAGCCAACACTAAAGAGTATATTCATTAATTATTGAACTCCGAACAGCAATCGGGGGGGGGGAGGAGGGGTAGAGTGAGGGGAATTCAAAAATTCAAACTACCTCCGAGTTAACATGAGTCGGATTGAAAAATGTTATAGATCCAATGTTGTTAACCTACTGTTGTTCTAGACATTGCTCAATGTTAAGCGAGTGAATGATCCGTTCATTCTTTTATTTACTCTTCAGTAAATTTTTATTTAGGAATATAGAATATATGTGTGAGATATAAGGGAAATCTGCTTAGTTTAAGCAGCCCCCTGCGTGACGGACTTTTGATTCTTGTCGCAGCAGCTTGTCTGGTACTAAAGAAAGCCGAACATCATAGTGGAAATAAAATCCCTGGGTGGGAGCTTAATATATCAAAACAAAATAATCCTTGATATATTAATGTCTTAATAAACTAATCAAAGATCTGGGAGGTAAAAGTACAATAAGCCATTAATGAAATAAAAACGGGCCGAAATCAGTACAACAAATAACCTTGGATTCTTCCTTAAATATAAAATAAAAAGGTTTGATATAATATACAACAACTATTTTTTGTATCAATTATATTTTTGTTGTTTTTAAAATTTAATGAAAATAAATGTTAAAAAATACTTACATGTCAGATATGATTTGTCAGAACAGTGGTATAAAACTTGAACGTTCTGAAAAGAAAAAAATACACTTCAATTAGTAATAAAATTATTTTTTAAGTGATAAAAGATATGTACTTGCCCTTTAGACCTCGAAAACCATGGCTATTTCGGGGGAATTATACTGGCAAATCACCATTAAATGTATAATATAAATTCTTCTTTCAGAACTAATAATGTTTGAAAACTAAAATAAAGTATTTGTGTCATTTATAAAAGAAATTATTAATGTCATTTTTAAAAGGAAGTATTAAAATCATTTATAAAAGGTAGTATTAATGTAATTTGAAGGCTACTACTAAAAGTAGACAACTATATTAATATTAATGGTGGATGTTCTTGAATGATTATTTCAGTTTGTTATTAGAGTAATAAAAAAAACTAAATCTATTGAAAATTCAAATTTATATGAGCTTATCTTTATATTTTTCTGTCATTTAAATTTTATATTTTCATTTATGTATACATGGTTATGCTATATCTTGATAAATGTATGATATTGTTTTTAGGTTAATATGGGACAAATGTATAAGAATGACTGAGGAAAACTTAAAGCATAACCCCCCCCCTCCCCATATCTAAGATTTAGGTAATTTAAAATAAATAATATATTAAGTCACTTTAACTCTAAATAAGAGATGATTATTAATTATAATAATAATAGTAATAAGTTAATCTGGATGTACACAGTAGCCCACCTTTTTCCCTCTACAATACATTACAATGACGTATTGTAGAGGAAAATAGGCCTACTGTGTAAATGCAAATTAATTCGTCCCTCTATCTCACAGCTCTCCAAGAATAAACTAATAAGTTACACATTAAAATGATGATAATATAGCTTAGAAATGTTATCAAGGAGTTTTTAATGAAACTCGGTACGGTGGACAGGTAAATTCCTAATAAGCTCTATAACCCAAAGAAATTCGTAAGAAAGGATAATATTATAATATAGAGAGGGGAGCCGAAAATTCGAATCATCTCCGTAATTATGAGTGGTATCGAAAAATGTTATGAAACTAATCTTAATAAAATTCAATTTGCTATAATTAGTGTTCTATGAATTTTTAATATAACTCTAATATTAACCAATACATTTGCATTTTTTTGTTTTCAAACTTCAGTAAACCTCCACTTCTACTCGACGCTATAAATAATCGTATTTTGTTCTGTTTAAATTTCAATAGAAGTTTACATAGGCTTCTTATAATTATTATCAAGAGAATAGGACATGGAATGACGTAATCACCATGACATTTCAGCTGGTAGGAAATCTGTTTAGTTTACGTAGCACCTACGTGATGGCTTTTACAGCTCTGGAGGGCGCAACAATGACAACAAATAAAAAGTCAAGATTGATTGTTGATCAAACGAAGTAAATAACTAATAATAACTAATATTTTTGTTTGAGATTTATCTGAAATAATGCTTTGCAGAGATTATACTTCTATTGCAAGTTCTTAGACTTTTTTCTTAGGAATGAAAAATTTTGGGGTGTTTTGCCTGATTTATTCTCAGACATAGTTCTTTTTAGCTATTTCTACTGTTATGGGGATCATATTACCTCGCAGAGTCAAATAAATAAATTAATAAAGACTACTATGTAGCTTCTTCAACCGTGGTTTGCCTCAATGACAAAGCTCAACAATGAATGATTCTAGCCAGAATTAAAGTCATTGGTGACACGGCTAGCGCCATCTTTGGAGGCCTGTACATCCGCTGTAATAAGCATACAATATGAATTATACCTAATAACTGTGAGTTAGCAGCTCCGATGCTTACCGATCGTACGAGGAGAGTTGAACGGCCATGGCGAAGGACGGTCTCTAGCTGACCTTACCCCAAATACAGCTGTTAAGTTTTCAATGAACTCTCATGAATTTTAAGCTGTTTCTCGCGAAACTGTTCGATATGGGAAAGCCCGAATGAATGGGGCTGCGGTAATTAAGATTTTCCAAGAATTTCTGGAATATTCAACTCGTGTAGTAACTTCTATTAATATAAAGTAGTATATCATATGATTCATCCTTAAAAAAAAATCACAATTCCATTTTCTTGGAAATCTCCAATCTCTCTTGGAAATCTAATAAATTCTAATTATTGACTGAAGGCTGGAAGCCAAAAATGCATAAATATAGAATATGGATTCTGAACACAATTCGTTCTGTACATTTTTTCTTTCGATAAAATCTATAATTACAATGATATTCACGAATATGTGTTATGACATCGAAGTAAACCCCACTCCTTAGGATGGCAGTAAAGTATAAAATAACGCATTTAAACAATATCCATACCCTTAACTATATGAAAAACATTTTTCACTTCAATTGAAGCATCTTCATAGAACACGAGCAAAGACCTTTGGCTAATAAAAATGGGAAAACTTCAAAATTTATAAAATTTGGTCCGTTTGTAGGACAATAATCTATAATATCAATATAACGTGCTCTTTAGATTATCTCTGTAAAATGAATATTAATGAAGACAATGACGAAAATGGTTTATGACGTGTAACCCACTCCTAGATGAAAATTCGAATTTCATAACCTATTTGTTCCCTTAGGATAATTGACTCACAAATATAGTAGTCCAAAAAAATCTTCTTGGCCGTTTTTGAGTGATTGAGTAACAAAGAGCGCACAAACAGACATTCTAGATTTGGACGCGGTTGTTCTTAGAATGATCTGAAACGCGAAAAAAATTGTATCCTCCCGAAATTGAATAGAAAATCAAACAAAGCTTGGAGTTATATATATATATATATATATATATATATATATATATATGCGGTTTCCCAAATATGATGTTGGCCGTGGATTATTCATAATTGAAGCATTCAGTACCAGAATATGTTAAATTAATGTTACTTGAATAACAATTTTTAATTCTGATTTTTTTTTTCAATTCTGAAGTTAATATTTCCCTACAACCGTACCATAAATAGCGTCGGAATCGTTGTAGTACAAAGTAGAAGTGCAATGGCGAGTCAGTTAGGAAATCCCGGAAGGATATCTAAGACCCTGTTTTAGCTTCTGAGGTCTTCCCTCCAATATTTCTTTTTAAAAGGCAATGTTCTCACTGAACAAGGGTTTGATGTCATTCATTGCCCTACGAACGATAACTCTATCGTTTAAGCATGTTGAACTTTATATTGCTTGCATAGTAAGTAAAACGTTCACCACTAATCCAAAGTAGTTGTAGGCTAACGATTTTCAAGTTTACAAAGCCAAATGTAACGATATTTACGAATGTATGTAATAATTTATTATGAAAGACCTGCCTTAAAAAGAATGGAATATGATTCAAAACATTAAACACAGTTTTTTAACAAAGGTTATTTTAAATGGTCTTCCTATGAACATAAATGGCATTTTCCCATTTTTTTTTCTAGATCATTTTACTACTAAGCTAATTAGGCAAGATCAAAATAATGTTTTGACTTATTTGTCTTCTGAAGGGATTACATCACTTAAATTCCTTAAAGAATATTCTGTAATTCATTCCTGTTGTAATTTATTAGTTCATTTATGGTTTCATAAATATATTTTTAAGTCCATCTTCATGGGAATATACATTAGACATTATCATTGCATTACCTCATAATTAAGTTTGCAAAATAAGATTTGACAATTTTATTTTTATTATTATAATTCTTATTTATTAATAATATATTTTCCATTTTTTTTTGTTAAAAGCGTCCCTCGTTATTTTCTTTTTAGCAACATTTACAAATCATAATTTCAAAATTGAGGGTGATAGGATAACCTAATCTTCATTCACAATTATTTATTTAATCTAGGTCGATTTTAGGGGATGATCGTTACACCTTTCATTCTTAACAACCTAACAGCCGATGAAAAACTGATTGGAAGACACGAAATACTCAGAGGCCAAGGTGTTTTCGTATCATCTCGTAACCCAGCAATTCCCGTGTCAGCAGAAAAACTGAGATGGGTGAGTGAGGGCTCTGGAGATGTAGGTAAGAAATTCCAAAAATGGTTAGATTATATAAATAATTATGAAGATTGCCATAATTATTTAAAATCATTATTTCGTGGTATATTTGAGATTAAGTTCTGTTTGCCATGTCGAAACTGCCAAAAAGCAAATTAAGTAAGCGAAACCGTAAATAATAACATACCTCTTCCTTGAAATCTCCCTCTGCTAATAGAAATGTCCTAAATTTCATTCTGATTGAACTGGCATACGAATTAAGCATCAACATAATTTGTTATAATATATTTTCTGTAACAAACTTTGTTAATACATACATATTCAATATTGTATTGTATATATTTTTTTGTGCTCCATGTTGATAGAGTTAGTAGACATTCCGTTTTATAATAGTTATTCAAACTTTTAACCCCATCTACTGCACTCATTTCTCCCTCTACTTTTTATATCTCAAATTACTACTACTCTAAATTACTAATTCGTCTGTGTGAACATTAGTGCAAAATAAATTTTTAAACTTGTGCCTTAGACTTTCATTATCCTCATTCCAGGATTTATTGCAATATTTATAGTTTTACATAGGTTTAATTTGACGTTTCCTCAATTTTATTTCGCTATAATTCATACTATGTTTTAATAATTTTGCAAAACAATTTCTTTATTTTAACATTTTAATTTAGGAAATTCAAAATAAATGATACTGAGCGACATTGCCTAGTTGCGGAGCTCGTCTATTAAATATAATAGTTATTTAAAAATTAATGTTCTTAATAAAATAAGAAATAAAAAAAATTAGAAACATTTTTGAAGATTACGGTTAAATAGAAAACCAAAATTGATCATGAGTAAAATATTTCTCATCATTTTTCATGTTTGGTTGTATTTATAAGTAATTATTAATGATTTTTATCAGGAATCATTGATTAATACATAAGATACAAGGACATTTATGCAAAATATATTGACGTGATTTATTATGATGTTTATGTATTACAACCAATATTTATCACATAATAACGTAATGATAGGAACATTGTTTGGCCATGATAATAATGACACTTTCAGCCTTTATTTTGGAACAAGGACTATTTCATATTTTCCACATGGAATCTATTCGCAAGGATTATCGATTCGAATTATAGCGTTCGAATTTATTGATTGGGCAGGTTGTCAAAATGAAATTTATATTCTTTCAATTAATCAAACTGAACGCTTCAAGGCCATACAGACTAAATTATTAAAACCATAGCACACATTAAAAACATCAAGTTTACAAACATATAATGCTTTACTATAATTGAATAAACGATTCAATCAAAGAAAATTTTTTATCGGAATTTTAATTAGCATTTTTTGAAAATTAACTTTTAGTTATAGCATGAAATATCATTGGCAATCTACAAAAAAAAAATGACCTGTTATGAAAAAAAAAACCAATACTTATTTCAGTGGGGAAAAAACCCACATGACAACAAATAAATATTCATCAGTTTTTTGTCGTATGCGTGTTCAGGTCCAAAGTAAAATCTACCGGAAGTGATGAATACAAGGATGTAATTCAAACTCTATAAAATGCTAAATAGTAAATACCAGTAACATGGTGAGTCGAATTGAAAAATTATTTGATGTTATTTATTAATATTCACATTTTCCAACCAATGCTAATTGGAACGGGTTATCTATAGTGTACCTTCCTTTTGGCAGATTCTCTTAAGAGAAATAATCTATTTGCATATACTCATGACACGATTTTCGAAGAATTTCCTCAAATGTCCATCGATCCTATCCAGGAGATGACGAAAATGAGGAACGTTCGAAATTACATCTATCTATATATATATAAAATTGTAACCTCTGTCTGTACATTGATTTTTTTCGCGAAATTTCACGATAACTTTTCGTTTCACATGTCATAGACACCATAACTGCATTTTGTTTCTTTGGTGTCTGTTTGGGGCAGGAGTGGGGGTTATGAGGGAAGCCTGAAATTAATTATATATATTTGTACTTTAACACTCTAGCGTTAGCAATTTTGTTCGATCGTTAACAAATTCGATATTTAATCGTTTTATGGAAAAAAAAAAAGATCAAGTTGCAGACATCGGGCTAGTGGGAGGGGAGGGGTGTTTAGAGGGGGGAGGGATCATAAATTGGAAATATCTCCTTTACTATAAATAGGTTTGAAAAATTGCACATGACCAATCTTATTGCAAATTAAATTACATATATATGTTATATACATATTTTCTATATCATGAATATCAACATACATAATTGAGTTTTCTAGTTTTCATCCATAAGTAAACCCTCACTCCTACTGATGTCATATTAACATAAGCTCTTACGTCACGAACCACTTATTCTAAGATTTCATACCAAATATTGTTCTCACGGAACCTTTATTATGCTATGTACATGCAAATTCGATGTGTGATAACGTCAACAATTAAGATTGTATGTTTTAACTCGAAAATGTTTATTTGATCTATACCATACTCGATATTTAACCTTTTCTGTCAACACTAAAGATCATATTTGTTAGTGGCTGAAATCGGACCTGGAATAGTGGGGGGGGGGGGATTGGATAATTCAAAATACATCCGTTATTAAGAGTCGGGTCGTAAAATGATATATTACCAATCTTCTTAAACTATCAAGGATCTACAATTCTTGCTCTGAACATTTTTTTCGTAATTCAAATACTAATCGAGTTATATGAACTAACTTGTTTTCTGCCTACAGTAACCCCTCCCGTTGCGCCACTTCTACACATCAGTTTTCTACATAAGAATAGAAGTGTGCTATACCGGCATGGGAAATCTGCCTAGTTTACACTACCCCTGTGTGACGGACTTTTCTAGACAAGGTAGGGCTAAGAATTTTATTTATTGAGTTCGTCACTAAATAAATTCCTATTGCCTAGGTGAGAATCGAACTCCCGACTCTAGGTATACCAAGTGAGATGACGACTAACTCCTTAATTCACATGGCAAACCTGAACTCCTCTCCTTCCAAAAAAAATTGTTTTCCATACATTTTATTCAAACTGGAATATTTATGGGCATATTTGTACCTTTTTTTTTTGTTTTTAGCCTTCGGGAACCAACTCTACTGTAATTCTTGCGCTTTCCATATTCAGCTATTATATCAGCAATAAATAGTAGATTATATAATAGACCCAGGTTACGTTTGAAGACTTATTTGCAAAGGAAAAGGTGGGTCAGTGTAGAATATAAGATCTAGGTCTCAGTTTTTTCCAAAACGTGGGAAATATGCTTATATCAGGAAATCCCTACTTAATTCAATTAGTTCTTAGACACATTGAGTGCCACGTGCTCACCGGGGGCCATTTTTTGAAAAACGCACGCTGGGGGGGGGCATTCCTTGTATTCCCTAAATTCCTTAACACTACTCAGTATTTTGTTGACAGTAGCGAACAAAATTGCCAAGTCCAAGTAAAAAATAGCTTTTATATTTCATCAAAAATTCCATTAAATACATAAAAACATCATCTATAAATTGGCTTCTGTCGGCTAATAGCTCACATACATTTCTGGGTGATGGGTACGCTCTTAATTGTCCGCAGTCAGTTAATATGTGTTTTACAGCCAGCGTCCAGTTGCAGTACTGACTCATAGGTTCATCTTGTCCGCTCATTAGATATGAAAGGGTTGGTCTAATGTGCCCTGTACGTAGGCATGTAAGTACAATTTCTTCTCTTCTAGAGTGAAGTCCAGTTTAGTGTTTCTTTATAGGGTCTGGTCACTATAACATGAAAAACATTAAAAAAAAACTTTAATCTCAGATTTATATCTGCTCTCATAGTTCCTTGCATCGTGAGGCTATTGAGGAGCTACTGAATAAAGAAGTAAGATTCCTTTCGTTGAGAACACTACAAACACGAATGTGAGTAATGATGTCCACGTGTCCTCTCACCTGTTGAGTAGACCTTGGCCTTTCTTAGCCTGCTTTGTCCACGGATTATTACTATGCTTAACGTTTTCGGATGCCACAAGTCAATGGTTTAATACATCTTCGCTTTTTTGTAATGTGAACTCGTATTCCGGGGATTCGTCACACATTGAGCAATCCTTTCTACGCTTCGTATTCGTTACACATTTAGTATAATTGAGTAACTTTACGTGCGTTTTATTTCTCATTATAAATAATGTGCACATTTCCCGCTTTGGGTGACAGTGCCAGTCATTTCAATGAGTCTAAATATAACTATTAATTTTATTTTTTATCATAATCCTGGAACTCTGCTTTGTCAGATCCTACGAAACTAGATTTTTAGATGTCCCTTAAGGGAAATTAGCTGTTGAAGTCTTGACTATGACGCGAAAAAAATGAGGTCCGTCCGTCCGTGTGTGTGTGTGTGTGTGTGTGTGTATATATATATACATATATATATGTTAACGCTCTATGGGTCGTAATTTTTGTTTGATCGTCATCAAACTGGATATTTAACTGTTTTATGTAAAAAGAAGGATAAAGTTCGGTAACGGCTGAATTTAGACAGGAGAGAGGGGATCAAAATATGTATAGAACAGATCTTATTGAAAATTAAATGTTCTATAAATATTGTTATATGCGTTTTTTCACTATATTGATCATTAACAGAGATATTTGTATTTTTTAGTTTTTGATCTTCTGTAAACCCCCGCTCTTACTCATGTCAAAACACATAAGCTGATACATCGTGGCAAAACGTTATTTGAAGTTTAAATACAAAATATTGTTCTAATTGTACGTTTACTTTTGAGATAAATGCGAATTCGTGGCTCAAAAATATGCTTAGTTAACGCAGCCCCTGCGTGTTGGGCTTATTTTCATTGCCTTGACCCAAAAAGAAAGCACTCCCCTAAGAAAAATAAGGACAAGAGGCCATTTCATAGTTCGAAGAAAACAGAGGAAAATGATTTCAGGAATTTCTCTTCCCACCTGCCAAGGACGTTGTTGTGGACTTGATACTCTGGGAGTTTAGACAGGATACTTGTAAGTAACAGCTGAATGCAAATAAAAAGTCAAAGCGGCGTGGAATTGTTACACATAACTTCTAGTAGCCTTCTATGACACTGAATGGACTTTATTTGTTTTAAAATGAGTCATGTTATGATATTCACATGAGGTTCAATTTATTCTAAAACTGCTACTTATCTACAACACCCTTTTCTAAGTTGAGACTACGGATAACATTCAGGAGGTTCGTCACGTTGGAGTCAAACTCACAACTCTAGGTTTACCAAGCTTATTATAACCTACGTCATAAGTCACATGAGTAACTTTAAAATGAATTAAGAAGTCCTTAAAAATAATTAAATAAAAGTTCTATTTAAGAAGGTTTAACTGGAAGGTGTTTGTTAAAAGCTCTTAATTAAATCCAAAGCTGTATAGAACTGAAATTTGTATTACATAATGATTTTTCTTTTAAATATTATATAGATATGGATCCTTTTGGCCTTCTTGATATCAGTGTAAGAAAGAAAGCAGGAATAGTATTGATGTCAGTGTCTGTAACCTTTAGTTTACCCTTTTCCTCTTGCCCTGAATATCTTCCGCATATTTTAATTTTATTCTTATATGAAATGTTTACCCAGCTCTGTAATAATTCTCGCCAGCAAAAAAAGTTTGCGGAAACGTTTCCTTTGTTCAAAAACCTAGAGGTTAACGACTGTCCTCGAATGCCCACACTTCTAGTTGTCCTTAAACCCTGCTTCTGGCCATTATACGGTTCTCTATTAGTCCTGTAATATTAATCGGCTAGAAAGGAAACAGTACGAAGTATTAAAGTTAGCTCCATTATTTTACATAAGTCCTAGGATTAGAGTTCCAATAGATTTCAGAAAATTGGGTTAAAACCTTCACCTCAAAATTTGACCTGAATCTATAGGTATCTAAAAATCCACTACATGGCTAAACACACTAATGGTGAAAGAGTGTTTATTAATGTTAGGGCTAAAAAATTCTAGAACGGTCTTTAATTTGAAAAAGAAAAAACAATGGTCTCTGTCATTTAGCCTATTTCAGATATTCGCCTTTGAAAGCAAACCTTACTAATGTGATATTCAACAACGTGGAATATAAGTATTTACAATATTAAACGAAATTAGAATGATCTACAGCTCCTAAATTTTCCAATCATTATTTATTAACGTCCACTTTTTGCAACTAAGGGTATTTGGGACGGGATATCTACAGGTTACCGTCCTTTTTCTAGCCAGGGTGGGACTTAGGATGTTATTTAATGAATTTCGTCACTAAATAATTTCCTTTGCCCAGACGAGAATCGAACTCTAGGTTTACCATGTGAAATTAAAGTCAACGCTTTAACTCACATTCCAATTGATTTAGCTTTTAAATAAACATTCTACAACTTAAAATAACAAATTTAGGTTGTCAAAAAGGTGAAAGATCAATTACTTGAACACGGCTTACGATCAATAGGTTTATTGGAATAAAGCTCCACATTTTTGACTCTTCTACCGGTACATCATCAGAATCTTATATCTAAATACAA
Organism: Riptortus pedestris; assembly: GCA_019009955.1. NCBI lineage: Eukaryota > Metazoa > Arthropoda > Insecta > Hemiptera > Alydidae > Riptortus > Riptortus pedestris. Next base: position 62,841,001 of record CM032228.1, read on the forward strand.
AACTACTTTTTTTTTAGACTGCTCCGTCTAGCTTCTTCTAGGTCGTCCATACGAACTGGAATAAATGATGATTGAGGCGATAAAGTACAAAGGCCTCACAATGTGCATGGATCTGTCATACACGACATTTAATGACACGATATATGGTTGGTTAGTACTCGTTCCAGACGTCTGTGGCCTACTTCATGAATGTCTCCATTATTCAAGAACCCTTCCCTGCCACGGTTAGTGTAGAATGACTGGGGACCGTTTCATTCTTCCAGAACAAACATTGCTAAATACACAGCTACATAAAAGCTATTAAGGCTCTGTGAGTTTGAGCTAATGTCCTTTACATACAAGTTGTCTATGTGTAATGCCTGTCGTTAAATGATTTATTTTTAGGATTTGTCGACTTCGAGAGTCAGACTCTTACGATCATAAGGGATTAGAAAATTTAATCGAGTAACTAGAATTGCCGCATTTAAGCAGAAAAAGAAGACTAACTTTGACATTCACGAAAGTAAAAATGAAAAACTCATGATTATCATGCAAACTCAATTTAAAGTGATGGCCGCTTAATTGCTAAAATATTTCATTGTGCAGGCTGCAACAATACTTTTGTCACCCCCTTTCTCCGTGACGCAGAGGCTGCGTAAACTAAGCATATTTTCCATAAGATGGAATGACGCCACGATGACCTCCGCCTTTCATTACTTTACTTACTAACAGCAACAACTCACTCAACAGTTCCCAGTGTAAACAACACTCAAAGCAACGTTCTGAAAGACAAGTTTGCGAGATGTGATGTTTTAAATAAAAATTCTCATTAGCAGAAATGGAGATTTATGAAAAATATAGAATAATAATTTATTCTATAAATTACTTATTCATTGCAATCTCATATAACGCATGTAGATGTATGCGATTTTATATTTTACGTGTATTCGTAAACTTCCATGTATGATTTTACCCATTAACGAGCTACAAATTTAAACGTTGGTAATTTGAACAAATGTTTCTAAAATCGCAACATTACTACGTTAAAGACTGAATAACTGATTTCTTGGAAGAAGAAAAAACAAACCTAAAAGCTGTTTACATTCTTAAATATCTTCATTTAAACAATTATAATGAAGTTTTAGTGCATTGAAAGGTTTAGTAGTCACAGATTTTTGTGTTATTATTATTATTTTTTTAATAGAGGGATTACAAATACAACTATTGCTTTGAGGGACATGAAATGATAATTCAAAGCCTATATGATATTAATGATTCCAACCCGTAAACTACACATATATAGTTAACCTAAGATTGCAAGGTTAGGTTTTTTTTAAAAAAAATTTTATATTTTTGATTGTGTTCAGCTACATTCCACTTCCTCAATAATAATGGAATAGTCATTAAAGCTGGACAGAATATATTATAAATTACGATTTGTTTAATTGTTCCGCTTCCAAAAAGTCTGGATCTGATTTTACCACGATATGGTATTTCAACAACCATAGGAAAACAAAAACTTTCTTTTTTGCTTGCAATAAAAGCTCACATTGATATCCTTAAAAAATAAGATGCATGTGATTTAATTTTGGTCTATATGAAATTAGCCACCCACTTTAAATTTTTGTTTTTTTATTTAATTTATTTGCAATACGATCGCTCAATTCTTTTTAATAAGAGTTCTGGCTTCACATTTTAACGTTTTTTCTTCACTGTCGTGACCCTTGTCAATGCACTATTACACGCCTCGTCTCTACCCGCAGCTTGTGCAGTCAACCATCCTTGCAAGCATACTATTGCAATCCTTGCATGAGCAATCCTTTGAAATTGTAATTTAGCACATGTAGGTTAATGTCTCTGATGGTCAGTGATATAATATCAATGGGTACAATTGTGCCTTTTGAATAGTTTCAGTCAATAAGAGACGGAGAAAATAAGTTTCAAATAATGAACCTACACAAGTTATGTAAATATTTACTATGGAAAGGGATACTTTAGAATAAATTCAAAATTAATGAAAAAGGATGAATTGTTTATTTACCTAAATTTATACTACGTGGAAACGTTAAGTGCTTATTTTTTTATTTGTCCCTTATATTATTTTGGTGTTTCAGACACATACTAAAACAATCAAGGTCTTGAAATTAGCCAATGGTCTCCCATTGCAGTATCTAATTAAAATCTATTCAAAAATAGTTCGATTCCCGCCTGGGCAAAGGAATTTATTTAGTGACAGCATTCATTAAATAAAATCCTTAGTCCCACCCTTGCTAGAAAAGGGTGGTAACCTGAAGAGAACCCCTCCTAATTAGCCTTAGTTGCAAAAAGTGGACGTTAATAAATAATTTAATTTATTCAAATATAAAATAATTGCAGTTACAGTTTTGGAAAAAAAAGAGAACCGTGTTGTGGAGTTGGGTTACTTAATGTGGACCAAAGTAAAACCGTAGACAGAAATACGTTAGGTAATGTCTGTCACTTCCTAGTGGAAGCTGGGCCCTTCACCCCCATGCATACACTACCATTTAAGTCTCCGTTCAGGAGACTTCAATTCCGCATTCCCCTTTTAATAGCGATACTGCATATTACTTTAAAAAAACATATCAGGACACAATCTGTTGAAAACTACAACCCACAATTGATTGAAACAATAAATACTTCTTGTAATTCCTATTAACTAGGTAGTTATTTTTTAATCTATATAATTAAGAGTGGTTTGTCTGTAATTCTACTTAAATTAGGCAAGAATACAACACTTTCTTAAAAATTGTAATTTATTCGTTCGTACGTTATGAAGTCATTTAAGAACAGGTCACAAAATTTTCAATGAGTTTTTCTACTTGTGGGTGTTAACCTAGTTATTTATATACGCAACCACGCATAGTTACTTACTTATGTTCTCCTCGGGAGTGGGGATTTATCTCAATTTCAAAACTAATAATCGTGGATATCTCTCTTATTATTGATATCATTAAGCTTCTTTGTCCTAGCTAAGTAGAGTTGAGTCTAAAGCAATTTAAAAATTGTAACATACGGCATTTAGTACTTTACTCATTTTTCTTTAGATTGACTGAACAAAATGAAATCATTTTTATAATCCGTTCAACGAAAATTTCTTTTGGTAATATATACAATTTTGTATTTAATGGAGGCTAGCAGAATTGGGTTTTTGAAAACATAAATTCTTCAACATCCCCGGGATTATTTTTTTTTGTACGAAATTATATATTAATTAATAGCTTATACTGGGAGTGAAGGAAAAATATGAAGGGATGAAAAAGGATTTCATCACAGATTTTGTTATAGCTTAACTACTTTTACTCGTCCATATCATCATCTTCAGGGGCTAGCTATGTAGAGAACTCGACAGCTAGGGCAAAGGCATAGAGTGACTGAGACACTAAACACTTATAAATAATGTTTAAAATATGATTTATATTTTTAGTTATACAATTATTCTGGAATGTGAAACTCAGAATTTTCACGTGCGACCTCCGGTCTAAGTTTTTCGTCATATTGCGTTCTATAAACACTAAATTTGTTCACGAGCTAGGTTTATTGCGAAAGCGAGGCCCAGTAAAAGACACGTAGAGAACAAGTTCTTTTAGACTGTGTGATGTCAGAATTCTGCAAGAAACAGAAACAATTTAATGGGCCACTTGCGTGACACATAGCGACCTACATATCTTAAAGAATAAAGAAATAATAATCAAATACAATAACAGCAGCATTTTATTTAGTTTGAAACCTGACCTGGTATTTAAGGAATATAAAAAACATTGAAGAGCCTACAATATTAATCGATTGAGACTACCTTCGATGTGAGATATGATTGATTCTATTATTGTTTCATTGTTTGTGATAGCATGTCACTGAGTTTGGCATTCATAACTCCCGACAAATAGTTTTAAGGTCGCATAGTACAATGTCATTAACAATCGAAATACCCTTGATTCACTAGCCCATAGGATTTATATTGTTAATTTTTTTTACTGGTTTAGAAATCAAATCATTCAGTAGACATTTTATTGGGCATAACGTTAGTAATTTCATGAATTTATTGGTTTTAGAATACATTTTTTTCTCTGTTTTATTAGCCTACGCATACAGTTTAAATTTGATATTCTAATAAAAATATTTCCCCTTATATACCTACATACTGTGAATTCACAAAATATGTCTATTCCAATAGTATATAACATTTAGTTCAGGAGTCATAAATTGGTTTACCTAATTCAACAAAATATATTTTATGCTAACATGTCAAAATAGCTAGGATAAAATTATGTAAATAATATGTAACACTGAGCTGGATTTATTAAAAATTTGTTTATGAAATTTACGTAAGCTCTTTATGAGAAAAAAATGATAAAGTTCAACTGGCTTCTGAGATACGTCGCGTAAAACATAATTTATTTAAAAGACAGTATTTTCTGAAATTAATGAACGTAATTTTCATAAAATTAACGTGTACATAATTTTAAAACTTGAAATTTTACTCAGGAAGGAGCTTAGTTTTGCCTCATGAGCTAAGATGTTCTCCTTAATATACTTTAAAATATATATATATAGTCATGGGTTTGATTCCCCCATGGACGATAGGGATTTTAGTTACGAACTCACTCCAAGGTTAAAGAGAGTTAGCTGATTAACAATCACTATTAACCTTGGAAAACGTTTATAAACCTATGCTACTGAAAAAATGTACAGTAGCCTATCCAAACATTATGTTAAGCGCATTTATCTTTAAGCAGTTATATTTCATGTTTTAACTTTAATATTCTCTTTACTTTTTTGTATTCCATATTGACTGAGATGAGGAAATAAACATTGCGACGAAATAAAAATTTTCTTGTTAAGGATTTGATTTTAATATTCAAATCCTTAACAAGAAAATTAAAATCTGCAACACAACAGCCCTTAATCATTGGCAAGGAAAAAGTGTCCCGCAATAAACATTCCTCAAAAAAACCTCAACTAGAAATAAACAAAAATATATAAATAGATTTTTCTATTTTAGGTAAGGCTGAAATTAATGTTCCCAACCCAATGTAAATTACAACAAATAAGCGTACTCTAAACCAAGTGTAAACAAACAAAAAATTTGAAAGGAATTTTTCAGTCATTTGTGTGCAGATACATCAGCTATATATGAAGATATCTGTTGAATTGCATATCATTTGATGTAGTTAATTTTTTGAGTAAAATAAATGTGGAACTTGAGATTGATTAGTTCCGAACGTCAGTAGTCGTAGCGTAGAAAAATGAAATATAGTTATCATGATGAGTTATATATGACTTAGACAAACTTAATTCTTAAATAAATAAACAAATTCAACTGTGTGAGACCCAACGTTAATCGAAAAATAGGTAAAGGTGAAGGCACTGGAGTCTGATTTATGGGAACTTGACAGGAAAGGTTGATAACCTTCGCATTGACACTACTCTCCGATATCATAGTAAACACTATATTTCGTTCGGGATCTTAATATTCATTACTAATATAGCAATCTAATTTTCATATGATATTAATAAATTTACCTTTACTTTAACTAACAATTCGTCATGCTACAGATTGCTTATCATTATACTTAAAAAAAAGTATGTATCTTAATAGTTGTGCGATAAAATGAAATTTAGACGGTCAGATAAATAATTTATTAAATTGCATATTTACAAACATTTACTGTGTGAGAATAATAATTATAGGTGTTTATCTAGTCAGGAATTATTATTATTAGAGCTGTCGTTTTGCTTGTAGTTTTTTGTTTGTCAATAGGCATAAAAATAATAAGTAATTTTTATATATCACTTAAGTGTTTGTAAATAAAGTACGGCTAAGCAAGTGAAAATTTGTCTATTATTAATGTTTTCGGTGAGATTTTGATGTATCCTAATGATTTGGTAGATGACCGTGGTCGTTTTACAACATTTCGAGGTACTTATAGATTATCGGGAGGCCACCCATTTAAAGACGACTATTAAATCATATTTGAAAAAAGCTTCATTATTTAAAATAACACTTCTAGAATTTATTTGAATGACAAAATGTAAATATAAATTAGAGTTATTCCAAAACTGGACGATGTCGCTGAGTTGCTGCATAAAGTGGTCGTCTGCTACATGAACTCTGCAAGGTAGCTGTCTAAGTAGTATAATAATAAATGATCACCAAGTGGTGTTGATCATTCATTTTCTGTTAAAATAAGAAACAGAATGACTTCCATAATCTAGTCATGTATGAACAGTCTATAGTAATAACAGTGAATAGCGATAAGCGGTTTTGAACCAAAAAGATTTTCATATGTAAATAATGAGTGGTCTCCCGTTAACCATTTTGTCATATATAAATTCTAGCAGTCTTATTTTATATAATAAAGTGATTTTCTTTTAATTATGATTTAATAATCGTCTTTAAATGGGTGGCTTACGGATAATCGATAAGTACCCATTGCAACTAATATTTTTCGTTCAATCAGATGAAGTCCGTTTTTTGAAAATTTCAGTACTCTTGTTGATAATCATAACTCATGTTTACGATAAAGGTAATTTCAGGCATATTTGTAAGTATTGCCACTTTTTTAAGAGTAATTTAAAAAATGAAAAAAAAAAATGTGAAGCAACCTACGGTGCATACACTTATATAATGTTTCTGGTCGTTTCCTGTAAGTCCGTTGTGAGTCATTTTCGTTGCATTTGGTAGTCTCCCTTATTGTTAGTATATATAGATGGCACACACCTGTTGCGGTGCGTCGTGCTGGCGAAGCGGTCGATGGCACAGTGTGTGAGTGAAGGGTTCGGATGAGCGTCCAGAGTGAGACTGCGCCCCTTACTACCCTCCCACCCCATCGACGGACGGGGGAGGGAACCAGGGTTCCCACCTCTCTACCGCAACCAAGGGAATCCCTACAGCCTTGTCCAATAGTCAAAACATATTAACACATACGTTAAATTGGCCTTTCCAACCAACCAGTTCAAGGGATCAAGTATCTTTATGAAAGGTACCAAGTAATTCTTCTGAGAACGGGGTTACACGTCATATTGAGTTCCCTTCTTCTATTAGCCAATTTATAAATACTTTATAACCTTAACATACTTGTCGAGTTAATAATTCCTGGAGTTCCTCAATAAATGCTAAAGAATCTTGGACAGGATTATAAGGAAGATGTTAAAAATACGGAGATTCACATATTTCCTTTTTATCGTATTTACATACATTGATTGCCGGACAAAGAGGGGAAACAAAGAGAGAGAGAGAGAGAGAGAGAGAGAGAGAGAGAGAGAGAGAGAGAGAGAGAGAGAGAGAGAGAGAGAGAGAGAGACGGGGAGAGATAGGGCAGGGGGAGGGAGTGAGATAGAGACGCAAAAATTCACTTTTTGAGTAATTAAATCTGAAAAGATAGTGCTGTTTATTGCGCACGTACTTTTTTTGGATTATAAAGTAATGCTCCAATTAATTGTTGAGTTGAACTATGTGTATAGAAAAAAGATCTTCATGTGAAAAAGTCACTCTATATAACAAAACTAATACTTTATGTCTAGCGTATTTACTAAAAAAAGCGAACAGGAAATTACAATATTTTTCTATTTATAGTATATATAAGAGCAAAATGTATAGAATAAAATATACTTAAAATATCTAATTAAACTACTATAATTATGTACATATGAACTCGTCATGAAATACTTTGATTTCTTTATTTTTGGCGTACTTTACCATCTAATTCCCATCAGGTGCGCTAGATTAATAGTAAGTTACTAGGTCAAATAATTGAGGTATCCAGAGGAATCGAGCAGATCACCTACCGAAAAAAAGTTCATATTATCGTATTAAAGCCTTCTTATCAACCATTATATCCTACAGCATATCTATATCCGGTGAGCAACTTTTTCCTGATTTATTTACTCTTATAAATTTTTTTCCCCTTGAGGGAAATCAGCTATTGAGATTGTATTCACGGCGCGATTTTCGAAAAACTGAAATGACGAAAATGAGGTCCGATCAAAATGTTTTAAATATATAGCGGTTGCAATTTTTGTTTAATCATTACTAAACTCGATATATAATGGTTTTATGTCGAAAGACAGATCAAGTTCGTTTATGGCTAAAATCAGACAAGTGGGAGGGGGCGGTTAGAGAGGAGGAATTTCGAAAATCCTTAATATATCCGTTATTGTGCGTCGGATCGAAAAATTATATAGAGTCAATCTTATGTAAAATTTTTGAATTCTATAAATTTGTTTATATACGTTTTCCCTATCTTGATTATTAAACAAGATATTTGCATTTTTAGTTTTTGGCCTTCAGCAAACCCCCACTCTTATTCATGTAATATTAACAGTATGCTGTTATATTATGAAGCACTTCATTTGAAGACTAAATACAAAATATTGTTCTCATTGAAATTTTATATTTTGTGATAAATGCAAATACGTAGCGCACGTGGTAAATCTGCTTTATTAACTCAGCCTTTGCGTGACGGACTTTTTTTTGTTTTCATTTATAGTGAGTACTCCTTGTTTAATTTTTCGTTTAATTGTTTAGTTGCATGAATGAATATATCATTGCGAACATTTTAATAGATTTGAAACCGAAGTTCTATTTAAGACTGCTTTTATTTTCTTATTGGGTTTTGAATATAAGACTTTTGAGGAACATTTCATAACACTCTGGCACCGCCATAATTCCATTAAGGTATTTAATGTCTAGGATAATGATTCAACCAGCGGGAAGAATTCCCTCAGGACCAACAAGGGAACCGTATCATTCAAATCGGTCAAATCAAGGGTAAGTGGGGTCAATACTTCTAAGAAATATTATATGTCGTGTAAAACACTAGTGCCCTTTTTAGTAAATACAATAAAAATGATAATCAGCAAAGCTGTACTGTATAACCATGAGACAATTTATGAAATAATCAATTTTCTTCAAATTAATAAAATAATTCCCTTTTCCCCTTAGCTATATTCGATTAATAGAGAGGGTGTGTAACTAGGCGTTACAACAATCCTAAATAAGAAATTTCAAACCTCCAAGGCTAATCTTTTTTTGACTTATAGGAGATTCGTACGTACATCGCGCCAAAACTTCTCAAAATTATGTCAGGGAGGTCAAGAGTTTGACCATCCTAAGGTGACCTAATGATCAGGAGGAAGACTTGCGGAGGTTGGGTATCCGTATTCGGAGAAGTCTGGTTGTAAACTGCGAAGGAATGTCTTAAATGGTGTTGGCAAACGGCCAGGTCCTTCAAGGACTATAGTGCCAGGTAAAACTACTTGAAGTTCATTGAACTCTCCAATTGGGAAAGGGTGGTTTGGAAGCATTTTGTTGAATGGAGCGATGAGGAAATGGAGCATATTTTGTTGGAGTATATTGCGAGATATATATATATATATATATATATATATACATATATATCGCAATATACTCCAACAAAATATGCTTCATTTCCTCATCGCTCCATTCAACAAAATGCTTCCAAACCACCCTATATATTTACAAAATTTCTATATGTGTGTTCTATTTAAAAATCGCTGGGAAATGCCTGGCTAACTTCTGCATTTTGCTGTATCTTCCTCTACCTATCTTCACCTCTATTTATGAATAACTTATTTATTTTTTTTAATCCAATATAATATTGTGTCATAAGTCTTAATACACGTATAATATATTTTCACTTCCTTTTAATCAGTTATTGCATCTCTCCTTATTATACCGATATATCTCTTCTTGATAAGGGAAAAAGCTGTAAATTATTAAACCAGTTAAACGAGTAACAATTTATATATATATATATATATATATATATATATATATATATATATATAGGGGGGGGAGAGAGAGAGAGAGAGAGAGTGAGAGTCGATCCGAATTACAGAAGCTGTTCAGTAAAATCGATGAAAATAGAGAACTAGAGAATTTCTCTTCGAACTGACCATAAAATTTTCCTTTTAATAAGCAACTCAGGAGTAATATCCAAAACTTTATTTGAAGCGCTAAATGATCGTTTCCTTAAAAAAAATTATAAACAAAAATAAGGAAATCAGTAATACCGGGGACAGTTTTTCTGTTAATAACTTATAAAATTATTTTACAAGTGTGTACGCCTTGGTTAAACTCACAATTTGCCAGACCTATATTCTGTTAATGTCTATATCGTCAATTAAACCACCACTCCTGTGTTAAACTCCTTTCAGGGTGACATAATGACTATTTTACACTATAAGTTAAATGTTTTTAATTACGTTATGCATTAGTTTAATTACTATGATGCTCCAAATAAATTTTATGCGTCAGAACCTCTAGGCCATACTGATAATGAACGTAAAATTTGTAATTTATTATTTGCAGAGAGTACTAAATATACCACAGCAGCTTGAGATACCAGTAGAGCACCAGTCATTACTGAATACACTTATCTTTTTTTTCATTGAACTACAAATGGTTCTGCTTAAATATGGAACTATTTTTTAGAACGTATTTCATGAGAGTATTATTCATGATTGATGTCACATGACAGTCAAAGCTACGTGTGATACACAAACTTGTTTTCGTTAGCAGTTTTACTAAAATGACAGGCCTCTTACCAGAAATCAAAGATATATTTATTTCCTTTAGATTTTTAAGTAGCCCGGCTTATTTATTTGCCCGTTACATTGAATAATTTAATGGTTAGACTTATTTTTATAAGCTTACCTGGAAATGATTAGGAATAAACTTAGCGTTGCAGATTGTATCACTGTAGAAAGCTAATCACGATGAGTAGTCAAATTCCAACTGAAGTCTGCAAGAGACAACTTCGCTGCGTACACTGGCGAATGGACTGGCTGTTCCTCCTTAGCAACCCTCCCACCACGACCGTAACCCTCCGAACAGCCTTATACCCCCTAGAGCAGCTACACGCACCTTACCATTAGACAAGATTCCAAAGAGATCAATCAATTCCAAAGAGCTAGGCAAGACAGTGAGGACAGCTGCGTAGGAGAATCTCATGGCGCGTCCTCGTAGTCCGAAGGCTAGTAAAATATTTCTATTGGCCATTAGCTTCTGTCATCTTATGATGAAGTGGCCATTTAAGACTCACATTTTCGGCCTAGGAAATATTTGGAACATCAAACTGACCTCACATTCAAGGAAGTTACAAACTTTACAACTCATAAAAAAATGTCTACACTAAAATGTTCTATTCGGGAATAATAAATAAAATATAATATTTCCATTTCTTTAGTTAAATTTTGATTTTTCAAAACAAGAATTTGTATTATATAAAAATATTTCCATGACGTTCGGTAGTGACCTCAATTTCGAATTCATTATCACTAAGAAAGTAGAAGGTTGAGGAGTAAACATGAATTAATACTATAACATGTTATTCCTTGAACTTTAAATATTATATTAGAGAAAATATTTCCATTTAATTCTCTACAGGATGAAAGGAAAAATTCATCTTAATAAATAATTAACGTGCAATTAATATTGATAGTTAGAGACTCTTGTATCGTCTTAAAAATTTAGAGATAGGAATATCAAAAGAATAGTTCTTTAAAAAATAATTTTAATGAGAGTGTTTGTTTATTTATGGTTTTCTCAATTTTTTCACAATTTAAATCAACTCTTCAAGCCGTTCTCGCGGTAGATTTCTAGAAATGTCCAATGTACATACATTTGTCCGCTAAAAGTTTTATATGCCTCATGCATACACATTGGTTACACAAGTAATGGTTCTGTCCAATTCTCTGCTATTATAGAGATATAGCAGTTTTGTGACAATAGCTGATTTCCCTTAGGGGAAATCTGCTACAATCAGTATATCTCCTTAAGCCATCTTTTATTCCCACAGTATTAGCAGATTTCCCTTATGGAAAAGAAGTCCAATTCAAAATTATATATATAAAAGATTCTATGGTCGGAAGGGGGAGTTCCAAAAATTCGAAATATCTCCGTTATTATTCGTCAGATCGAAAGATTGTCAAGGATCAATCTTATTGCTAATAAAATGTACTATAAATATTGTTATACGTCTGTGACATATTCTCATCTTTAATATTAACGGAGATATTTGCATTTTTTAGTTTTCAGCTTTCAGTAATCCCCCACTCCTATTCATGTGATATTAGCAATAAGCTGTTGTATCATTAACCCCAATATCGGAATCTTACATACCAAATATTGTTTTCATTGACCATTTACTGTGTGAGGTACATGCAAATACGTTGTGTGATGACGTCACCATTTATTATTTTACGTTCTTAACTCGGAAATTTTATTAGCAAAAATCGGAACAGTAATAGGGGGAAATTTAGATGGGGGATTCGAAAATTCACAATATCTGCGTTGTGAGTCGGATAGTAAAATGTTATAGTATATTGTTATACATATATAGTATAGTGTTGTGGTGGGATGAGATAATTGGTGTGATAGATTTTTTTCAATTATTTTCTACATTTTTTTTAGGAATATTCAATGAATTTTACCTACAATACATATGGAACATTTAATCAATATTTCACATAACATTTCCATAGTTTGAGATATCTAGATTTAAATTCAATTATTTAGTGACGAAATTCATTAAATAACGTCCTAAAATCCCACCCTGGCTAGAAAAGGGTGGTAACCTGTAGATAACCCGTCCCGATTAGCCTAAGTTGCAAAAAGTGGACGTTAATAAATAATAATAATAATAATAATAATAATAATAAAATTCAATTATTTTCGCTCCAATCGGGAAATACCAGTACATTGAGTCAACCTCTAAACAAAATGCATTCTGTAGTTTTGACATTTCTTTATCGGAATGAAAGACAAACTGGGTAAATACTTAGACGCGTGCATTAAGAATAATACAAACAATAGTAACTTTAAAAATAGAATATTTATCATTTAATTTATATATTTTTGTTTTCATTTTCATTTCGGAGTTATCCACTGCAAACTTACCAACTTCGTGTCCTCCATCGTGCAAAATAAGTCACTTCAGCTGTAACATGGTTTGCAATTGTACATTGAAGAAACTTCGGAGAATATATATATATATATATATATATATATATATATATATATATATATATAGTCATATTATACTAATTATAACGATAACCATCCTTGGAATAGAAATAATGTCTGAGGGATATGATTATTTTTTTCAGATCTCACTTGAAACTGCTATCACAACAATAACTCAATACATGGGCCTCCTTACAGGGATAGTTAAAGTAATGTAAAGGACCAAAAAATATGTATTAAGGAGGCCAATGAGAGAGAATATAGGTCAAAGAAAGAGAAATCGCTTCATTATGTTCATTTCCTCATGTGGACGGCAGTATCCTTCATCTTGTCTGCCACGCTAAAAGCTTTTCTACTTCTTCAGCTCTGTCTATTTGTCTAAATTTTCTAAACAATAAGTTACAGGTTGATGCCATTTTACCCCTAGTATATATTTTATATTTCTTCTTATTTTCTTGTTTATAGTCATCGCATAAACAACATAAGCAAGCATAACCTATGCTTCATTCACATAATATTTGAAAATGTCATTGTCCTAAAACTTTCTTCGAATTCAATTTGGAAAAACGTTAAATTGAAAGCCGATAATCTATTGAATTTGTAGTGAGTTTAGTTTATGAGTATCATATATTGACGAAAATGGAAAATTATGCTTGCTGTATTTAGCAGATTTTCCCTAAGGGAAATCAGACGTGGTTTTTAACTTCATTTTTTTTTTTAAAATCTAAATACCGGAAGGCTCCAACATTCTTGTCAGTAATTTTTATTGAAATAAGGTCTGTAGAAAAATTTAATCTCTCACGAAATGCTGGATGATAGAGGAATTGAACAGGATCAATATAAAAGGCATTGTTCTCTGCTAGTTTTTAAATTATGCAAAGTGCACTTTCGGAGTTCACGCTTCATCATCAGTGCGCGATGGCAAACAAAAACCTGAAGACAAAATAACAAACATAGCATGGTAACCAGTTTAAAAACAGCCACAAAAGAATAAAAAACTGTACAGGATAAAAACCAATAGAAAATTAAAAATATTAAATAAAATAAAAATTAAAATTGTCACGCTTGCTTCATAAAGAAAAAAGTTAGAAACCTATAAACTATCTAAATTAACAAATTACTAGGTAAAAAACATATATTTACATGTCAAAATGAGGTGAAAATCCCCCTGAATGCTTCCACCAGAGGAGCTATAGTGAAAATGATAAAATTTTAAAAAATAAGCACAAAAATTAAAAAACCCAATTCTAATAATTACAAGATAAAAAGATCTTGATTAGAAAATGGTTTGCAACCCTTAGCCAAAACCCGTAGAAATGTAAATACAAATTGAAAATTCTGACAGCAAGACCTGTGCCTTAACGCATTAATATATCAAAGAATCCCAAAAGTGTTATTTTTATTGTACTATGAAGTATAACACTTTTTTAAACAATTTAAAATACTCCGAGTTGATGTTAATAGAGTGTACAAAGTCCAAATGCAAGTAGTACTAAATAAATGCTTAATGCCATTGGATTGGTTCTTGATAGAAAAATATAGGCAAGTAACCATGAACAGTTAAACTGTAATGCATCATGAATGTAAACCATATAGATATACATATTACACTGTCTTCTTTTATCATAGGAATTTGCAATTTATTAATAATTGGTGAAAACGTTTTGTAAATTTATGAAGGGCGTTCTCAAAACTGTATAATTGTTCACAATAATATAAATTCATACTTCCTCTAATTTAGTTGCGATTTTAAAAAATACAAAGAAGTAGTGGTAGAGAATGATTTAGTGTGTTGTGATTAAGAAACTTCATATACCGTCTGATAAATAAAAGTAAACTACCTTCCATCTTCAGTGCTTTATTAGAGCACCAGCGGTTCTTAGTCCGTGAGTGTGCTCAGAACTCAAATTATTTCAATATGACCATTAGTCATACTAAACTCTACTTACTATACTAGCTCTAAACTCTATTTACTATACTAGTCCTAAACTCTACTTACTAAACTATCTCTAAACTCTACTTACTAAACTATCTCTAAACTCTACTTACTATACTAGTTCTTAACTCCACTTACTATACGAGCTCTAAACTCTACTTACTATACTAGCTCTTAACTCTATTTACTATACTAGCTCTTAACTCTATTTACTATACTAGCTCTAAACTCTACTTACTAAACTATCTCTAAACTCTACTTACTATACTAGTTCTTAACTCCACTTACTATACGAGCTCTAAACTCTACTTACTATACTAGCTCTTAACTCGTTTTACTATACTAGCTCTAAACTCTACTTACTAAACTAGCCCTAAACTCTACTTACTATACTAGTTCTTAACTTCACTTACTATACGAGCTCTAAACTCTACTTACTATACTAGCTCTTAACTCGTTTTACTATACTAGCTCTAAACTCTACTTACTAAACTAGCCCTAAACTCTACTTACTATACTAGTTCTTAACTCCACTTACTATACGAGCTCTAAACTCTACTTACTATACTAGCTCTTAACTCTTTTTACTATACTAGCTCTAACTCTACTTACTAAACTATCTCTAAACTCTACTTACTATACTAGTTCTTAACTCTACTTACTATACTAAACTCCATCATGGATCAGGGTCTCAGCCATCGCTTCCTGTTTTTAACCCCTAGTTTCCTCAAGCTGTTTTTTGGGGCACCCAAACAACGTTTCCTGGGGTGGATTTTCCTTCCAATTCCGCATGGGTTTTACTACGTGTTCTTTCCACCGTATTCTATCTTTAGTTGTGCCATATTCAAATTGTATAAATAAATTTCGGTGGAATCAAAATCTATCTGCGCTATGGTAATGATAATTGCTTGGCTAAATACTGTCTATTTCCAATCCTTCACATCATCAGACTAAGAGGAAACTACAGTAAAAACAAATCTTATGTGGACACCACATAACTTACATTTATTCGAATCAAATAAAATTAATGAAATGTAAGAAAGTTCATTAAAAATCCTTTCATTTGGAAGATATAGGACAAACATATTCACAGAATCACTCGAACATTCGGATATAGGTATAATGTTTCTTTTGTGGCTTTGAAATAGGTTGCTGACCCTGAGTTGTATCACATTTGTCTGTAGTAGAAAGTAACAGTTTTTCTAAATTCTCTTTGGCTCTAACCAAAGCGGCAGTTACAAGTTAGCACCGTTTTCTAACTTCGGTGGGAACTAGAATTGTACTTAATGAGCTCTTCACTTAATAAATTCTTATTTGCCCAAGCGAGATTCGAACTTGCCACTCTAGGTTTATCATGAATTAAGTTACATTGAATATGATAATATATGATCTTATCTTTTTATTGTAAGTAATATCTTTCAAATCATAATTTTTGAGCGAAGGAAAGTTTTGATGAAAATATTTACTTTTCCTAACAACAAATCAACTTTCTACACAGAATGGCTAAATAATCACATAGATACACATTTTCAAAGTAATTATCATTATTTCAGTGTTTTTTTTATATGTACCACAATATGAAGCACTGGAAGAAAGTAGTAATATAGATAATAGGGGTGGTTCATTTTACCCCGTGGATCATTTTACTCCAGCCCCCTCCCTCCTATACGATCTCTCCGCTTAAATACACGGCATTAAAAAAAATTGTCATAAAGCATAACTTATATACCTTTTTATTACAAAAAAAAAACCTTACAGACAACTTCTGTGTCTCGTACATACAGAGACATGTGTAATAATTTATTTTCGCTGTCCTCTAACCAGGTTTTGATCAAACAACTTTACCCACACAAAGATGTTAGAGCAGTCTGAAACATGAAATTTTAACATTGTAAAGGGTTTTGGTAGGTTTTGAGTTATGCAAGCAGAAACTAGTCAAAACAGTTGATTCCGTTGAAATATGGACAACGATATTTTTCGAGAGTACAGTAGTTCCTCAACTTTGTACAAGGAAGTAAAAATCACGGAGCCCAAAAACAATGATAAAATTCCAGATTGGAGAACTACGAATAACTTTATAGAGTAGCTCTGCTTCCATGACACCCTTGCCTTAGTGATATAATAAAGCCTGTCATACTTCGTTTCGCTCTAATAACTTAATACGTATAACTCCATAACGACTTATATGTCCATGAAAACTATTATTAAAGAGGAAAGCGCATTGTTACCTGGATTACATAAAGCTTATAAATCCCAGCCATTACCAACAGGTTTTAGGTTAAAGTGGTCATGGTGCACAAGCCAAAAGGACCTATTTTGCACAAATAGGTTTAATTACTAAAATTTATTATAATTCGCATTTAATTACTCAGAGTGATATAGTAGAATTGCTGTGTTCTGTTGGAGTATGAGAACGTAAAAAAGTAGCTTACTATTAAATTAAAAATATTTTTAAATGCTCATAATGTTCCTATAAAAACTTCGTATATGACTGCTTCATGATTCCTTCAATGTATGTGTACCAGTATACCCTGGGAGTCATTAAAAATATATATTTAACGTAATAAATATTCAAGATAAAATATCTCGAGGAATGAAACTTTGGGGAATTTGTTTACAAATTATAATTGTTTTAAATATCCATATTTATTGTACTCTGGAGAATTTTAAGTAATTGATTCAGCATCACTGTTCGAAGTAGAGTTTTCTAAGAATAATTACTTGTGAAATTGCTGTATTAATTTATTTTTTTGTTTTATTGATTAAACCAAATAAAAAATATATTAATTTCAATAGAGAATCGAATCAGGATTTACTAATGTTATTAAGCAGATTAAATAACATTTATCACAATCATTTAAAATCTAAACACAAATTTATAGTTTAGTTTAATACATGTATAATTTGAAAAATAATATAGCTGTTTATTTATTAACGTCCAATTTTTGTTACTGAGTTTAACTAGGGTGGTTTATCTACAGGCCACTACACTTTACTAGCCAGGATGGAACTCAGGGTTCTTATTTAATAAGTTATTGAGTTCATCAATAAATAAATTCCTATTGCCCATATGTAGACAAAATGGGCTCTAGGTGTACCGAGATTATTAATACCAGACAAATTATCTATATTATTATTAACGACTATATTATTTTTAATAAGTGTTATTATTAACGATGATGTCCTATTAAAGCTCACACCTCAACTCGAAAATAGTTCATGAACTCCTATATGTCTTATTAAGTATCAAAAGTCAGTCACTCAAGGCCTCCGTAAACTAAGCAGGTTTCCCATGTACCTGTATGACACACTATTGATTTCATCAGCCATATACATTATATTTCCAAGTGAAAATACGACGCGTAGGAATGGGGGATTGCCTATAAAGAAGCTTTTCCTTAGAAATATAAAATCTATAACGAGATGAGATTAATAGAGACTCATGCCAGAACGATAGAAACCTGCTGGGTTTATGCAGCACTTGGACGGACTTTTTGGAACAAGTACGTGAAAACCCGAAATAAAATCAACTGTCATATTTTAGGCTGTTTTCAGTTTCAGAATAGAATAAACATATTAATAAAATAATCGATGCGAAAGAAAAACTAATAAACTTATTAATAAATAGTCGGATGGTAAGAAAAACAAATAAAAACTCAATGAGTCGGTCCTTTTTGAATTGGCAGTTATTTTCACTACCTAAAAACATATACAAAACCAGTAAATAAAATAAAGCGCAATAAAAATTTATTTAGCGACGAAATCATTAAATAAATTCTTATTCCCACCCTGGCTTGAAAAGAGTGGTTAACTGTAGATAACCCGTCCAAATAGCCATAGTAGCACAAAATGGACGTTAATAAAACGAAACGTTTTCCCCCAAATAATTGACATTAATTCAACTTATAAAAATTAATATTTACGTATTTTAATAAAACGAAAACCTTCATTATTAAAAAAATGCGTTAAACAATTCAAACTTCATGAACTATCAGTTACAGTGTATATACTGTTCCTTGAAAGAGAGTTCCAGTACCATTGGATCTAACAATACGTTATAATTTTTAAAAAAGCCCATAATAAATATGCAAATAATCATCTGGAAGTATACACCTTCAGTTAATAATTAATAACATAATTATTCTTTATTTGAGAGAAACATTTTTCGTGCCTGCCGGAAGTCGAAGCTTGGTATCCTTGATTCTGACTCAGTGAGATACAGTTAAGGTTACACCTACGAAAATCTCTTCCACTTGAAGCCAGCTCTCAAATAAGATGTCATGGGGTCGATAGGTTGAAGAGAGACAATAAATATCAATCAACTGCTTAAACTATGATAGTCCTCCTAAATGTAAACACTGTGTTTTATTTTATATTAATAGTTTTTATTTTTTAATTTGAGAACGCAAATCACCGCCCCTATATATCTCTTTAATTTTTATTGCTCCTCGTCGATGGAGAGTTTAGATTCGAAAGACGTTTTTCAATAGTCTTAACTCAATTGCAGAGTTCTGGATTAGATATCCCGCCCACAGGGGCTATATTTTTTCCCCTCAAATAAATAAACAATAAATTATTTTATAAATACGTTGTCCTTCCTGTCAACTTCCTCCTCCACATCTTCAAGATTTTTGAAAAACCAAAACCTTGCGATTCTTTGTAATTTCGAATATAGCTGATATGAAGGTTGTATTGTCCTTTTTAATATTTCCACATTTTAGTTTTTGGTCATCAATAAACTCCCACTCCTCTCATGTCATAATAACAATAAGCATTTACATCATGAACCACTTCATTCCAAGGTTAAATACTAAAATGGTTACATTGAACTTTTACTTTGTAAGATAAGTCATATTATTTTATTACATATATATTAAGATTATCTTATATATAATTAAGGTTTTACGTTCTTGGATAAAAAAATGTTTGTTTGATCTACACCACAGTCGATATTTAACCATTTCTGTCAACACTAAAGATCAAATTTATTAGAGCCTGAAATAGGACTTGGAATAATGGGGTTTAGAGGAAGGATTGGAAAATCCAAAATAGCTCTGTTATAATGAATAGTGTCGTAAAATGTTTTAGAAACAATCTTGTTAAACTTTTAATGATCTAAAATTGTTGTTTTATGCATTTTTTCGTTACTCATCGGTTTTAGCAGATTTCCCTTAAGGGAAATCAGCTATTGAGGTTGTATTCATGACGGAATTTTCGACATTTTTCTTCAAATGTCCATCGATCCTACCTAGTAGATGACGAAAATGAGGTCCGTTCAAAACTGTATATATATATATATATATATATATATATATATATATATATATATATATATATATATATATCTGTCTGTTACCGCTCTAGCGGTCGCAATTTTTGTTTGATCGTTACCAAACTCGATATTTAGTCGTTTTATGGAAAAAGAAAGATCAAGTTCGTTAACGGCTGAAATCGGACCAGTGGGAGGGGGGGGGGTTTAGAGGGGAGGATTTTCGAATATTCGAAATATCTCCGTTACTATACGTCGGATCGAAACATTATACAGAATCAATCTTATTGAAAATTAAATTTACTATAAATATTGTTATATACATTTATTCTCTATCTTGAATATTAACCGAGATATTTGCATTTTTATTAAATCTGGGGGCTAACGGAGGAGTAACTTTCCCGCCAAAAGCTAGTTCGGTCGTTTCCTTAACTCTTGGCTCTCGTGAAATTTCTCTATTGTAAAACTTCACGTGGGAAATCTGCTTAGTTTACGCAGCCCCTGCGTGACGGACTTTTTACATATAAATAGAGACTATGTGGTGAGATGTGATCACAAATGAGTTATATCAGAACGTGGGAAATCTGCTCAGTTTTCGCAGCCCCTGCGTAACGGACTTATTTTAACTATATTAATGAAAGACATGGAGGTTGCGATAGATCAAAGGGTTCGTCAATGTCGCGCACTTATCCAGAGCAGAGGAGACAACGCACAGTGGCACGTCCTTGTTAATATCAAAGAATAATACTCAATTCTTAAACCAAGTAATGCCCCACTCTACGAGTTATAATAGATACATAAATCTTAAGTTTTTGGGAAATATAAAAAAAATTGGGATACTCACTCATATTAATTCAAAACAGAAAATTAACTAATAGGTCATAATTGCTGAATCCGTCTAAGGCCATTCAAGAAACAATGTTCAGACGTAATGAGTGTGAAGAGTCTATAACGGGCGATACTGAACGGTACTTGAGAATAACCCAGATGTGCTAGTCATTAGATTGATCAACAAAGAACTGATAAAATCAACTTAATTGGGATACGAATTTATTGAGTAGTATAAATCAAAGAATGAGGAAATAAGCATAATCATGATTCTGAATAGTCAATATTTCCAAGGATGATTAGGACAATGGTGATGCCCAATGAACTTGCCTGACGTAGTCATGAAAATACGCAGTGGCTGCGTAAAATAGTCACATTTCCCAAGTGATGGACATATTGCAGATCTAACATAATCAACGGTCAATTTCCTCATTAATAAGAATGCTATGTAAACAGGAGTTGTAATTTAAGCTGGATATGAAATTTTCAATAGTCCTCTCAATGAAAATCATAGTTTCTGTTCACATTACTGGCTATTTGTGTTATTGATGAATATCACGGGATGATATTATGAATTGAATCTTTATATTCCCACTGGAAAACATTTCTATTTCAACCCGTCAACGGCGGGTAACGAGGCTTGTTAATTTATAAAAGTCTAAAACTGTTGCTATCAGCAAGTGCTTAAAATGGTAAATAATGTAGGAACTGATTTACGTACGCATATGTTGCGCTCATCTTAATAATTTTTTGTATATATTATTACAGGCAGAATATGAGAAAGGAAGGAATTACAGCATAAAACAGTTTGTAGCCTAGTTGTATTGTAATCCATAGTCAGTTAGATCCTAGCCACTAATTGCACTAAGTACTCACATTGCGTCACCTCCAAGGAGACTACATTATACTTTCATTTTAGCATATTTCTCTTATATATTATGACTGAGTCCGGTTTAGAGTTAATTCGGAAGTAAAATGCCCGTCGCACCGGGACTGCATAAAATAAGCCGATTTCCCACGTGTGTTAATATTACACACTAAAGATCTTTCCTCACCAAATATTTTCTAATTCTAAGTACAAATATGATATGAATATGATGAGTAGAAGTGGGGGTTCACTGAGGGATGAAAACAAGAAAGTACGAATTACTCCCCTAATATTTGAGCTACGAAAAAATGTGTAGAACAACAATTGTAGAGCATCAATATAACATTTTATACCATTTTTCGATCCGACCCATAACAACGGAGATATTTTGCATTTCCGGATTGCAATTTCCGTCTATGAACTTTAGCAAAAAATGAAACGGTTAAATATCGAGTATCGTACAGAATAAATAAGTATTTTCGATATTAGAATCCAAAATCTTAATTGATGATGTGATCACACAACTTATTTGCACGTAATTCAGACTGCAGAACTTCAATGCAAACAATATTTGGTATTAAAGCATGGGATAAATTGGTTAATGATATAACAGATTATCGTGAATATGATATGAGTAGGACGTGGGGCTTAACAAAAAATGCATATAACTTGATAACTTGGTTAATAACCAAGACAGCATAACAATGTATGTAACAGCATTTATAGTAAATCACATTTGCATTTGATTCGATAAATACAATTTTTCAATCCTACGTGTAAAAACAGAGAAAAGTCCGTCACGCAGGGGCTGCGTAAACTAAGCAGATTTCCCACGTGAAGTTTTACAATAGAGAAATCTGCCTAATAACAACTGTAGTAGTAAGAAACCTCTAAACCTAAAACATTATTTAGGGCGTAATAACCCAGTAGTTTCTAGCCCCAAAAAACAGTTAACCTAACCTCTAAACCTATTCACGAGAGACGAATAGTTATAGAAACGGCCGCCAGAGCTCTCGGCGGAAAGTCCGAACATAGCCTACTGGTGACCACACGCAGAATACAAATGCAAATATCTCGGTTAATATTCAAGATACAGACTAAATGTATAGAACAATATTTATAGTAAATTTAATTTGCAATAAGATTTATTCTATACAATTCTTCTATCCGACGCATAATAACGGAGATATTTTGAATTTTCAAAAACCCCCCTCCCACTGGTCCGATTTCAGCCATTAACGAACTTGATCTTCCTTTTTACATAAAACGATTAAATTCCGAGTTTGGTAACGATCAAACAAATTTTCGACCGCTAGAGCGTTAACAGACAAATATATATATATATATATATATATATATATATATATATATATATAATTTTGAACAGACCTCATTTTCGTCATCTCCTGGGTAGGATCGATGGACATTTGAAGAAATTTTTCGAAACTCGCATCATGAGTACGACCTCAATAGCTGATTTCCCTTAAGGGAAATCTGCTAATATTCAAATTTCTCAGATATTCAAAGTCTCCCCTCTAAGCCTCCCCCCCCCCTACATTTTCGATTTATGCCATTAACGAACTTGTCCTTTCTTTTTACGTAAATAGATTAAATATTGAATTTTCTGAAGATCAAACAAAAATTGTGACCAATACAGCGTTTCTAATTTCCCTTAAGGAAAATCTCCTAAAACTAGGAATAATCAACACCTGTCATGTGACTGATAGCAGTAATATTATGCAATATTTGATCCGTAAAATATCCCAGTATATGGTCATTAGCCCACGTTATTCTATTTGTCATTCTCCATTACGACGAAAATTTTCAGTCATGACGGTGAGTTCATAATTCCAAGATGAGTATGAGGATGGCAGTTCTTCTAATATATAGGATGCTATTCAAAATATCTATTGTCTAATCCAATGCCCATAATTTGCCTCCGCACTTAAGTCACTATAATTACCAGAGAAAGTAATAAAAAGTCCGTCACGCAGGGGCTGCGTAAACTAAGCAGATTTCCCACGTGAAGTTTTATAATAGAGAAATTTCAGAATAGAGAGTCAAACAGTTACGGGAAGGGCCCGAACAAGCTCTTGACGGAAACTCACGACTAGACCCGAAGTTAGCCGAACTCATCTCAGAAGCTGAAAACAGAAAAATGCAAATATCTCAGTTAATATTCAAGATACAGAATAAATGTATATAACATTATTTATAGTAAATTTAATTTGCAATAAGATTGCTTCTATACAATTTTTCGATCCGACTTATAGTAACGGAGATACTTCGAATTTTCGAAAATCCTTCCCTTTAAACCCCCCCCTCCCACTGGTCCGATTTCAGCCATTAACGAACTTGATCTTTATTTTTGCATAAAACGTTTAAATATCGAGTTTGGTAACGATCTAAAGAAAATTGCGACCACTAGAGCGTTAACAGACAAATATATATATATATATAGAGATATATATATATATATATATATATATATATATATATAGATATATATATATATATATATAATTTTGAACGGGCCTCATTTTCGTCATCTCCTGGGTAGGATCGATGGACATTTGAAGAAATTTTTCGAAACTCGCGTCATGAGTACGACCTCAATAGCTGATTTCCCTTAAGGGAAATCTGCTAAAATTGTCGTTAATTAATCATATTTATTAGGTATATCAAGTTGCCTATATGGTGACTATCTATAACAAGCATTCGTCTAAGAATTGAAAATAGACCAGAAGAAGTGGGGGTTATGAGAGTGAGTGAATAAACAAGATCTAAATAACTCCGTTGTCATTCGTCGGATCGAAAAATGTATATAACCAATCTTGTTGAAAATGTAGTATTTTATAAATGCTGTTTCTTACATTTTTTTTATTTTGTTTTCAGCCCAGAGTTAACTTTCCACTCACCATACTGTTTTCACTTGATGCAACTGTGTCCCCAAGAATGTATGCCCTGCTTAAATTTTATACTAAGCATACAAAGTATATTAATTTAGGGAGAAATAGATGATAGATTGCGGGATAACGTCATTAATGTGGCGTTGCAGCAGGCTGGAAATCTGCTAAGTTTACCCAACTCCTGGATCTTCATACTTGGGTTCAAAAAATATGCACAGTCTTTTAAAAAATCTTAAATATCTTCTTCAGCTTTGGTTCCCTTAATTCTCATTTTAAAATAAATTTGCTAGTTTTATTATCACGTTTCACTTAAAACTATTTATTTTATCTCTAAACGTCACATATCCAACATTAATGATTATAAGCCAATGATTAAATGTTATCCAGGAGCTCAGGTTAGCCATGTGAGTTCAAGCGTTCTCTTTAATCTCACATTGTAAACCTATAGTGGTGAGTTCAATTCCCGCCTGGGCAATTAGAATTTATTTAGCTACGAGCTCATTAAATGAAATCCTTAGTCCCACTCTGGTTAGAAAATGGTGGAAACCTGCAGGTAACCCTCCCCCACCAGCCGGAGTAGCAAAAAGTCCGTCACGCAGGGGCTGCGTAAACTAAGCAGATTTCCCTCGGGAAGTTTAGTAATAGATAAATACACATATTGCTAACACAACACCGTGAATAAATACAAACGTAAATAAGAAATGTTTCATCCAATTTCAATAGCCTGCCGACAGGAAGCGTTAGGTTAGAAATGTAAACAAACGGGTCCCGCCTCACACCGAAAGAAAAACAATTATTGAAATATATCAGAATATAACACATTAATTTTATTGAGAACTATTTACTATATCTAGTACTGTAATTAATAATGAGTCAGAATAATTGTTATCTCAATTAATAAAATTTTAGTAGTCCAAAACTTTAAGATGGGGGGGGGAGTAACCTGTACATATTTGCATGTATCTCGTATAATAAAGGTCTCTTGAATACAATTTTTGGTATTTTAAACTTCCAAAAATGTGATTTATTATGTATCAGAGTATTGTTTACGTAACATGAGTAGAAGTGGCGGTTTGGTGAAAACTGAAAAATGCAAATATCTCGGTTAATATTCAAGGTAGAGAATAAATGTATATAACAATATTTAGTAAATTTAATTTGTAATAAGATTGATTCTGTATGATTTTTCGATCTGACGTATAGTAACGGAGATATTTCGAATTTTCGAAAATTCTCCCTTCTAAACCCCCCTCCCACTGGTCGGATTTCAGCCGTTAACGAACTTGATCTTTCTTTTTACATAAAACGCTTAAATATGAAGTTTGGTAAGGATTAAACAAAAATTGCGACCGCTAGAGCGGTAACAGACAAATATATAGATAGATAGATAGAGAGATAGATATATATATATATATATATATATATATATATATATATATATATATAGATATATATATACAGTTTTGAACGGACCTCATTTTCGTCATCTACTAGGTAGGATCCATGGATATTTGAAGAAAACTTTCCGAACTTTGAAAAATTCCGTCATGAGTACAACCTCAATAGCTGATTTCCCTTAAGGGAAATCTGCTAAAAGTGGACTTTAATAAATAATTATAATGTAGTCCACAAGAAAATTTGACACAATTGAATTATATTGTGTACATTTTCAGATTGTAATTATAGGAATAAAGACGCACACCCCGGATCGGTATGAACTAAAAGAAAGTTAATTTTCATTACTAGGACTCTCAAAGGTGTATCTCGTATGCCCACTCCATTTCTCTTCCGTCCTCTTTGTGCTCAACAGGCACTAGCCAAAGATGGCTGGTGATACAGGAAAGAATTTGCTTCATTATATTTCATCGTTAAACAATTACTGCTAAAATTATTGTTCACTGGTAGAATATTCCGTGATTTGCAAAACAAAGGGAGAGATATGCAGTAGTGTCCGTTTAACTTCTCCGTGAGGCGGTCAAACAATAATGATAGAGTGGAAAGAATTTCACTAAAAACTAAATTAAGTATAACAATTGGACCGGTCTGTCCAAATACGGCCTCAATGTCCACGCGAAGCACATTATAAGGTGCATTACGAATGCAACGATCAATGCTTGTGCAGGTGACTACGACGAAAGATTTTCCTTTAGTTGATACATAATTTCCTCCTGTCTTGACCTTAAGTTTTAAAATACCTCTTAAGACATGCGATTTTAGGTTTTGTCAATAAACGATTTCCTATAAGTTTTCCTCATGAAATGAAATTCTCCTTGCAAGCTAGTGTGACTTTTGCATAAAAAATTTGAAGTCATGACTTACTTGTGCTCCTATTTTATTAAATAAACAACAATATAATAAACATGTTATACTAAAAAAAACCCAATACTATATATATATACGTATATTTGTCTGTTACCTCTCTAGCGGTCGTAATTTTTGTTTGATTGTCACCAAACTAGATTTATAAACGTTTCATGCACAACTGAAGATCAAATTTGTTAATGGCTATAATCGGACAAGTGGGAGAAGGGGTTTGGAGGGCAAATTTCGAAAATTGGAAATATCACCATTATTATACTTCGGATCGAACAATTTTATAAAGCGAATTTATTGCAAATTAAATGGACTATAAATATTGTGATAAAAATCTTGAATATTCACCGAGATCTTTACATTTTTTAGTTTTCAGCCTTCAGGAAACCCCCCCCCCTCTACTATTTTTACGTAAACAATACTCTGTTATATAATAAACCACATTATTCTTTTATTAAGCTTAAATACCAAATATTGTTTTCATGAGACCTTTATTATACGAGATACATGCAAATTCATTGTGATGACGTCATCAAATAAGATTTTACGTTCTTGTTTCGAAAATATTGATTTGATCTATACCACAATCGATATTTAACCGTTTCATTCAACAGTAAAGATCATATTTGTTAGTGGCTGAAATCGAACCCGGAATAGTTGGTATTTAAAGAGGGGGGGGGTAATTGGAAAAATCAAAATACTTCCCTTATAATTAGTGGAATCGTAAAATGTTATAGACCCAATTTTATTAAACTATTGATATTCTATAATTGTTGTTCTAAGCATTTTGTCGGAACTCAAGTAGTAAACGAGTTATTCGTACTTGCTTGTTTTAAGCCATCAGTAACTCTCCCTCCCCTCGCCTCCCACCCCAGAAAATATGTGGTAAGATGATGTCACAAGTGCGTTATTCCAGCACGAGGGGAATCTTCTTAATTTACGCAGCCCCTGCGTGAATGACTTCTTTAGTTTTGCGAGATACTTTCAGACGTCACGCCGAATATCGTCAAAAAGGAGGTTCAAGGAGTGTCAAAACATACAATTCCATTGAAATCTGATTTCCGACAATTTTCGTGATTCCAATGCTTCCTTTGCTGTGTACAGTGAAAAAATAATTTTGTTAGCTAATGAAATACAATTTTATTAAACCTTTATTTTGGATTCAGCTCTGACACAACTTGCAAAACGAGTCGTTCATTTGATTAAGAAGTTAAATAAAAAAAAAAAATTGTTTACACTATGAAGAGCATGCTTTTCAACGGGTTTTTTCTGCATTTATTATGTTTTTCGTTAATGTTTATTAAGAATGGGCCTTTATTATACTATTCAAATTCACTATTTCGACCTTTGTACAAGCATTTGTAAGTGAATCTGTCATAGGGCTATGCGTTTACTTGACAGCACTCATCAATAGTATTGACTGCAATGAAGAAAAAAAGAAAAGTAAACATAGGATCCCTGCCGATGAAAATAGGTGTATAATAGTGATTGCAATATCCTACTGGGCACGCCATGGCTTTGGGCTATTAGGGAAGCAAGGCCTTCAGTATTTCCTTTTCTTCCGAAGAGACGGTTATTAACTGGGACCTCCCTGCCGTACATTTCTGGCACAAGGACCCTGCCCAGTCTTGTCCTATGGATGGATTAATGGAAAACGTAATAAGACTATTTATAGGAATTATAGCTGGACATATATTAAAGCTGCAGCTCTACAAAACTAAGTTTTCGCCTTTTGAACGCACATAAATACATTGAAACAACTTCCGTATATTAAACCTAGTGAGCGGAAACATAGAATATAAGATGTTGAGTGCTAAAGTTTCAATTATGCCAATTCTCATTAGAATTTAATTAACTTCTTACCTTATTTGGACTATAAATAAGCCGTAAAGATAGGTAACATGTACAAAATGCATTGTAAATTATTTTTCCTAATCAACTTCTATAAAGCCATTTTAAGCTGAAGGTCTATTTAGGACTCCTTTCACAGTAATTCTTTATTACTCAAAGGTTTAACTACTGTCAGATGTCTTGTTAGGAAATATAATAAACGAAATTTATTCATTTCAACAAAATATTAAAGAACATAATAAGACATGTCAAATATTTTTGGTTTTCTATAACGATGTTAATAATACCAACTCAATTAATTTCTTTACATATTATTAAAATGCAAGCTCAAATAATATATTCGTTTAAAGAAAAGTTCAATGTCATATAAACACTAAGCTGTTAGATTTGATGTATACATGACATGCTTTGTTATAATTCTTAAATACATAAAGAATAACAATCTTTACATATGTTTAAAAACTGTTTCCATCTTGAGGAGACTATGGTCATAGCTGATCAGTAATTATTTTGAGGAAAAATTGTTTTGTTTTTTATTCTATTTATCTTGTGTAAAAAAAGTACCTTTCAGAAATGATTTCTTAAATTTATTTATAACCAAAGAATTTTTTTTATAGACTCAATATATTTATGCAGTGCGTTATAGAGCCTTACTCCCAAAAATTATACGCTTATCTCAAATATTTATGTTCGTGATTGGGAGTTTGAAGCATATTCTTTTATCTAGTCATTTGATTGTAATATATTACTTTTGTGAACTGAGCTTATATTTTATTCCAAAAACTTTGGTTGTTTCCTAGATATTATATATATATATATATATATATATATATATATATATATATAATATATATATATATATATATATATATATATATATATATTACAGGAAAATACCTTATTTTGACCTCTTAAACAGTGGACGACAAGAGTCCCTCTATGCTCTATTAAATATAAATATATATAAAAGAATTGGAAAAAAACTAAGTCCGCTCAAACATTTAAAAGAAAATTTAAAAATTCTATTAGGAGGAGTGAAAACCTTAAAGCACGCCTTACAAACGATAAATTAATTATAGAAGGTAAAATTGATCCCTTAGATGAATTATCTATGGAAAATGAATTAAATAATCTAAAGACATTACAAATGACTTTATGAAACAGATTCAGAAGAATTTGATATTAGTGAACCGAATTCTTATCAGAAAAATCCACGACCAAAGCCTGAACGCAGATATAATCAAGTACGAAGGAGAAACAGAAGGAAGAGAGAGTTGGATCTCTTTTTGGAATGTGACAGCTTATAACAACTTATTACTACTTTTATGGAAAACTAAAGATCAAGTTCGTTAATGGCTGAAATTGGACTGGGGGGGGGGGGTTAAGAGGGGGAATTTCGAAACTTCAAATATCTCTGTTATTATAAATCTGAACAAAAATTGTATGGAATAAATTGTATTTCAAATTAAATATATTATAAATATTGTTATATACATTTATTTTCTATTTGCAATAAAACCGAGATATTTGAAATTTTTAGTTTTCAGCCTGTAGTAAACCCCCACTCCTACTCATGTCACATAAACTATACTCTGTTATGCAATATAACTGAACCACTTTATTTCAAGCTTAAATATCAAATATTGTTTTCAACAAATATTTTCTAAATGAGTCACTTGATTAATTAGAACCAGATCTCCGTTTATTCTACGAGACTCTAAAATACTATATCAATTCTCAAGCATTCTCAGAGAACTTTAATGGCAAACATATTGAATTTAAATTGTGTTGAGACTTACAACAATTCTGCACAGTGATGTCTACACACTTATTATTCAGTATAAATATTTCTCGAGCAAAGCCAGGAAGTTCATCTTGTATCATATATATTCTTATTTATTGAATTATTCTTTTCTGTGAGAAATATGCTGATTCTATGTATAGTAAAGTTTTCGCAATTTGCATAATATTTCTTGAAAATATTTTATTTGTAATTTATATTGCATGACTTAATTTACTATACCTGGTCCTTATTGTTCCGAATAAGGTCACGAGATGTTGACGATATCTTTACAAATGTTTACAGGCACTACAAGAGCAGCTTCAGCAATCTTAGGGTAACATACACGATTTATTGTCGTGTAAGAAAATTCAGTAATGGCCATCAAGCAACAGGAGCACACGAAGAGAGGAAGTTATGCTGACCGGACTACGCATTGGCCATTCCTTGCTGACCCACGGACACTTAATGACAAATGAGGAAACACCGACTTGCAGACATTGCAATGAAACGTTTACTGTACAACATACATTAACTGACAGTCGACAAAGAGACAATTTAGACATTCCACATATATACTGGACTTTTTGACTCATAATAGTAATTACACAGATACAATCACTAAACATCTAAAAAACATTAATATAAACAACACACTATAGTCTAGAATTTCTACACACTACTCTTCCCTTCTCTTTTACATTAGTAGGGTGTAGACTCTCTAATTTTTGTTTATTTATTCTTCTTTTTTTGTTGGTTTTCGCTTCTTTTTTTTCCCCTTCTACACTTAAATTTTCATTTGCATTATTTTCATTACCATGATGTTTCCATACACAATATCGTTTCCTACATATAGACTGTTATTCCAATGAACTGTTTCAGGAATCACTGTATTCCTCAACAGTTCATAGTTAACTCCTTTTCTCATTTTTTTCATTGTTATTTTTTTGATGTTTGATTTTTTGAGTACACCTAATTAATGAGCGAATTTTTGGGCGTTGCGGAACTCATTTAAGCACATTAATAAAAATAATAATATTATAATAAGTAATTATTTCCTTTCACCATTTGTTATGTATCTTCTATTATTGCATGTTGCTGAAATAAATATAAATTAGATAGTTTCGTTATTATATTTTATTGGAGCGTTTCAATTTTAACAAATTCCAATATCATTAATATTGTAAGCTTATCTAAATATCAGTTGTATAATGAAGTAAAAAACAGTGTTACTAATCCATAATTCATCGTTAACATACAGTGGTCCATCACAAAAGTCCCGGAGTTATGAGCGTGTCGTGCAACTAATTACTAGAACCCTTTCTTGACAAGGCCTCATCTCGTTTACAAGATTAGGAAATGATAACAGCTCAAGTGATATAGTGTTAGTCAAGAGGATATTGCTAAGTAGCGTGATGCCGTTCATGTGACGGCAGAAAATAAAAGTGTAACAGGGATATGGCACAATTCTGCCATTAAAACAATCAAAAACGCGATAGTAATTAATTTTTTTTTAATTTTGCAATATCATTACTACTATTATTATTATGTTTTTTTAACTCTCAGTTTTAACTGGATCTAATTATAGTGGGGGTCGTAACCAAACGCTATATGTATTTATTTTTTAATGGGTATTTAAAAATTTATGGACAATTCTGGCAGTGTCTAACAAAACTGTCTTTTGTGACAGTATTATTAATTGCTCAGGTGGAGAGAGATAGTTTATCGCCTTAATTGTCGTCTTTAGAATTAAGTCATTTGTTGATACAACGACTGGAGTAAATGGAGTAAATTTTACAAATCAATGCAAAACTGGTTGGATCAGCGAACTCATGTCCTTCGTTGTCTCATGTCAAAGCAAATCATTATCATTCTGCCATTAATAAACAAAATAAATTCTCCTTTACATGTTTCATTTATTTACAAAAATAACACTTCTTGTTTTACACATATTATTATTTTTGTATATTATAGTTATTCAATGTCATATATTTTATTTTTCACATAATTTCAAGAGAGCCATTTTTACCATCTGCCTGCATAAAAACCTTGAATCAGTCACCAAAGATGCAAAATAGATCAGATGCCACTGAACAGTCCCACACATCCCCACTGCGCGACTGCTCTGTTGATAAATATATTCGACAATGCAATATATAATATATAAATGTACATATTGTTACGTTTATTACAAAAATCAGTAATAAACGTTGTTCATTTGAGTTCTTTTGGATTACAAAATTAAACCCACACAAGCTTCACAGTTATTATCGCAATACAATTTATTTAACTCTCCACACTTGGTTAATTATTCTTAATTACTACTCACAGTATGCACAGATTGCTTCACTGTCCTCAGATTACACAGTCCAATAATTCACTCACGATCACTGAAGTTCACAAAAACACGCCACTGCACTGTCCCTTTAATTTAATTAATAAAACCGCCCCTTATTTAATTTTAACAACAATACACACACACACACACACACACACACATATACAGGGTGTCCTAAGCTCCAGTGCCACCTCCCTTAACATCGCCAAATATGAAGCTGAGACTTGGTGTGCCATAATTGTGACCCCTGAAGAATCATTATATATTCAACCTCGTTCCCTTCTCCAAATTTTAAGAGATTAACCTTATACCATTTTTCGATCCGACCTATAATACGGAGATTTTTGGAATTTACGAATTCCCCCCCTCGCTAAACCCCACTTTTCTGATTACATCCATTATCGAACATTATCTTTGTTTATACATAAATCGTTTAAATATCGAGTTTCGTAGCGATCAAACAAAAACTACGGCCGCTAGAGCGTTAACTGACAAATCTATAAATAATTTTGAATGGAACTTTTCGTCATCCCCTAGATGGATGGATATTGGAAGACATTTTTCGAAAATCCCGTCATGAGTACAACCTCAATAGCTGATTTCCCCTATGGGAAATTTGGCAACATGAAATGGTAGGTGAAATCGCAACAGATGGGTTGTCTTTGGTAGAGGCATAATGCTTGAAGCACTTCTATTTATCTTTATATATATAATTCTAGCGTACGTGTGTATGTCACTGAACTCCTCCTAGACGGATGGACCGATTTGATTGAATTTTTGAATACGCGTTCGGGTGACGGATGGTTTAGCGCCGCAGATCGGCCAGGCAGATGGAGCAGGAGTGGGGGTTGCGAGGGAGGCCTCAAATTAAAAATAGCCGTATTTCGTTTCCTATTGGGTTTTCGGCAAATATGCACAGGATAAGAGTTGTTTATGTTGTTATTTGGAGTAACTTTTGTCATATTCAATTTTGTCGTATATTAAAGTATAAACGAGATATTCACTAAAAAAGTAAAGAGGACCAACAATTTTATTGGGCACCAACGATTGAACCGAACTGAACAGAACTCGGTATGTGAATTAGCATTAGTTCTACCATGGTTATAAGCTGAACTAAATTTGTTAAGTTCGAACGGTAGTGGGGGTTTACTGAAGGCCGAAAACTAAAAAACACCTATATCTCGGTTAATATTAAAGACAGTGAAAAAAGGTACGTGATAGCGTTTATAGATCTTTTACTTTGCAAAAAGATTGGTTTTATACAAAATTTCGATCCGACTCAAACTAACGGAGATATTTCGAATTTTCGAAAATCCTCCCCTCTAAATCCCCCCTCACAATCATCCGATTCCAGCCGTTGAAGAACATGATCCGTCTTTTTACGTGAAACGTTTAAATACAGAGTTTGGTAACGATCGAGCACAAATTGCGACCGCTGGAGTGTTAACAGGCTAATACATCTCTATCTTTATATATATAATTCTAGCGTACGTGTGTATGTCACTGAACTCCTCCTAGACGGATGGACCGATTTGATTGAATTTCTAAATACGCGTTCGGGTGACGCCCCGGATGGTTTAGCGCCGCAGATCGGCCCGGTAGATGGAGGAGGTCTCCGGTCGAAGGGCGAAGTTATTGGAAATGTAATGAAATGTTAATATGTTTGTCTAATGTATACACTTAGAGTTTAGGTTTGTCATCTTAATAAAGATGTTTTCAGCTGCGAGAGGTTTTCACTTTCAGACAATGTTATTTATTGTCCAAATTTATTATAATTTGATTTGAATGTTGCAATTTTTTTTTATTCTTTATTTATATTTATGTATTTCCATTAGTGTTGTTGAGGGTTGTGATTTATATAAATTGTTGGTCTACAACTGTTTGTTTTTAAGGACGTGTAGTGCGCATTCTACCAGAGAATCATAGAACTAAAACCTCTTCCTTTCCTTCTCTCATTTTTCCTTTTCTTCTTGCGTGCCATGTTTTCGCTATATTTTATTTACTATTTGATTTTAGGCAAACGTGCACATAACAAATGTAGTTTTTTGCGTTATTACAAGAAGATTTTTCTTTAAACATAATATTATTAGATTTAATATCCTAATCGCTTGATATATCATGCAGGACAACGTCTGCCGGGTCCGCTAGTTATTTAGTATATATATTAAGTCATATTGTGATACATAACGAACCTTTATACATTGACACATTTGAACATTTGATACACATTCCCATTTAATAATAGTATTAATATTAAAAATGTCTTCTGCACTGCTTCCGTATATTTTGGGGGCGTCTAGACTTTTCCAAAGTGAGCGCGGCTGAAATCCTCCGGGGTGCTTATGACGTAACCTGACTGAGGGGATCCAAAGGGTCCATTGAGTGATATTACGTAAAATAGAGATAGAACTGGTTTTTACCTTAGCTGCTTTCTACCGGTGAGTCTCTTCCTTCCTCATGTCGGACTCCCACTGGCGGTCATTGGGTCACTACTTCATTCACTTGCTCCTTCTCAAGTAAAAGAAAACAGTCCGTCTCGCGTAAACTAAGCAGATTTCCCACGTGAAGTTTACAATAGAAAAAATGGTAACACTTAACACTACCATAAATATTAAGTGAAAAAATACAAGAGATAATTAAAAATGGTTGGGCCAGTTTACATTTGATTACCTCAATAACAGGAAGCGGCTGAATTGTAACAAACAGATCAGCCAACCTCTCAGAGCTGAGTAGATACTTAGAAATATTCTAGATCCGAAAGAAAACCAATTGTGAAATATATCTGAATATAATAATTTAATTTTATTGAAAACTACTCATTATATTTAGTACTGTAATTTATAATGAATCAGAATAATCTCAATCGCTCTAATTTACTACTCCAAGAACAAAAAACGAGGGGGGGGGGTGATCAGAACGTATTTGTCTGTATCTCATCTAGAAAAGGTTTATTCACACACAATATTCGGTATTTCCGCTTGAAATAAGATGGTTCATGATATACTAGCTTCTTCTTAATGTGAGCAGACTGAAAGCGGGGGTTTACTGCCATATCTCGGTTAATATTGAAGATAGAGAAAAAATGTATATAAAAACATCTATATACAATTAAATTTAAAATAATATTGGTTCTTATCAATGTTTCGAACCAACTTATAATAACGGAGATATGTTGAACTTAAGAAATTCCCACTCTAACCCCTCCCCCATCCGACTCGTTAAATTTCAGACATTACAAACTTGATCTTTAGTTTTACATGAAACGTTTAATTATGAAATTAAAGATCAAACTAAAATTGCGACCGCTAGAGCGGTAACAGACAAATATATAGATCTCTCTCTCTCTCTCTCTCTCTCTCTCTCTATATATATATATATATATATATATATATATATATATATATATATATATATATATAAAACAAAAAAAAAATAAGCAGCCCTTGTTCTGAGGGTACCTGACGTGGTCAGCCTCCTGATCTGCCAGTTTCTTGGTAATTTTGTTTAAATGGTATACTAAAGTTTGGAATCTTATAAATTGAATGGTGCAAATTAGGGGGTATCTCAGGTGAGAGTGCAGCTTAATATTTCATTTTCATTTTTTATATAAATGATGATTGTCAATTCTTATCGATGATTTTAGGATAAGTGTTGATAAGACCCACCGATAATCCTTTGTCAGCCCATATTCTATTAATATCTCCACCATTTTTTGATGGAGGACTCCTCTTAAGCCAAACTATAGCCCCATAACCGCCCAGTCTCGGATTTCGTATTTGTCTGAGAAATAGAGGCAAAATGGTTCGTATATTGCTTTCTTCTCTTGGTTGATATATATATAGGTGAGACAAATAAATAAATAAATATATATATATATATATATATATATATATATATATAATTTGACTGGGGATATATATACTATAATTGATTGGGGACCTCATTTTCGTCATCTCCTAGGCAGTATCGATGGACATTTGTGGATGTTTTTTAAAAAATCGCATCATGAGTACGACATCAATACCTGATTTTCCTTAGGGGAAATATGCTAAACATAATTCGATTCTTCTATGGGTTTAGAGCATAAGAAGTGATAGATTTATCTAATAGACGATTAGTACCGCCATTATTTGTTTTAGCAGATTTTCCTTAAGGGTTATTCTCGAAAACTTTCTTCAAATGTCCGTCAACCCTTCTTAGTAGATGACGAATATGAGGTCCGATCACTATCTGTCGCAATTTTTGTTTCATCGTTACCAAACTCGTTATATATATACTATATAACTCAATAAAATAAATAAATAAATAAAACCCTGAATCTCAAATGGGAAACCTAGAGTGGCGAGTTCGATCCTCGCCTGGGCAAAGGAAATTATTTAGTGACGGAATTCATTAAATGGCATCCTAAGTTCGACTCTGGCTAGAAAATGGTTGGTAACCTGTAGATAACCGGTCCCAATTAGCCTTAGTTGCAAATAAATAATAATAATAACTCAATAAAGTGCCATGCAAAACATAAGGTCAAGTTCGTTAATGGCTGTAATAGGGAGGGGTATTTCGAAAATTCAAAATGTCTCCGTTATTATGTGTCAGGCCGAAAACTTGTATATTTATGATTGAATAAATGTTGTCATACTGTCCTGCGTAAACCCCCACTCCTACACATGTCAGAAAAGCAATACGCTGTTATATGATGCATCACTTTATTCTAAGCATAATTACCAAATATTGCTTCAATGAGACCCATATTATGCGAGGTACTTGCAAATTTCTTGTGTGATGGCGCCATCTATTATAATTTTACGTTCTTGTTTCGAAAATGTTTATTTGATCTATACCAAACTCGACATTCACTTGTTATAGTGTACAGTAATATATATATATATATATATATAGGTATGTGTGTGTGTACAGACTCTATTTGTGATTGTCAGAAATGGAAATGTAACAGCGCTGGTATAGAGGGGGGGGGGATTTGAAAATTAAAAATATTTCCGTTATTACAAGTGGGAACGAAAAATGTTACAGAACCATTCTTGTTAAACAATTGTTGTTCTAAGCATTATTTTAGTAACTTAAGTATTAAGCGAGTTATTCGTACACTCATGTTTTCCGCCTTCAGAAATCCTCCCCCCCCCCCACTCCATTCATCGGTTAATAATTAAAATACTGAAACAATGCACATAACAACATTTATAGAGCAATAAGATTGGTTCTATGCAAATTTTCGATCCGACGCATAATAACGGAGGTTTTTAGAATTATCGAAATTCTCCCTCTCGATATATATATATGTTACGGCTCTAGCTGTTGCAATTATTGTATTTTCGTCACCAAACTCGTTAAATGAGAGTTTCATGCAAAACTAATGATCAAGTTCGTTAACGGCTGAAATCTAAATAGGGCAGGGGTTTAAAGGGGGGCGGGGAAATTCGAAATATCTGTGTTACTATACGTCGGAACGAAAAACTATATATAAACAATCTTATTGCAAATTAAATTTACTATAAATATTGTTCTATACATATTTACCGTATAATGAGTAATAACCGAGATATTTGGATTTTTTGGTTTTACGCTTTGTGCAAACCCCTACTCCTATTAGTGTCATATTAATAATAAGCTGTTATATCATTAACTACTTCATTCCAAGGTTAAATACCAAATATTGTTTTCATTGAACTTCTACTTTGCGAGATATATGCAAATACGTTCTGTTTATGCCCCTCCCTTCTTTTGTTCATGGACTACTAAAATGTGACTGATTGAACAAAAAAATATTCTGATTCATTATAAATTACAGTACTAGATTTAGTAAATAGTTATCAATAAAATTAATATGTTATCTTCAGATATATTTCAGTAATTGTTTTTCTTTCCAGTTCTGAGCGGTTGGCAGACCTGTTTGTTTACAATAAAGACATTTTCCGTTGGGAGGTTATTAAAATTTACTGAAAGACTTCTCATTACCGTTGTATTTATTCACTCAATGTTCACGGTGATGTTACAAGTATGTAGATTTATCTATTGTAAAACGTCACGTGAGAAATCTACTTAATTTACGCAGCACTTAAGGCAGTCAAAGACTTAATGACTACTATGAAGCTTATTGAGAATAAACTTTTATATCATGAACCACTCAATTCTAAACTTAAATTCAAAATATTGTTTTCAAGGGGTCTTTATCACGTGTGATACATGTAAATTCATTGTGTGGTGACGTCATTCATGAAAATGTTACGTTCTTGTCTCGAAAATGCCTATTTGATCTATACCCTACTCGATACCTAACCCTTTCAATCAATGCTAAAGATCATGTTTGGACCAGGAATAGGGGGAATTGAATATTCAAAATATCTCCGTCATTATAAGCCGGATCGTAAAATGTTATAGAACCTTGTTAAACTATTGATGTTCTACAAATGTTGCTCTATTCATTTCTTCATAACGCAAGTATTAAGCAATTAAGTCGTGCTTTCTTGTTTTCAGCCAGAATAGGCCCCCAGATGAGATGACTAGAGTTTCATTCTAGCACGAGGAAAATCTGCTTAGTTTACGCAGCCTCTGCGTGACGGACTAGTTCGATTTCTGCCATTAACTAACTTGACTTTCAGTTTATATCTATATATATATATATCCATGATTAATTCTCAAGATATTAAGGAAATCATAAACCATTTCTTTGATGTTCCTATGGTAATAATTAGCATAACGCTTCCGGTCATTGAAGCTCATCGGAAAATTCAAACATTTGTTCCCAAAAAAACTTGAAAAGCCGGTTATTCATTATTACCAATTATATACCCTTTTCCTTCAAAATTATGTCTGAAATTGTGTTAATAAATAATGTCGTAACTTTAAACTCAAAATAAATATAACTTGGAAGTTCTAAATTACTAAAACTCTTATTAAGGTCATGGAGAAATTCTTGGGCACATCTTAAGGTACAGAAATATTCATCACATTTATATTTGAAGGTAAGATTATTAGCAGGAGAGGTAGGAATAGAGAATCATTTTTCGAAGGCATCAACATCTCTGAAATTGCTAAAAATAAGAAAGTATGAACCACTCACATGCAATAAATAACCCTAAAGTATTTACAGGAAAATACGTTTGCAATAAGGTTGGTGTAATAATATATTTCGATGTGACAGATAATAACGGAGACATTTAGAATTTTCAAAATTTGATCCCAACAGCCCCCTTCACTTCCATTGGTCCAATTCCAGCCAGTAATGAACTACATTTTTACGTTTACAAGAAAAGCTTAAATATCGAGTTTGGTAACAGTCAAATAAAAATTAAGACCACTACAAAGCTAACAGACTATATACAAATATTGTAGTTTTCAACAGTCCTCATTTCGGCATCTCCTGATTAGGGATCAATGAAAATGTTAAGAAATATTTCAAAAATCGCGTTATTAGCACAATTTCAACAGCTGATACTAACAATTTAGCTCAAACGGTTCTCGAAGCTATTCCAGATATGCTACAAAAAATATTCATTTTCAGTATGTTACAATTATATATTTGTTCGTATCATTTGCTGAGCCACTACACACAAACAGGACTTACAGACGAACTTACAGTTCACACAAATAATCAGAAGACAGTTTTGAAATATTCACTTAGACAACAAACGACTAGGAATTTAGAAAGCCCTACGAACTGGAACCAAGGATTTGGAGTATTATGTTGAGAAGAGCACATGTCGAAAGTTTTTTAGAGATTTTCATCTCAAATCAACAATGTTCTCATCAACCAAGGAACAATAACCATAGGACAATATGGGGGGGGGACCAATATGGGACGTTATAGTCAGTCATTAACAGGTGAAAGTCGTAGCCCAGGTTGTCCTTTGACTGGTCGTCCTCTGGGCAGTGAATCGACAGAAGGCTGATCCCAATGCTATCTGTGGGGTAGATATGGAAATAAGAATGTCAGTGTCACAGGGCGAGAACCTTGCTCCTTGTCGTTTGTCATTCTCTGTCAGGATGATGCATCTCGGCTCTTCTGGTCACTCGGGAAGCCTTCACTCTGCTCATTAGTGGCTTCACTCACTGTATCGGCTCCTCGTATTATTTGGGAGTTGCGCAACGATATCTCTCGGTTCTTCTTGAAAATTGTAGCCGAACTTGCCCAATCACTGGCCTAATTAACCCGTCAAGTAAGTAGGGGATTCACATTTCACAGACACGCACACAGATCAAAAGCAGTTTTTTATAATGCAACCTGTTTCAGCACTGTTGTGGAACGCCATCAGACAATGAAGGCTCAAAAGATGTTAGTTCGTTTTCGTCTCATTTTAAGTTGATGAACTAGAAAACAGCCTTCCAGAGGTCCCTCAGTAACCGGTAGCATGCCAATAAACTGCCTAATGCGGGAAAAGTAGCATTTATTTTCTTTCTGAAGAATGTCCTCGAACATTGTCATCAAGACATGAACTATAAAATCTGACTTCTTCTATTCCTATTAAATTAAATAAACAAAATGTTTGGATTCACTTTCTTTAAAATGGTTCATTTGGAAGTGATATACGATAGCTCCGTTCTTAAGACAGGAATACCGAGAAGAATGTGATGGTCGGAGGACGGAAGACCAACTTATTCAACAGATTCCTCTACCTCTGTATGACTAATAAGAAAAACTGTGTTTTCAAGCTAAGCTACAGTCTAGAATATGACATGGTTTTAGAGAAAATAAAACATTATAAAGTAAATATCTGCTGATAGGAGTCTTGTCAAGACAAAACTGTAGGCAATGCATTCATAGTTTTCATGATATTGGGAACTATATATTTCATATTAAGGAATGGATTTTTAATAAAATATAGATATTTAAATAAGAGCTTTTGCTATTTTCTTGTATTGGGTGAATTAAAATTTCAAATATTACCTTTTTCAACAACTGATTACTTCGTTAGTATTAGTCCAAAAAAAATATAAAGCCCGTCACTCTGGAGCTACGCTAAGTCAGCATATTTACCCAATACAGTAATTTACCCATCTTTTTTACCTTATTTAGCATTTTTACAAAACCTTTTAACAATGTTATTTATTTTTACTAGAAATGGGAATTATGAGAATATTCCATTTGTTACTTTTTTATAATAAATAATTTAAACTAAACAGTGCTGAATCATGGGGATCCATCTCAAATTAATTATTGCATTCATTAACTTTTTTTTAATCTTTTCTAAACTGCAGTACCCTTGAATTATAGGAATTTATTTCCCACGCTCCATCATAAATGATAATTCATGTTATATAAGTATCTTTTTTCTTATTTTTTTTAACAACATCAAATCTAATTACAATTTTTTATATTGAAAATAAAAATAGAGTAATTAAAAAATAAAGTAGTATAATGAGAAAATGAAATTAACAATTAGGTCACTATAAATAATAATACAATATGATAAAGAAAAAAAATATATAATGTCGTAGAAATAATAAAATTGTTATTTAGATAAAGTTTAAAGCGGTTTAGGTATCAATTAGTTTAAAGATTTTAAGAAGGTTACAAAGTCATAGTTGTGTTCAAACAATAATTGTGGTTTGGTATATATCCAAGCTCCGTTCGGAAGAACTATGTATGTTATTAATGCCGTCCTTTGTGTGTCATAAAGTCTACTCGTGTATACTATGTGGTCAAAAGTTTGTTAATTATCACAGTCACGTGTATTGTTCTCAGTCGAACCAAAACTATAAAAATAACTTTTAGTTGGTCCATGCCCTGTTAGTACTTGAGTAAGCAGTCCATTTATGTATTTAATTTGTTTTCTTTCGTTTACAGTTTTGATAAAGTCATAGGAATGTCTACATTTTGTCGTGTTGGTCCAATCCTGTCTCAAAAAGCAGTAGATCGTTCTTTCAAAAATCGTTTTACAGTCTTCGGTAAGTTGAATGTAATGTTCAGGTCGCCATTTAAAGAAGCATCTTTGGCTAGTAAATCAGTTTGTTTGTTGCCAACAGGGGGGCGGCTTAAGGGCCGGGCAACCCGGGCGACTGCCCGGGGCGACGCAGACAGGGGGCGACCAAACGCCCAAGTAGTGAAAAATTTCGTTTTCGATTTTATAAAGTTAATATTTTGTATTCTCTTGCGTAAATTTTTTTATTAAACTTTTTTAATATAAGCTAACTCAAAAACACACGATGTATTACGTATAGCCTACTATAATGTATGCAAAAAGGTGATGGCCTACATACATTTTCAGTCATCTTATCTTTTCACTTGAAAATATGATAATATTTTGATTGATAACTACCACTTAAGATGCCTCAAAACTCAGTATTCTAAACCCTATTTTGAACAAATTTCCGGGGGAGGGCCCCCCTTTTTTAGGGAGGGGGCGACAAAACGGTTGTTTGCCCGGGTCAGTATTTTGCCTTGAGCCGGCCCTGGTTGCCAATATGCCCTGTGCGTGCTTTAATATAAATTATTCTTACTTCTATTTGCTCATGTTTACATTGAAAAATAATTAGTCCAATTTTATTATAAGTGTGTATTAAAATTGTGTTAGCTCCTGTGAAAACCTCATTAATTTATTGGTTGGCTCTTAATATTGTCAGTTGCTCCGCGTGGTAATTTGTGCAATTTGGACCAAGTTTATCCTTGTATATATTAACCAATTCATTCCCTATGTATGCAACAAATAAGCATCCCACATTGTGTGAACATTTACTTCCGTCAATATAAATTTCAATGTTTTGAATCATAAATATCTTCTAAGTCACGTATTGTGCCAGTTTCAATGTCATTTATCGGAAAGATAGCTTTAATGTGCAAAGGAACATTGTTGGCTAGTATTTATTAATAAATTAGTATTTATTAACTTATTTTCTGCGATGTTGACGTTATTGGATTTTTATTATTATGCACATTTTAGCAGATTTCCCTTGAGGGAAATCAGCTATTGAGCTCGTACTCATGACGTGATTTTCGAAATTTTTCTTCAAATGTCCATTGGTCCTACCTAAGAGATGACAAAAATGAGGTCCGTTCAAAATTGCATATATGTATATTACAGCTATACCGGTTGCAAATATTGCTTTCTCGTTACCAAACTCGATATATAAGTGTTTCATCTAAAACTAAACATCAAGTTCGTTAACGGTTGAAATTGGACATGGGGGAGGTATAAAGGGGGAGAATTTTAATAATTCGAAATATCTTCATTGCTATACGTCGGATCGAAAAATTGTATAGAACATTATATTGAAAAGTAAATGTACTATAATTATTGTTATATACATTTATTCTCCATCTTGAGTATTAACCGAGATATTTTCATTTTTCAGTTTTCAGCCCTAGTAAACCCGCACTTCTACTCATGCCACATAAACAATACCCTGTTATATAATAAATCATGCTATTTAAAGCTTAAATACCAAATATTGTTTTCAAGAGACCTTTATTATACGAGATACATGCAAATATGTTCTTTTGACCCCCTCCCCCCTCTCCGTCTTAAGTTCTTGGACTACTATAATTTGAGTGATTGAGTTAAACATCATTCTGATTCATTATAAATTACAGTACTAGATATAGTAAATAGTTTTCAACAAAATTAATATGTTATATTCAGATATATTTTAGTAATTATTTTTCTTTCCGGTGAAAAATATTTCTATTTATCTGTTCAGCTGTGAGAGGCTGGTAGACCTGTTTGTTTACAATTCAGACGCGTTCCTTTGGGAGATTATTAAAATTGACTGAAATATTTCTCATTACTATTTATGTTTATTCAGTTAATATTCACGGGTGTGTTTACCATT
Organism: Riptortus pedestris; assembly: GCA_019009955.1. Lineage (NCBI taxonomy): Eukaryota > Metazoa > Arthropoda > Insecta > Hemiptera > Alydidae > Riptortus > Riptortus pedestris. The sequence goes on from CM032228.1 coordinate 62,885,859, forward strand.
GCCAGTATGTAGATTTATCTATTGCAAAACTTCACCAGGGAAATCGGCTTAGTTTACGCAGCTCCTGGCTGACGGACTTTTGTTTATTGTTACGTACATTTTGTTTTTATATTTGTATTAATTTAGGGGTAACTTTAATACACTTAAAAAACCTTGATTACCCAGATAGACCCCTTGGATTCATTGGTGCTTTTCATTTCTTGAGTTGGTCATGTATTGATTTTATGGCAGGCACATTCAATTTGGTCAGAATTAGTTTGAATTTGGATAGAATACGGTTGTAACCTGTAGAAAATCCTCCCAGTGGGCAATAATATCACACAGTGGAACTTATATAAATATTATTATTATTTATTAACGTCCACTTGTGGCTACTATGGCTAATTGGGACGGGTTATCTACAGGATACCACCCTTTTCTAGCCAGGTGGAACCAAGGATTTTATTCAGTGAGTTCGTTAGTAAATAAATTCATTTTTGCCCAGTCGTGAATCAAACTCGCCACTCTAGGTTTACCATGTGAGATGAAATTAATATAAATAAATAATATGTAATTTATCAATTACGTATAGCTTGTTTTATTTTTCTTGGCACTGATCAGATGTTGCTTTATTGCGTCTATGTTAAAAACAGTTTAATATATTTGTATTAGGATCAAAATGAATGTGATTCTCTAGGTCTTTAGTTATTAAAACAAATTTACGAAAGGGACAAAGAAGAAGTGAGATGTATTTATATGCTTCAGGAAATTACAATGTGCTAGTTAAACGGAATGGAGACGATGAACATGGTGCGTCATTCTAGGATCTAATCTCAGACGTTCTGTGCCATCTTCCAAAATCGGGATTCGGCCTCTATATTTTGAGAGGAATTTTTAGTGCTTTGAACTACCTCATCGACATTGGAGACAGCCATTTACATTTTTCAGATGGCGCTATAGTACTTCACTGCCTACCTCTTTGGCGACAAAAGGAGCTCCGATGTTAGCACTCGACTGGCTATACCTGCTACTGGGTTCCTGAGCTAAGGGTTGGGAAGGTTAGATCATAAGGTGAAAACTGCTTTGTATATTGTGATGTGAAGAAATAGCACTTCTACGATGTCTTTTTCATTCTGCCTTAATGATCTACCGAAACGTGCTGATATCTTACACTAATTATAAATTGCTATTTATAGAATATTTTTGCATGATATTTTTACGACGTACACTTTCAGAATCGCACAAATGTTCTGAGGAAAAAACGTTCTAGTTCACAGATAAAAATATAAGCAATATTAATAGGACTGTTTAAGCTATGGACGGGGAAAACCTCGCATCTGCCGACTTATTAACACACTTAGTTTTAATGTGCGCAGCCACATTAGGAGCCACTATGCCAAAAGAGGAATTATATGCAAGAGCTGTGTTTACCCAATATTTTTTTCTAGCAATTGCAGGAATCCTTAAACATTTCTTTAGAACGGATAACACCATTAATATCGTATATGGTACTTTTGAGGAGAGCTTGCAGACATTTTGTTTGCCACTGTTTGCTGCGCAGGTCGTATCACAGCACATCAAACCTCCTGCTTTCGCTCTCACTTACCTTTTCGTTCCTTCGCTCGACATGCTTCACGTGGAAATAGACCCGGGCCTGAGAACTGCGTCGCTCGGCTACAGTGTCGGCTCGATTATTTATTGCGACATCTTAGATAACAGAATGTACTATTTTTTCCTCATTATGCCAGCCATTTTTCAAGCAATGGATTTCAGAGGAATCATATTTCATTTATACAGCTGCATCCTTTCCTGGACAATATTTACAAACCAGATTTTACGTGCTGTCCAAATTATAAAAACCGAGTAAACTATATTGTATATTTTAAATCACTTATAATACAGCAATAAATATATACAAACCCAACTATAATTTACTTCTTGTCAGTTAATGCTGTTTGTAAATCTAGAGACGTATTTGATTCCCTCGTGAACAATAGGAATTTATTAGTATTTATTATTAAATTCAACATCCTAACTCCGACCTTGGTTAAAAAAGTATGACAACTTGTAATTAACCCTCTCCGATTACCTCTAGTGGCATTAATTATAATTAACAAGTGACATCAATAATATTGTAACAGTTATACTCGTATAAGCTCGTGGTTTTGTCGAGCTGTCAGTCGGGGCCCCCTGCTTTAAATTTACTAGTGATTCGGGAGTGATTGCAGGCTAGAGGCAACACTGTGTACATAACCTGATCATCTAGGTTAGAGGAATCGCTTAGAATAAGTGAGTGTGTGCCTCGTGTGAAGCTTCCCCAAAACATTGTAAATTGTTCATAAACTTATTAAATTGTTTTGTTCACTTTTATCTTACTATTCTACCCATTACCCACACCAAAATATCACTGTGCGAAATGATGAGAATATACATTTCACTATTGCACCTTTACAATCAAGATTCTCTCGCTGTAATATAGTATGAGCAAACGATTAATGCACAAAACTTTGTAACAGTAATTTTGTATAACAACAATCTATATAAATGAAACTCAAAGGTTTGTCTCATTTCCTATTTAAATTCGACAGGGATCTTTTTTTTTACGTTTCATACCATTCTAAGAATAGTAGCATCAAAAGTGAAAATCTTGTCTGTCTGTCCGCCCGTTTTATATTCAATTACTCAAAAACATCTGAGAAAATTTTTATGATTTTTTATGTTTGTGATTCAATCACATGGTACTTGAACGAGGGAGGGGATTGATTCTACGTGGAAATACATGTTGCTCAATCTTCGTTAGAATTGGTAATATCGAAACACGTAAAGTGCGAATGGTATTTAGAATTACGATTATGGTCCTAAATCGTTATTCACACTTATGAATTTTGACTTCCACCTTATGAGTGCCAAAGACTTTATTAGTGTTTCATGTAAAATGCCTCAATGTAAAATTATCTTTATCTGAATTAAGGGTAGAATATAATATGTATTTCCAACACAGGAAACCTACATACATATGTATACCGGGGACTCCCTAATAACTGTAACGTTTTAATTAGGTATTTAGAAGGAAATTTACACCACCAATTACAACAATTGTGAATTCAAAAAAAATCACTTTATTGTTTAAAATAACTCTTATACAATTTATTTGAATGATAAAACGCAATTAGAAATTACAGTTTGCGGAAAACTGGACGATGCTACTTCCCAAAGCTGCATAAAGCGGTTGTCCCCCTCGGCATAGCCTAATATTACACTACCAAAATGGTTTATCATCCATGAAATATAACCGCATTTCCATCCTGACACTGTTTTGTAACGGGCATCAACCCTTTTGATTGAATAAAATAAACAACTTCTTCTTCAGTTTTAGGTAAATTCTGATTTAATAATCGTATTTAAATGGTTTGCCTCCCGATAATCGATAAGTACTCTTTTTTTATCTAATGAATAGGTTTGTACATATTAACAATTTTACGTGCATATCTTATTTTTTCTAAAAAGGCGAAATGCAGATTTTCATGACTTGGAAATTGTTGGTGTTTAATTGGTGGTGTAAATTTCCTTCTAAATACCTATTTAAAACGTTCCAGTTATTATGGAGTTTCCGGTATACGGAGGTTTCCTGATTTGGAAATATTCAGTTTTGCCGCGAAATGTAGTTCATTCATCTGCTTTCGACTATTGTCAATGAAGACCATTTACCTACAAAAATCCCTTGGCATGCTCCCTCAATAAAATATTCACACGGTTGAGACTTTTTTCTAGTATTTCTTGAAGATAAAACATTTTTTCCAGTTAGTACAGAGAAAGTGGTATTGGAAGTTGGGGTTATTCCTGTTTTCCTGGCTGTTAAAAATTACTCCATTTTTAGCACTATTGAATCCAGCATGTTTCCTTCTCACTGCCATAGTCATCCCGAGCGCCATATGATTAATTTTAACCAGTTTATTATTACTAAACATAGTAAGTGGTGTTTACTTAACACTACATTTTTCTCCCTAATAGTTAAAGACATAATAAATGCATGTTTTGTTTTTTTATTCAGTATTATATATTCATAAATTTTACAAATTAATGCAAAACTGGTTGAATCAGTGAACTCATGCCCTTCGTTGTCTTTTGTCAAAGCCAATCTTTATCAATCTGCCACTAATAAATTAAATTCTCCTTACTTCTTACATTTATTAAAAAAAGAACACTTCTCGTATTGCAAATATTATAATTTATGTGCACTATAATTATTTAATGTCATATATTTTATTTTTTATAACATTTTAAGACGGCTGTTTTTTAGCAGATTTCCCTTGAGGGAAATCAGCTATTGAGGTCGTACTCATGACGCAATTTTCGAAAAAATTTCTCCAATGTCCATCGATCCTACCCAGGAGATGACGAAAATGAGGTCCGTTCAAAATTATATATAAATATCTCCGTTATTATGCGTCGGATCGAAAAATTGTATAGAATCAATCTTATTGCAAATTAAAATTACTATAAATATTGTTCTATACATTTATTCTCTATCTTGAATATTAATATATTCGGCCATTTCCGTAACTGTATATATCTATCTATCTATCTATATATTTGTCAGTTACCGCTCTAGCGGTCGCAATTATTGTTTAATCGTTACCAAACTGGAAATTTAGTCGTTTTATGTAAAAAGAAAGATCAAGTTCGTTAACGGCTGAAATCGGGCCAGGGGGAGGGGGGGGGGTTTAGAGGGGAGGATTTTCGAAAATTCGAAATATCTCTGTTACCATAGGTCGGATCTAAAAATTGTATAGAACTACTCTTATTGCAAATTAAATGTACTATAAATATTGTTATATACATTTATTCAATATCTTGAATATTAACCGAGATATTTGCATTTTTCAGTTTTCAGCCAACAGCAAACCGCCACTTCTACTCATGTTACATAAACAATACTCTGCTAAATAATAAATCACATTATTCGAAGTTTAAATACCAATACATTGTATTGAAGTGACCTTTATTATACGAGATAAATGCAAATATATCCTGGTGACCCCCCCCCCCGTCTTATTTTGGACTACTGAAATTTGATTGATTGAAATAAAGATTATTCTGACTCATTATTAATTACATTACTAAATATAGTAAGTAGTTCTCAATGAAATTAATATGTTATATACCGATATATGTCAGAAATTGTTTTTAGCAGATTTCCCATAAGGGAAATCAGCTATTGAGGTCGTACTCATGATGCGAGTTTCGAAAAATGTCTTCAAATGTCCATCGATCCTACCCAGGAGATGACGAAAATGAGGTCCGTTCAAAATTATATATATATATATATATATATATATATATATATATATATATATTTTATTTATATCCTTCCTAAAGTAACCCTACAGGAAGGGAGTTTATTATCCACACGTATATATATATATATATATATATATATGTCTGTTAACGCTCTAGCGGTCGCAATTTTGCTTCGATCGTTACCCAACTCGGAATTTAATCGTTTTATGTAAAAAGGAAGATCAAGTTCGTTAATGGCTGAAATCGGACCAGTGGGAGGGGGGGTTTAGAGGGGGGATTTTTGAAAATTCAAAATATTTCCTTTATTATGCGTCGGATCGAAAAATTGTATAGAATAAATCTTATTGAAAATTAAATTTACTATAAATATTGTTCTATACATTTATTCTGTATCTTGAATATTAACCGAAATATTTGCATTTGTATTCTGCGTGTGGTCGCCAGGAGTGGCTATGTTCGGCCTTTCCGCCGAGAGCTCTGGCGGCCGTTTCCATAACTATTCGTCCCTCGTGAATAGGTTTAGAGAGGTTAGGTTAACTGTTTTTTGGGGCGAGAAACTACTGGGTTATTACGCCCTAAATAATGTTTTAGGTTTAGAAGTTACTTACTACTACAGTTGTTATTAGGCAGATTTCTCTATTGTAAAACTTCACGTGGGAAATCTGCTTAGTTTTCGCAGCCCTGCGCGTGACGGACTTTTCTTTCCGGTGGGAGGCGTAGGGACCTTGCGATACTGGATTCGATCCGATATCTGGTATCGATACCATACTGGTATAAAAGTATCGATACTCCGATAATATCGCATTAAAAGTATCGATACCAAAGGTATCGGTATCAAAACACCTCTGATTATTAAATCAGGTTTTTTAGAAAAAAAAAAAATGTGATTTATTAGTGTTATAAAACGTCAGGGTACTTTCCTGTTATGGGGACCCCTACAGGAAAATATCGATATAAACCCAGAAATATCGATATTTTTCAGTAGGGGTCCCCATTATCCAGGATCCCCCCCTCACCCCCCCCCCCTTGTTTTAACCGCCGATATCGATTTTTGCCAGGAGGGGTCCCCATAACAGGAAAGTACCAACGTCAGTTTTATTTCTTTAAAAACGTTTTCTTGTTTCTTAAAATAAAAAAAATATTAATTTTTTTTGTTTTATTATGGAAATTGATGAAGAATGTAGGCAATCCTCAATTGGCGGTCATCCTTTATCCCCTGCCTTTGAAATATCGTACTACGACATAATTTGATTTATTACTCATTATCATGTATTTCATTTACTTTAAATTCGATTTTTTTATTAATTTACTTTTAATGTAATTAAAATGTAATGTGGGCGTTAATAAATAAAAAATAAATTTAATGTAATTAGTTGATATTAAATTATCAAACGTTCGATACCGATACTCATCTTTTTGTTGCGATACCGTTGAAATATCGGAAGCAAAGTATCGATACCAATACTCCTAGTATCGAAACTAAAGTATCGATACCTACCCATATCGGTAGTATCGCAACGTCCCTAGGGAGGCGGGCAGATCCGTTTGTTTACATTCCTAACCTAACGCTTCCTGTCGGCAGGTTATTGAAATAGGATGAAACATTTCTTATTTCCATTCCGTTTATCTTTATTCACTTAATATTCACGGTGGTTTTATGTTACCAGTATGTAGATTTATCTATTACTAAACATCACAAGGGAAATCTGCTTAGTTTACGCAGCCCCTGCGTGACGGACTTTTCCGTAAGGGTCAGGGGACTTATAGAAATAGAGATTTTAAACCCAATATTTTTATATATTCTTCATATTTTTCCCTCCTTGCCATGAAAATATAATAGAGATTTTAGTTTTGAAGATTAAAATGAAAATAAGTTCCTAATTAATCCCTCTCCATTGTTTAACACAACGTGAATAATTCAAATCATAATCATGAATACCATTTATTATAATTAAATATCATCTATAATATATATATATATATATATATATATATATATATATATATATATATATATATATATATATATATTTCCTGCCATAAACTAAGCCGAGCACACATTGTTTTAGTTTAGTTGTATACAAAATAGTAAATGTGAGTAAGTAAAAGCAAGTACAACATTTCTCAGGAAATAAGTTAACACAATTACTGTATTCGCATCCTGACAACTTCCGCTCCCGCTTGGGGTTATCAACAATGCTTTATTTATATTCTTTATTCAAAACATTAAAAAATTCGAATTTTCTAGTAATTTATATAACTGGTGTAAAAAAAAAGGTACTTATCAGGGAGGCCACCCAATTAAAGACGATTATAAAATAATAATTAAAATGAAATCACTTTATTATTTAAACAACACTTCTAGAATTCTAGATAAGTACCTAAAACAATAATAGTGGTACCTAAAAAATAATTTAATTAATGTATTAAAGCGAGGTTAGGGAAACAGATCGTTGCCGCCCCTGCAACATCAAATCATATTGACTTTAAATGCATATTGTCTTCTATATATATAAAAATGAATGTTTGTTTGTATGTCTTTTATAGAATCGTAAACGGCTGAACCGAATTTTATGAAACTTAGTATGTTTATTACTACTAAAACAGGTTACGTTTCTGGCTATATTAATATTCTCTGACACGAACAGGAGTGGGGGTTATAAGTGAGGTCTGAAATTAAAAATAGCGATTTTCGTCTCGTTTTGGTTTTTCGGCAAATATAGAACAACATTTGTTAATTTTGTTATTTAGAGTAACTTTTGTAATATACACTTTTGTCGTATACCGAAGTATAAATGAGTTATACGCTAAAACAATAGTGGGAGTCGCCAATTTTATATGGCACAAAAGACTCAACCGAACTAAACGAAACTCTGTATTTGATTTTGTATTAACACCTCCCTGATTATAAGCTATATTAAAATTTCAAGGTAGGAACAGGAGTGGGGGTTGTAAGGGAGGTTTGAAATTAAAAATAGCGATATTTTGTTTCCTATTGAATTTTTGGCAATTACGCACATAAAAAAAGTTGTTTATTTTGTTATTTAATGTAACTTTTGATATATGCACTTTTTCGTATAACGAAGTATAAATGAGGTATACACGAAAAACTATAGAAGGGGTCAACAATGTTATAGGACACGAAAGACTAAATCGAAATCAACAAAACTCCGTATTAGCAGATTTCCCTTAAGGGAAATCAGCTATTGAGGTTGTACTCATGACGGAATTTTCGAAATTTTTCTTCAAATGTCCATCGATTCTACCCAGGAGATGACGAAAATGAGGTCCGTTCAAAACTGTATATATATATATATATATATTTATCTATCTATCTATCTATATATTTGTCTGTTACAGCTCTAGCGGTCGCAATTTTTTTTTGATCGTTACCAAACTCGATATTTAGTCGTTTTATGTAAAAAGAAAGATCAAGTTCGTTAACGGCTGAAATCGGACCAGTGGGAGGGGGGGTTTAGAGGGGAGGATTTTCGAAAATTCGAAATATCTCCGTTACTATACGTCGGACCGAAAAATTGTACTGAATCAATCTTATTGAAAATGAAATTTCCAAAAAATATGTGTATATACAATTTTTCTCTATCTTGAATATTAACCGAGATATTTGCATTTGTATTCTGCGTGTGGTCACCAGTAGGCTATGTTCGGACTTTCCGCCGAGTGCTCTGGTGGCCGTTTCCATAACTATTCGTCCCTCGTGAATAGGTTTAGAGGTTAGGTTAACTGTTTTTTGGGGCTAGAAACTACTTTGTTATTACGCCCTAAATAATGTTTTAGGTTTAGAGGTTTCTTACTACTACAGTTGTTATTAGGCAGATTTCTCTATTGTAAAACTTCACGTGGGAAATCTGCTTAGTTTACGCAGCCCCTGCGTGACGGACTTTTTTTGACTATAAGCTATATTAACATTTTTAGGAACAAACAGGAGTGGGGGTTGTCAGGGAGGCATGAAATGGAAAATTGTCATATTTCGTTTCCTATTGTTTTTTTTTTTTTTGGCGAACGTGCACATGGCAAAAGATGTTTAAGTTGATATTTAGAGTATCTTTTATTATATATATCTTTATTGTAATTTAGTAGTTTAGTTGGTGGCGTAGGAACGCGCGCAGGGTAAAGCTAGTATGCTATAAAACCATTACCAAGTAATGTTTAATAGTTATAGATAGTACATAATCATTTCAATAACTTCAACACATCGGGGGGGGGGATAAGATAATAAGTACCACCATTAAAGAATTTGATTCCGCACAACTTCCGATATTACACCTTATGTGAACTCAGTATGGCTTTATTTCAACAATACATAATGAATACTAGTCTGAAACATACTTAAAAATATCATATAAGACTAAAAACATATCCTCATTTGTTATAATATGCCTATGTCAAATAAACTTTAATGAGTACTAATAAAATTGGTCTCCTACAAAAGTATTTAGTGTATATCATGTTTATACTGCTTCATAACAAAAGTTACTTTAAATAACACAATATACAGCGTTTGTTATGTAAATCTTTGCCGTAAAAATAATAGGTATGTACATCTTTGCCGTAAAAATAAGTTTTATTACAGGCTTGGGTTAGTTGTAATATACAAACCAAGTTTCATAAAATTCGATTCATTATTTTAGGCGTGAAAAGGTAACAAGCAAACAGACCCTGAAGCCGCAAATTGCAGATATCGTGTCATATAATTGTTTACGAGCTCCTTGGTCCCGCCCTGGCTAGAAAAGGGTGGTAAGCTGTAGATAACCCGTCCCAATTAGCCTTAATGGCATAAAGTGGATGTTAATGCTAATAAAAATAAATGTTTACTACAGAAAAGTTTCACCATCAATCACTAAAAATAATGTTGTTGAACAATAAGTGAATTATTTCCACTTCTCTAAATAGTACTCTTACTTAATATTACGTTTCAAAAAACAACGGATAGTTGCATCAAAGTTTTTGTAGACCATAATTAAATTAAGTTGTTCAACTTTATTTCCAAGAGAGCTTCTCACATCCAACATTTTTATCAGGAAATCTATACATCCCGTCGAGATCAGCCTCAATTGAATAAAGCCGCTGAAAAGTCCATCAAATAATAAATATATGATGATTATCTGGTGACCATATGCACTAAGAACTCAATATTTCATTATGAACAACATACGTCAATGCTAAGTAAACAAAATCAAATTTAAAAAAAGCCCGGGTTTTTCCACGGCCTCGTGAGGTCATTCTTAGATGCCCGTTATAATCATTTCTCATCACGATATTTTCCATTCAGTATAAATATTTTTTAAAAATTCAACTATTTAGCTATAATATATAATTAAAATCCATACTTTACAGTTAATAATCTCGAAATTCTAGGTTACTCAAATTATCACAACATATTATGGAAACTTCCTCTAACTCATGGGTTCGGAATGAATTCTCGTTTGTGCAACATATTTTGAAGAATTAGTCATCTTTTGAATTTCTTTCTGTCAAGGCAAATACTTCTAAATTATGCCGAAGAATAAAGGTAGTTCATAATTTACTTTTTTCTCAATATGAATTGGAAAACTCCATAATTTTATTGTATTTTGCTGAGGCCAGTTTCTTGCTCTTTATCACTTTATGTTGCTATATTTGTATTCTTTCACAATGTTGCTTATTTATATTTTTAAACATATTTGTAACTAATTTGAGAGGTCTTTTATATTGTCTCTGGAATGTCCAAATATCTTTATTTCTAACCTTACAGGTTATTTAATGCAATTGTCAAAACTTATGTTTGATTATTTCTGTTGGATGTTTCCATTCATTTTGAGCAAATTCCTAGAAAATTTGTTGCTTCTTATGTATTTACTTCTATAGTTTCTAATTTGTGTTACTTTTATTATTTGTAAGATTCTTTGTCCAAGAATTCCTTAGTTTCAATATTGTGCCTTTTCCGTTGGGAAGATCAAATAATAATGTAAACAATAACATTATTTATCCAAATTTAATATATTTTATTATGTTACAGGAAAAGGAGGTAAGAACCGTAGAAGGGGAAAGAATGAAAATGAAACTGAAAAAAGAGAATTAGTGTTCAAGGAAGATGGCCAAGGTACGTCCTGTTATTTGGTTGTTTTATTAATTAATACATATAGCCCCATAAAAGCTGAATTCTACATATAATTATTTTTTTTTTTACTATATAAAATCTAATTTCTTAAATTACTAAATCTTTATCAGTTTTTATTGGCATAATGTGATAATAATAGTTTTTAATTTTTTAAACCTTATGAATTTGTTGATTCTTATGCCCCCCTTTATTTTTATTTATTTATGAACAACACATTTTATTTTTAAAATCAAAACAAACTGACCAGCTAATTTTAACCAGGAGGTATTCTATGTTTAGATTATTATCTAATATTTGATAATATAAAGGGTCTAAGGCTTTAAAGTGATATTTTTATTACTTTTGAGTTATGTTCTCTTATGTTATTAAAAAAAGTGAAATTAAGTTACCTTATTTAATGTCACATAACATTAAAACATCAAGGTTCAGTAAATTTCATCGTAGTGAATAAGTTTAAATTAATCTATTACATATATTATTTTAATATTTTACATATGTTCCACAATTAAATTTGAATTTTTATATTTAGAATATGCCCAAGTTACAAAAATGCTTGGTAACGGAAGACTTGAAGCCATGTGCTTCGATGGAGTTAAGCGGTTGTGTCATATACGTGGTAAACTACGAAAAAAGGTAATAATCAGGCTAATATAATTTTATTATTATTATTTATTAACTTCCACTTTTTGCTACTATGGCTAATTGGGACTGGTTATCTACGGGTTACCACCCTTTTCTATCCAGAATGGGAGGAAGGATTTTATTTAATGAGTCTGTTACTAAATAAATTCCTATTACTCAGACAAGAATTGAACTCGCCACTCTAGGTTTACCTTCTAATATAATATGTTAATTAGTGAATGATTACATAAATTTTTAAATTTGTTATGTTTTTAGGTCTGGATAAACCAGGGAGATATTATTCTAATTGGTCTTAGAGATTACCAAGACACAAAAGCTGATGTAATTCAAAAATATACTCCTGATGAGGCTAGGAATCTTAAAACTTATGGAGAATTTCCAGAAACAGGTAAAGTTATAGATTTACCTTTTAAAAGGTCTATCCTAATATTTTTTTAAAACGTTTAAAGTTTTCTGCCTCTGATGATAGTTTTTCCATTTTTGGTTGAATAATTATATTATAAGCTCTTTAATTGATTTTGTTCAAAAAATCGTACTTCATATTTATTTTAATGAAGTATTTTTGTGCTCCAAATGATTTACGGGTTTCCTTGATCGTCCTTTCATTAATTTTCATTTTATCTTATGTTTCTGTCATATTTAACTTAAGTTCTCAAATGATAATGTGGACTAGCTTCTTACTTTTCTACTTGAGGTTGTATTCAAAAATATTTATTTGATCAATACCTTACTCGATATTCATCCATTTCATGAAACTCATAAGGTTATAGGCTCGTTAATGGCAAATCGGAACAGGAAGAGGGTGGCATTCAAAATATAACAGTTATAATAACTCAAAAATGTTATAGGGCCAATAATATAAAACATTTAATCTTCTACAATTGTCATATTCATTTTTTTATAATTTGATTATTAAGCGAAATATTTGTATTTTATAGTTTTTAATTGATCAGTAAACCCCTATTTATGCTCATCAAACTTTTACTTTAAATAACCGAGTCATTGGACATCTCATGTCCTGTTTCCATTTTAATTCCTGTTTACTACGGGAAAAAAAGAGAATAGATTGTGAGATGAGATCACCTGAGTTTCATTCCAACATTTGGGAAATTTGCTTAGTTTACCCTGCCCCTGAATGACAGATTTTTGTTTAATTTTGCCCCTACACTAGTTAGTTCGTTCAAAATTTGTATCTCTCTTAGAAGACGGAGCATCAAAATTTCTACACTTTCAGTCCATTGTCATTTTACTATAAGTGTTAACTTAATCAGAATAGTGGGGTGGGATCCAGTGCCCTTAGTCTCATGCACTTCACACCTCATCATTTGTGCTATGTTAAGATTGTATTCTTTCACTCATGGGGCTACCCGAATGTATGAATTAATTCTGTACATAGTAGGTTTTGTAAGTTTGTTTGTAAGAAACTGCATGAAATTTATCTTTGTTCCTAATTATTGTCAGCTAATGTTTTCGGACATCAAGTTTAAGGTTTTTTTTATTTTTTTCCTGAGTATTCATATAAGGTGAGCTACAGTTTGACTGGTGTATTGCTACTGCACTAGTGGACTAAATTGCTTTTCATCATCTGAATATTCACTCTTAATATTAACTTTCATGTCTTCATAGTCTTTTGGCTTATATGATGAAGCAAAAAGTGGTGTGAGAGCTATTCCAATCTGATGCCGTTTAGTTGAGGCTAATATGAAAGGAGGATTTAGTGAGCTTCTTTTCAGTATTAACAGGGTTGTCACATGTAAAGGAAGAGGACTCTATAGTATTTGCCTCTTCAACTTACTAGTTTGTTGCAGAATTAATTATGAATAGCCTGTAAACCAAATGGCCCTTTCCTTTTCTCAGTTCTTAACTTTAAAGTTGTTTCTGTTGAAGAAAATTTTGCTAAGATGAAGGTTCAAATAACCGTAAATGAACATTGTTCATACAAAGAGCATAAATTTTTTTGGGAATGTACACCTTATTTCATTGATCCTTTCATCAGGTTAATGTAGTATAGAAATTATTGTTTAATGCTGTTTGTTTAAACTTATGAGTATGCACTATGAGAATAGCTTGTTACTTTTGGAGCCTACTTATTTATATCCTTTGTTAACAAGGCGTCTAAGCCGTACGAGGTAAACCCATTTGTGTTTGACAGTTGAAACTGCACCATAAGTGTCGAAGGGGTGCCAAACACCCTTTGATACCCGCCATCAACGTGTTGAATATATTTTATGATTAGACCTTAATATTTTGTTTTTTACTTTATTGTTATAATATTAAATGTAATATCTATTTGAAGTAATGGTTGAAAATAATCTTAAAGTATATATTACAACACATTTTTGGCTTCTATTTGTTTTAAAATCACCTGCAAATTTAAAAATTTGATTTTCTTATGAGCCCTGTTGAAGTAAACTAATTACCATGCTGAAAGTGTCCAACTATTTTAGACGCTATGTTGAATTATTAATTTGTCATAATACATGTGCTTTCATTATTTTTTTTAGTTCGTATCAATGATACTGTCACCTTCTTGGATGATGGTTATGATGAAGAAATTGAGTTTGGTTATGAAGTTAGTGATGAAGGGGAAGATAACACTGTAGATAATGTAAGTATTTAAAATTAATATGCAGTAACTCTCAATAGTTTTTTTTTTTATAATTATTATTTGTTTGCAATCTTTATTTTAAAAGTTGAAGCCATTGGAAATATAAGTTATTGTACTGTATAGTATTTTGTGATTCAGTTGGCAAAGCTGCCATGTAACCATTCTTACTGAGTCCCTAGTTCATACTCACCTTGGAAGCACTTAGTAATTAGTATATCTCTTAGTGTTGTGTTTATTCCGTTTTCTGCACTTCTTTATTTAGTGCAATTCTAACATTTGGTTATGGGTCTAGTTCAATGTAGTTGGTTATTGGTTCATAGCACAAATAATTGAATATTGTGGCTGATCAACATGTTGAACATATTCCTCTGGGGAGCTTTGCTTAATTTAGAAGGTTAGTAAAATCACCAGTTGCAATAAACAAAGATCAGAAAAATAGGTCAAAAATCTTGTTAAAAGTGTAGGATCTCGTCCACAATATTGAAAGCTTCTATTGTCAAGGAAGCTTGAGACAAAATTCAAACATTATTTGGAGACACAGGACTAGCAAAAAAAGTTGAAAGCACATAGATAAAATAACATTTTCATCTACTGCTTACGAGAAGTAAAGTTTGATATTATAAAAGAATGAATTGGCATTCTTCACTAAGCTGGCTTGTCATAAGATTGGAAATCAATAATAGTGGGTTTGGAGAGCTCAAAATTGCAATTATAGGTGATGTAATCAATGTAAAGTTATCGTGGAAGGTTAAGTCAAACAACAGTCAGAAACATCAAGTAGAAGGTAGTGATGTCAGAGGATTTACATTCATTTGTTGAGAATGATATATTTGAATGGCTTACTTTAGAGGCAAGACTGTATTGGAGACCAAATGATTCTCCAAACTAGAAAAACTTTTTTGCGGTAGTAACTGATTCACTTGTCAGACTTGTGATGAAAGGATGTAGTCAACGAACAGGGGATTGATTGTGAGGAGACATTTCCTCCTTTAGCAAAGTATGCTCAACTGAGATCCCTGCCTGCCCTCGTAGGAATAGGAAACATGGATATCACTGATATGTATGGCAATAGCGTCGCCTACTTATGAGGGAAAATAGATAAAGAAATATATGTCTTGCTGCCAGAGGAGGTGAAGGCTAATTTATAATAATAATTTATAAATAATATAATTTATTTTAAGTATTTGCTTGAGAATTAGCATTTGTTTAGGCACTAAAAAACCTTTGGGTGGTGTATTATGTTAAACAGCTAATACAATTCTTGAAAAACAATCATATTTTTACTTTTATTTTCATAAAACTCATATATTAATTTTTTTGAAGACAATGAACAATTACAAATAACAAAAAAAATAATTAAATGAACATAGCACTATTTCAACCACTGATATGAAATTGAGAAAATAAAATACTTTCCATTTTTTAGAATATTTTTAATTTCCAATGAAGTTAATATTTTTGGGAAAAGGATTTTTGGAACTTAGCTAAACATGAGATTATTTATATTACATTTCCTGATTTATCTTCTATGACTAATTTTTTATGTGAAATTGTGAATAAATCACCTTCTGGTCTTACAAAATTAGTTCATTTTCTACAGCAGTGGCCATTATCAATGTTAAATGCAATTTACCCCCTAAATAATTCCTATCACATACTTCTCTGAAAGAAAATGTTATATAAAGTTTTGCCAATGTTTATCAATACCTACCTTATTTCATACAATCATACCTTATTCCAACAATAGTTGAATAAAAAGCAATAAGAAATATTAATTTGTCAAATAAACTCTTAAAAATGGCAATAAAAAAGTTTGTTCTAACAGGTATGTTCTTAGCTTAGCATTGATAATACCCATGAGGGTGAGGCGTATGCTGTAAAAAGTAAACTGATTCTGTGATACCAGAAGATCATTTTGTCAATATTGTAGAAAATTAACATTTTTAAAGCAAAACAATGTTAGTTGTACCATAAGTTTGATTTAATTACAAATGCATGTTGTTAATTATAAATGTTTGTGTTTATGTTTCAGATATGATATACCGACTTCAAAAACTTGCGTTTATTTCCTACAGTTTTTACCGTACACCTCAGAAGAACCTTCCCTTATTGGTACTCAGTGTTAAAGCATAGTTATGGACGTTATTCATTTACAATGTGAAAGCCCATTTTGAATTATATTGATTACGTTAAAATTGATGTATAAATTAAATTGTTTTAAGTTATTGATGTGAGAGGAATAAAAAAAAAAATTGAAAGGAACTTGATGAAGTGATTTATGGTTTTATTACTTTTCTTTTATTTTTTTCATCAATGTGATTTTTTTTTTAAATAATTTAATTATAATTACCATTTGCAATATTTATTTTTGTATGTTAATTTGTATATTGCGCTATATACGTGTCGTAATTTTATTAAGTTTCCCTGTATATTTTATTCATAATGAATTAAATATTAAAAATTAAATAGTCATAAAGTCATTTTTTAATAAATATTCTAGATTATTTAAACCTTTTGTGAATTTTATAATTTATAGTTAGTCACTTACAGAGCAGTATTCAACAAGGGAAAATAAACCTCGATTCTAAAATGTGATCTTTTTTTATTTTATTTATTCTTAATTATCTCGTGTTTTTAATTTTTCTGTCTGATACCGTGATCAATGATTGAGTTGTAAGTAAATGTGAATGGTACAAACATCAAGTTGTCTGTTACACCTTCAAAGAATATATTGATATGTATGTGTTGATTATTAGAGAAAGAAAAAGTCTGCTAATCAAAGACAGCACAAACTAGGCAGATTTCCTCATTTGCTGACACAGTGTACTCGTGACCATCCAACTATTTATTCTATATTTCTCCAACAGTAAAGAATCTGTACACAGTAATGGAAATATAAGCTGTACAAGAGATGTTTAGTGACTAATTTACTTAAAATGAAGTTGGATGAATAGAAGTGGGAGTTTGCTGAAGGAAGAAAACAATGAAATAATTCTCAATATTCAAGTTGGAGAAAACAATAAAGCAGTAGCTTTTGTAAATAAAAATGTCATCAAGATTGGCTGATCCGACTAATAATAATGGAGATATTTACAATTTTCAATTCCAACCCTCCTTTTCCTGCTGATTGCTGTCATTAACGAATACTATTTTTTAAGTGCCTCATAATATAGCATATAGCAGTTTATATTTAACTGCTTTTTGCGACACTTAAAAGAGTATGGTATTGATCAAATAAAATTTTTGAGTCAAAGTTAATTGATGAATGTCACATAACATATTGCCATATATATCCCATACTAAATGTCGGATGAGCCACTGTTGAAATTATTAATAGCGGATCACTTTCATAATAGTCAGTGCATATTTTGATAAAAAAATTGATTTATACATCGATCTGACTAACTCTGAAAATGTATTAAGGCTTTATTGATATAAAAAGTTCTTCTTTATTGATAATAGAGAAAGCTATACACCATTAATTTGTAAACTCAAGGTGAGATGAGTTGGAAAATTTTATTGTTGTATAGTACCTAAATATTTGCACTGTAGATTAGGAAAACCAACATTTCATGTCATGATAGGTCAAAGTAATATCGAATTTAACCCCTTACAATTAACACATTACATATACTATTAGAAAGTTCATGATAATGAAAATCTTTTGGGCCATCGAATACTATCATTCGAATAATGCCAAAAATACTAATAAAAAATCATTCAAAATTTCACATGATATTCACAAGGAAGGAATTATCTCAGAATTTCACTTGTTACTTATAACTACTTTACAAAATATTTAGTTGTGATAATTGATTATAAACTTCACAGGACTACACACATTGACATTTTATAAAATGAACTTATTAAAGTAATAATGATAAAATAATCTTTTATCAAATTTGTGTAAGGCATCACAAAAAAAAAAAAAAAAACACTTAAAACATTATATAAAGGACCAATTCTTCCCTGTTTAACTTATGCTATTTGTTCATTCATCAGCAATAGATAAAAAATATAACGAAAAAAAACTTCAATGGGTTCAGCAGCTCTTTTCATTCAAAATAATAAATGATTTCAAAATCAGAGCTGATGACTGGAAAATCTAAACCGATCAACCAATGGATACACCTGAAAGACTGGTACAAATTAATACGTAAGAGGACATAGATCTCTTTACACTGTTTATACTGACCGAAATAAAAAGACGATCGACCAGAATATGCATTTATTATATAAAAAATCTGGACTATGTGATCATAAAAAATTTAGGCTCTTGGGAATTTGTAATAACAATCAAGCTGAAATCATAATTTTTAATTCAATAGAATACATTAACAATCATACTCAGCACCAAAACTCCTAGATGGCAATATAAACTGATAGCAAAACAAAAACCATGATAAAATACTACCTGAATAGGTTTTGAATATATTATAACAGCTTTAAAACAAATATTATATATCAAATGGGTAATTGTGAGTCTAATTATTGTTCTAGTCAAGACATGGGATGTGTATATCATAATCATGAATAGTATTCCATACTCTAAAAGCAATCTTAAGCACACCACTGGAACTAATTTATGCACCTAATAACCACTATTAAAAATACTATTTTCTGAGTCTAATATGAACTTTGTTATAATGGTACATAGTATATTCAGTAATGCTAAATATTTTAATGGCACAATGGATACCATGAACAACTGGGGACACCTCAGTATTTTCACTCCCACAGCATTCATCCTGTTAAATTATTTATTACAAATTCACATTTCTGAGAATAATACTACATTACTGAAAGTATAAGCATAAACCAGTGTGACATTTAGAGGGGTAGAGTTGTAGTGCCCCTGGGAGTTAAATAATTTCTCCTGTTACCATGAGCTTATTTCACATCCTCCCAGTATTTTAAAACACATGAATTTTATGTTTCTACTCAGAATATTAAAGTATTTTCAATCACAAGGAATAGCTAATAGCTTAAATAAGGTAACCATAATGTAGAGTTAATAGATGTGAAAGAATGGAAGTATCCCCACCCTCCATACTCTCAGGTTAGCCAACTAAACAAGTTCAAACACTGATTTTATCCAAGGTACGTATAATATATATATTTTATCAAAAACTGTTAGAGCAAATTGTGTTTAGAATGTATTTTTAACTTTACTACCTTGCTGTTTACATTAATAAATTTATTAGAATTACAATCACAATAACCATTATTATTTTAGTTCATTTACTGATAAAAGCTATTTTAAAGATAAATTAATCCTATTGCCACTTTACTTATCAGATATAAGGGACTCAGTAACTGTACATTTGTGGTATATGATGAAAATGAATGGATCATCTTGAGTATAGGTTAGTCCAATTTTTATTTTTACCCATCAAGGACGGGTAGAACATCTAGTATGTACATATGTGTGTATATAAATACAGTTTTAACCTGTCCAAATATTTCCCAAAAATTACATGTATTTTTTTTTTAATTCCTTTGTTTTCTTCTAAAAAAATGAGATTTTTGGCGACATTAAAATTCTTAGAAGCAAATAGGAGTGTATAGTGTTGTAGGATGGTGAGTGTGTTGAAGCACAGCTTGTTTTTCATCATCTAGGATGTTTGAACATCTCAGGGCGTTAAGAAAAAAAGAATGTTGTTTGTGCATTTAAATATATATAACTGTACTAATGAACATTTTGAAAATTTGATCTTCAAACATTTCATTTTTAAAAATAAAATGAAGAGACAGTACCAATTATATTTTTAACTAATGATTTTCTTTTAATTAGAAAAAAATCACGTATCAATGATAAATATATTTCTTTATTCAAACAAAATAATAATTCTGAAAGAGTACAGAAGGGAATATACAATGACACTAGTCCTGCAAAAAAAAACTATGATAAATGAAATTTTTAATTTGCTTTCATGGATTTTCAATCACAGATGACGTAGGTCTCAATAATAAATTGTCATAGCAAGAATTCAGAGGGATATACACCGGGTGGGGCAAAAGGTATGAATCGGTTTTAAAGGGATGTAAAACAAAAACAACTCAACTTACCAAAATTATCTTTGTAATTAATAAATCAGTACATAAACTAGTTTTTTACACTAAGTTTTAAATATGATATCTGAAAGATGATGGCCGTTAACAGCGATACACTCTTGAAGGCGATTTCTAAAGTTTTCGTCAGCTCTTCTGCACATTTCGATGGGTATTGCCGTAACTTCCTCCCTGATTCTGTCCTTAAGTTCTTCCAGGTATGTGGACGATGTTTAAAAACCTTTTCCTTTAGGTATCACCAAAGGAAAAAGTCACAAATGCTCAAATCTGGTGAGCGTGCAGGCCACTCCACGTCACCCCTCGCGGAGACGAGGCGCAGGGGGGACACATTTGCCTCAATTTCTCCATTGAAATCCTAGCAGTGTGGGATGTTGCCCCGTCCTGTTGGAACCATATGTCCCCCAGATTAGTCGCTTCACTTAATTCTTCCAGCTGAGGTTCAAAAAACTCTTCTAACATTGTCACATAACGCTCAGCAGTGACAATGATGGTTCACCCATTTTCCTCAAAAAAGTAAGGACCAATAATCCCGGTGGGATACTGCGCACCATACAGTCACTTTAGGGGAGTGAAGTGGCCTCTGGTGAATTTCCCTTGGGTTTTCATTAGCCCAATATCGAAAATTCTGATTATTAACAGCTCCACACAGGTGGAAATGGGCCTCGTCACTGCTGAAAAATGTTGAATTTGCTGGAATTCTCTCCAACATTTCGTGGCAGCAGTTTAAACGATTTTCGAAGTCACGAGGAATCAGCTCTTGAACTACCACCATTTTGTAAGGGTGAAAATGTAAATCTTCGTGCAAAATTCTCCTTAAATCTGCTAGACATGCCCAAAGCAACTGCATGCCTACGGGCTGAGCGCCTGGGAGACTGTTCAATAGCATTTCTTACCAGAATAACATTTTCAGGGGTTCTTACCGTTCTGGGTCTTCCAATTGCTGAAGGAGTTGCTGTTGAACCAGTGTTCTCTAATGCCCTCGCCCAGCGTCTAATTGCATTACCTCCAGGGACGTCACCCCCAACAGGCAGGAATATTGAAGTGCAGTCTGAAGGCCCTCTGAGTGGCGATAACAGAACGGCCATTTTCAAAAAACGTCTTCACAGCGAATCCATGATGCTCTCCCGTCCAAGGCATGGTTGCTACTGAAAACTAGACCCTCCCACGCCTTTAGCGAGGCCCAGCCCACCTTCCCCCCACCACCACAAGCTGAGCGCCAGCCAGACAAAACCGGTTCATACCTTTTGCCCCACCCTGTATTAAAGTCGTTTTTAGTCTTACATCTTTTTGATCATCTTGGGCACTTTATTAGCAAAAGCCTGGGCTTAAAAAGATTTATATCCCCCCATAACTATGTTTATGCATAGACGGGACACGATTAAGTCAGGCATAGAGCTGTGAAATTCGAGTTAGTAAGTATGTCAACAATGCATCATTTTTGTTCACCTCAGAAACTATTTTTTTTTTTTGTAAGATTCTAAGAGAAATAAATATTAATGGTGCTTAATTCACCAATAGGCAGAAATGGGTTAATAAAGTAATTTTAAGTTCAAGAGGAGTTTTTATTTACTGGCCCTGCCAACAGTTTCAGTGGATATAACCAAAAGCAGTTTGTTCATAATCATAATATTAATGATGGGAAAGAGGTTCCCAAAATTACTCAGTAAAGAACTTTTGGAAAAAAGATAGCTCTATTAATCTTCAAACATATATCTCCAGATAACTATTTCCCCTCATATCATGAGATTCCTTGGATTTTAAATTGGATAGTCGTTTTATTTTGATTTTAATCAATTTCTATTTTGAGGCCTTTAAACTATCATTGGGCTCCATAAATTAAATCAAACCTTGTAGAGAAATAGCCTGCTCATATTTAAATCCTAAATATTTAAGAGGGAGAAAGAATAGGATTTTTACGAAATTAGAGAAAAAAACACAGAATTATTACTTTTATATTTTCTTAACAAAAGAAGATAACAATCATTTTACAAATAAAATCACAATAATTGTTATTGAATATATCAACAATTTAAATAAATTAAGTGAATATAACAATTATCACATTGTGTATGAAAATATACTCCATATTCAATCATTGTCATAGAGACCAGTCAACATAATACTTATAAAACGTAGCAGTTCTTAAAGTTTAATTAATTTACCCCTATATTTCATAAAATGCAACACTTATGGTGAATAAATTCTTTCTTTGCTTTAGAAATGTAAGGGGTGATACTATGATAAATGTTGGTTCCAGCAAATTTTAAGATAATAAGAAACATTCAAGATCTAGTTTCTCCATCTAAAAATTTGCAAGCAAAAACTAATATTAAAAAACTATGACTGATTTACTTACTTCTATATACCTTATGAATAATAATTAAAGTAAATCATGGTAACAAATTGGAAGAAAAACGGAAGAAATAAATATGTAAGAAAAAGTCATACTGTACACAGAATGTCCAAGAACCAATAAAATCTTCAATATTTGATAAAAACAAAAATAAATAAATATAGTAGAAACTGAATTTAGGATACATAAACATGTTGATATATACAACGCACAACAATTCACAATTTTACAGGAATGTTCCATCTTGAACATATGTACACAATTTTCATATATTTTTTTCGTTTATAGGCACTTGAAATTCATAATTGATCTTTACATTTACACTATATACAATTATATTTTTTTTGTTTACTTTTTACAATAAATATAAAGTATTTTTTTACTTATATATAAGGCAAATTACATTTATAAAAACTATATTTCTAAAAACTATAAATTAAAAAGTAGAGCCAAATGGAGACTACATAAAATATATATAATTAAAAAAAATTGCACTACAGGTGAAACATTAATTGCGTCCCATCTTCTATTTACAGAGCAAATTCATAAAAAAGTAAATAAGAAAAATAATACTTGAATATGTGAATGAAAGTAATTCATAAAATGTGTAAGGAATTTGACAAGTAATAATACACTCTCACAAATACTCTTATTACAAGTAGTTAATTTCCATTACTAGGTAAAACTGTAATTGAATTTCTTTCTTACAAATTACTCAATGCCTAAACAGAGCCAATGACTTTCACAGCCCTTTCAGGAATAAAATGAACATTAATCACTAATAATTACTATAAATCTTAAATAATAATGACACTTTTATCTATTAAACCTACGAAAGACCTTCTTTCACTCAAATTTTGCATGTTAACAGCTATATTTTCCAATGGCATTAAAATTTTGGTTTTTTATTAATTACAGTAGCTGTGAAAAAGAATTATTTCATGAAAAAATTACAAGAGTGACATAAATAATCAAACCTTGCACAAAGGGGAAGAAATGACAAGGAGGAGCAGGATAAGAGAAAAAAGTTTTCTATTACCTAAGAAAAAGTTTCTGGCTATCGCCCTGTTGGCATTACATCAAGAAAATCTAATTCAAGATTATGTTCAAGTTGTGACACTGAAAGGGGTGTATATCGTCCAGTGCTCAGGGCTGTGAAGAATGGGTACAAATCCTCAAGGCTCTTCACTTTAGCATAGGTAGGCAAGAGTGGAGTTGGAAGGGCTTCCAGTTTCTTTCCATACTATAAACAGAAGAAATGGTTAAATAAAAAATTGGTTTAGATTGTTAGAATATAAGTATCATTTTACTAATACTAAGGGGTAACAAAAAGGACCTAACTGATCACTTGCATTGCTTTGATTTTGCCCTGGGCAGGCTTTAAAAAAGAAACAAAGGGTCATTTTTTTCCTTATAAAAAGTGATTTGAAGAAGGTAAACCCTGTTTGTCCTTAACCTTCATGATAGCGAAAAAGTTCGTCATGCACTGGCTCCGTAAACTAAACAGATTTCCCTCGTGAAGTTTAACAATAATAGACGCCTGAAATGTAAACACACATATCTGCCAACCTCTCATCAGAAAGAAAAACATCCGTCATGCAGGAACTGCATTAACTAAGCAGATTTCCCACGTGTGTCATGTATTTGATTTACCTCAAAACGTAAAAATTCAATGAGAACAATATTTGGCATTTAGGCTTCTAATGTGCTTCATAATATACCACCTTACTGTCAATATAACATGGGTAGGAGTGGGGGTTTACTGAAGGCCGAGAACTAAAAAATGCAAATATCTCGGTTAATAATCAAGATAGTGTAAAAACGCACACAGCAATATTTATAGAACATTACATTTGCAATAAGATTGGTTCTATACAATTGCCCGATCCGACTCATAATAACAGAGATATTTAGAAATTTCCTCCCTCTATCCGCCCCTGTCATTGTTCCAATTTCAGCCATTAATGCACTGGAACTTTCTTTTTACATAAAACTATGAAATATCGAGTTTGGTAATGATTAAACAAAAATTGCAACCACTATAGCGTTAACAGACAAATATATATATATATATATAGTTTTGAATAGACCTCATTTTCGTCATCTCCTGTTTAGGATCAATGGACATTTGAAGTAATGTTTTGAAAATCGCGTCACGAGTACGAGCTGATTACCCTTAAAGGAAATCTGCTAAAAGATAGTGAATAATAATAAAGAGAGGTTTTGTATGCAGTCTGAACCAAGCCAAAGAATGGCAGTAGAGCCTGTTTACACTAATTGTGGATTTATCGATTCTTTGGTAAACATTTTTTGCATGACTTTTATGAACCTTTTTGTTGAATGTGACTCCCTTTTCAAAAATGAATTTTATTCGATCTATTGACTTTCATATGATTGATAGATTTTATTGGCTAGTTCGGAGCTCATTTCAAAAATCCTTGTTTGTCACACTACTTTATAATTGCTTGATAATCTTCACTTTTCAAGAAATAGTAATGAATTGTACACGTCTAACTCACAAAGAAATGTGTCTGTACAGAATAAAATCAAATAAGGTATCTGACCTTGAGATAAACAAATAATTACTCCTTAACTGGTTGAAAATTAAAAAGTCCGTCACGCAGGGGCTGCATAAACTAAGCAGATTTCCCACGTGAAGTTATACAATAGAGAAATCTCCATACAAGAGCCGAACAGTTAGGGCAAAGGGCCGAACTAGCTTTTGGTGGGAAATTCAAAAATCCGTCATCGGCCCAAATTTAATAAAAATGCAAATATCTCGGTTAATATTCAAGATAGGGAATAAATGTATATAACAATATTTATAGTAAATTTAATTTGCAATAAGATTGATTCTGTACAATTTTTCGATCCGATGTATAGTAACGGAGATATTTCGAATTTTCGAAAATCCTCCCCTCTAAACCCCCCTCCCACTGGTCCGATTTCAGCCGTTAACGAACTTGACCTTTCTTTTTACATAAAACGACTAAATATCGAGTTTGGTAACGATCAAACAAAAATTGCCACCGCTAGAGCGGTAACAGGCAAATATATATATATATATATATATATATATATATATATATATATATATATATATATATATATATATACAGGGTGTCCCCAAACCAAACGGCTAAACTTTAGGGATCGATAGAGGATCGAAAAACTAAAACAAAAAGTCCTCTGGCATATGCCTCGTTTTCGCTTCGTTTTCGAGAAAATCACAAAAAACTAAAAATAGTTGAGCAAAAACTAGTTAAGGCCAATGGAAGAGCGGATTTTATTCCTTGAATGAATTTTAGCAATAAATGTTATTCCAATACAATTATTGTATTCTAATCTTATACTAACAGAAAGGTAATTGAAAAAAAAATTATATTTTATTAAGAAAAAATAATAAATACTTTTTTATTCAAATATTCATAGTATAAAAAAAATTACCTATTTAAAGTAGATAACATTATGAAGAATAACTGAAGATTAAAACATAAAAAAAGATTAAAAATTTAGAAAATTAATATAATAATTAAATATTCTTACTTGGAAAACATAAATGTTTCAGTTTTTATATGGGTCTACCTTAGTGAGAAAAAAAAGTCCGTCACGCAGGGGCTGTGTAAACTAAGCAGATTTCCCACGTGAAGTTTTACAATAGAGAAATCTGCCTAATAACAACTGTAGTAGTAAGAAACCTCTAAACCTAAAACATTATTTAGGCGTAATAACCCAGTAGTTTCTAGCCCCAAAAAACAGTTAACCTAACCTCTAAACCTATTCATGAGGGACGAATAGTTAAGGAAACGCCTGCCAGAGCTCTCGGCGGAAAGTCTAAACATAGCCTACTGGTGACCACACGCAGAATACAAATGCAAATATCTCGGTTAATATTCAAGATACAGAATAAATGTATAGAACAATATTTATAGTAAATTTAATTTGCAATAAGATTTATTCTATACAATTTTTTGATCCGACGCATAATAACGGAGATATTATGAATTTTCAAAAATCCCCCTCTAAACCCCCCCCTCCAACTGGTCCGATTTCAGCCATTAACTAACTTGATCTTCCTTTTTACATAAAACGATTAAATTCCGAGTTTGGTAACGATCAAACAAAAATTGCAACCGCTAGAGCGTTAACAGACAAATATATATATATATATATATAATTTTGAACGGACCTCATTTTCGTCATCTCCTGGGTAGGATCGATGGACATTTGAAGAAATTTTTCGAAACTCGCATCATGAGTACGACCTCAATAGCTGATTTCCCTTAAGGGAAATCTGCTAAAAAAACCTGAAAATTTTGAAGGTATTACCTTCTCTAAAATTACATCGTTAATTTCTAAAGCGTCAATGTAAATGTTGTTCGAAATGCTGGCCTCTCGCTGCAATACACGCATCACATTGCGTACTCACAGATCGCACTGCATCTAAACATTGTTCTGCGGTGAGCTGGTTGCAAACCATTCTGATGCGCTTGATGAGGTCATCCCTTGTGCGGACGGGCTCTTGGTAGACATTTTCTTTCACGAATCCCCACACGAAGAAATCTAGTGGCGTGAGGTCCGGAGACCGGGGAGGCCAAGGCACCGGCCCACCTCGTCCTATCCAGCGACCTGGGTAGTTGATGTCTAACCAGTCTCGTACGGCCCTTCCGTAATGTGCAGGACAACCATCGAGTTGAAACCAGCCTCGTTTCCAAAGGGATATCTTCCAAAAGTGCCCGTAAGTCATTCTCCAGGAATAGATGATAACTTTCAGTGTGAAGTCGAGCAGGTAAAAATACGGGACCTATTATGCGATTATAACAAAGACCAACCCACACGTTTACAGAAAACTCATGCTGGTAGTGAAATTCTCTAACAGCGCGGGGATTTTCATGTGCCCAAAGGTGGTAGTTTCTTTGATTGAATATGCCCGCACGTGTAAAAGTCGCTTCGTCCGTCCAGATTACTTTCGAAATTAAGTTTACATCGTTTTGCAATTGTTCTTTGTACCAATTACAAAAATTTAATCGGCGGGGATAATCAGCGGGTATTAAATTTTGTACCTTTTGTACATGGTAAGCATGCCTGCGGTCAGCCCTTAATGTGCGCCAAATGGTTGTCTTTGGTATGCTTATAAACTGAAGCAGCTCTCCGGACGCTTGTGCTAGGGTTGGTATTGAAGTGCCTCAGTATCCTCTCCCTCCGCCTCAGGTCGGCTTCCATCGGAGCCTGCATACGGTTTCCACGACGATTACATGAGAAGGACCCAGTCTCTCGAAGCCTTCTAAAAGTGCTGGTAAAAACACCTCTGTGTGGGGTTTCTCGGTGAGGAAACCATCTGCGATATTCCCGAACTGCCTGACGTGCATTGCCATCGCAAAATCCGTAGACGTAGACTATGTCCGCGTATTCAGCGTTGGTAAATCTAGCCATATTTGTTGACTTCACTGAACAGTACTAGCAACACCACTAATGTGAGAATGCGAGGCTGGATTCCCCCCAAAAAGGATTAAAATGATAGTAAACATTTTAATCCTTTCTTTTTAAGTTTAAACACTCAACCTAGACGTTTTATAGATAAGGAAAGCGTGAGAATATTCATGTTTTCTAAATTTACTCCTCGTAAATTAAAAAATTAAGCTTACTCAAAAAGCCAATAGTTTTTTGTAATTTAAATACATTATTAAAAAAAAAATACACTTTTTGCACAACTATTTTCAGTTTTTTGTGATTTTCTCAAAAACGAAGCGAAAACGAGGCATATGCCAGAGGACTTTTTTTCTTAGTTTTTCGATCCTCTATCGATCCCTGAAGTTTGGTCGTTTGGTTTGGGGACACCCTGTATATAGATATATATATATATACAGTTTTGAACGGACCTCATTTTCGTCATCTACTAGGTAGGATCAATGGACATTTGAAGAAAAATTTCGAAAATTCCGTCATGAGTATAACCTCAATAGCTGATTTCCCTTAAGGAAAATCTGCTAATAAACACATGGCTCTTAAAATCATAGCATGTAGCTCATAGCTAGAACTAGGGAGATTTAAATTGGTTGGAAATCTTGGGAAATTGTTATAATCAAACTGATGAACCGATTTCCTATGACAGAAGACACAGCTAAATCTGGATTATTGTTATGATTGGTTTTAAAGAAATGGAGTTAATCTACATTAAATAGGAAAACAATGAAACACATTGATAGGAATTGCTATACCCAGAATACTGTTATAACCAGCATTGTTATAAAAGGAATTTTACTATATATAGCATGTGTTAAGGATGTAAGAAATTCCAAGACAGTACTGACAACACACTGATAACTTACCTTCCTCCCCATCAACTGTGCAATTCTGGTTACATGAGGAACAAAATCTGGACTAGCATTATTTGTGTTGTTTACAGATGTTATATCCCCTCCAACAAATGCCCAGCGATACCTAAAAACACAATAATAAATTTAGAAGAACTAGGAAATGACTATATACTAATGATTAACAATTTTCACAGGGCTTCCTAAATAGAGGACACATGGAACCTTATTTCAAATACTATCAGAAGTCTGTTATTTGAACAAAATCTTTTGATCAGACTGTCATGTTTAAAACTATTAAAGGTAAATCTGGTATTAAGAGTGTACAGATATAAATTTAATAAATAAGTAAACAATAAATATTCATGAAAAGGAGAGATATATGATTCATAGAAATATAAGTTTTTCATTCTTGTAAAAAGGGGTCAAGATACAAAAAATAAAACATGCATCAGGGAATTTACAGCCCCCTTCCCCCCGCTGTGTGTGCTATCAAGAACTCATGAACCAATATACATTACTGAAAACTGTTTATGAGTAATGGGATGGGCCTTAAAAACACCCTTCTTTAGGAGTCAATCAAGTCATCCTTTTTATCTTATTATAATCAAACCAGTACTAAAAAAAGAAATGACCATATGTTTGCTATATAAAAAGTAGTAATATGTAAAAATGAATGACAAGTTCCAAGTTTGGAATCTCTAAGCTGAAAATGACTATGAACATGTAAAAGAAAAAAAAAGACTATACAAGCAATGAAATTACATTTGAAATTGAGGAAGCCTGTCAGCTGGTAGTTGTACAGCAAGAAACAACAGGTTTGCAGCAGCTAACTGAAGCTGTAGCCAACTAGCTGAAAGTAAGCCATTGCTTCCATCTAGGTCCCTTCTAAAAAAGAAGAAAATAATGTAAAAATTATACTTGGAGATGAGCTCAAGTATAACTTCAGCTTAAAAAATAAATAAGGGGAAACTTACCGAGCATCCTCAAAATCTATTGATAATTCTTCCTCGATTTGCATGAAAACTTGAACTAATTCACTGATAATTGTTGGCCATAATGGAATAATATGAATAGGAGTCATACGTAGTAGAAGAACTCTTAAGCATAGGAATACTTGGGCTTCTATGTTCGCTACCATTTGTGGCATCTTAATGCATTCTGAGAGCCTCTCTAAAGAAAAGTTTAATCAATGAGATCATATAGGTCAGTAGATATAGAATAATAAAGATGAAAATATTTCTGGCCACAGAGTTAACTAAAATTATTGATATGAAAACTAAGAAACAAAAAAAATAATTATATACTGTGGGGAAGAAATAAAGGGTTTTTTAACCAAAAAAAGACACAAAGGAACTATGTAGTTAGCAATTTTTCTAAGGTGCCTAGAAAAAGGGAATTTACTTATTACAAAATCAAATTGTAATCCTATGAAGACCCGACACCATGCTAAAATAGAACATGACTGTCTTGAGGTTGTGGTCTTTGTAAAGACAACTAGCACAAGAAAGTTAAATAAAATCCATGTGCTGTGTATTTAAGTGGACATGTATAAAACGAAGCAGATAAAATTACTAAAAAAAAAACCTTTTGAAAAAAAAATGATAAACTTTAATTATAAACTCATAATACCCATAAAAAATCAAAGTAGGTAGGTCCAAAGGATATTTTAAATGAAATTACATTAATAGTTCATTAACAAAACAGAAAAAGAATCCAAGGAGCTGCCATTGAAATTACTATTGATTTTAAAAACATGTTTACAGATGTAAAAAACAATATTACTCTTATATCACACTTCACCGAATCTGAGGCATGAAGATCTGAAATAATTTTTATGAACTTTTCTCATGTGACCAACCTCAATAGGTACTTTGTCCTATGAACTCACTTCAAAAAAGAATGTTAAACACTTCCTTTGCTATAACTACTAAAATCTCATTAACAATTAATAGTAAGGAAAAAAGTACATAGAACAAAAGTTATAATAAATTAAATTTGAACAAAAAGATTGACTATATAAAATTTTCCAATCTAAGTTATAATAATGGAGATATTTTCAATTTTTAATTTTACTTTCCTATAAACCCTCTATTTTTTCCCTGATGAACTCCACCTTTCTTCCCTGGTTTAAAGTTTAAATATGAAGTTTGGTTTAAATATCTAAAACTTCGTGGCCACAAACAATCCACAGATTTAATTAAAAATCAAAATTTTAAATTAAATTCAAACTTATCTTGTTTTTGTTTGGTACTCATTTACTAAGATTATAAAAAAAAAAAAAATATTTAATTCTGTTTTGTGACCAAGTGAAGTGATTTTTTTTTTTTGCAACCAAAAGTGTAATTGAAATGGATAGCTAACAAATTCACCTGACCTTAACAGCAAGACATGCCCTTATTCATCAGCTAGGTAAAGATCCTACAAAAACTAAAACACTAAATTGAACATACTAAATACACACCATGGAACGCGTTTGATTAAAAGTATGAAATACTTAAGAATCATGAACAATAAAACATGATTTTTTAGAAAACAAATGTTTACGTCTATTTCATAAACAAGGGGCTAATTATCAGTAACTCACAATACTTACATGAATATTAAAGTAAAAATGGAAATTACCACTACAATAATAATTAATTAATGAAATAATACCTTGTATTTCTTTTATGTGTGCACTAAATTGATCATTTTCACTACAGTATATAACAAAAGCCAGCCTTTTCAGAAGCTGTGCTCTCTGTTCATTTTCCTGCTCCTTACTAGAAAATATATTAAGAGAGTTTGCTTGTGTAACAGATACCCTGTCTGAAATGGGAAGAAGTTACATATATTATTTTAAGATTAAATAGCTGATATAAAAGATAGTAAAATTAGAATAAATTCAATTTAAAATAAACATAACTAGTAGTAATTTAACACGAAAATAAAATAGATGACATGGAATATGTTTATGCACTAATTTTAAATAAATGAAAAAAGTACACAAAATATAGATGAAAGATACTCACAGGAAATTAATATTAAGTTATTGTATTTTAAAATAATAGACATTAAAAACCTTCAGCCAATTAATTCCAATATTAATTTTGATGAATACAATTTTAGTTGAAATAAACCCTCATAGCTTTTATTTCTTAACTTTTTTTTTCATTTATTATTTATACGTAATTGCACATACTACATTTTAAGGGTTCATGGACCAGAAAGATGGATAGATAGGAGCACAGTCACAAAAATGTAACTGATCTCTATAAGTATGTGCTGCAAAATGTAATAATTTATAGCTAATTAATTAGACCTTGGAATAATTACTTTTGGAGAGGAATATTTCAATAACCCTTTTGATACCCAAAGATTAAGAACACCTTAGTATGTTAATGAGGAGGCATTATTGTTACATCATATCTATTAAAATTGTGAATCCTGGCAGGAATAATATAAGACATCAACGATAGCTGTATGTAAGGAATGCTTCCTTTCTATAGTTAGGTCAATAAGTAAGGTCCCCCGGCTAGGGTAGTAGGCCCTCCCCCATGTTGCCAGATCTACCCTCCCGCTGAGCCTCCTATGACGTTTTCATATTTCTCACATATTTTTTTGAGTTCCAATGACTTTATAAGCATAAAACCAATATTTTATTTTTCATGATTAAATATCTGTAGCAATGGCATCTATTGTATAGAAAGGTAACAAGTATTTTCGAATTTACAAAGCTTTGAAGAAAAATATGATTTTTATTGCAAAAAAAGACATTAAATGTTTTAAAAACAAAAAGCTATGGAAGAGGAAAGACGCCTTCCATTTCCTCATTGGCAGAATGTCCGTCTTCTGAAGAATCAGATTCTTCCCACTCACTACTGCTACTACTGGTAATTGAAATGATCATTTGTTCAACTCTTTCTTCAATTACGCCATCCAGTTGAGCTTGAGACTTCACCTTCTCTGTATGCTTTACAACTTTTTCCCAATCCACTGAAGAAATAGTATTCATTTTTTCTTCTGTTAATTTTATCACTTCCGGCATTTTAAAATTCTTGTTATTTAAAGCTACGTACCCTTTTATTTGAGCCCAAATCATTTCAATAGGGTTAAAGTGACAATGGTAAGGAGGAAGCCGAATAACCCTATGACCATGTACTTTTGCAATTTCATCTATTTCGTAAATAGGAAAACGTGGTTTATGAATTTTTACTAATTCGAGCAGTTCTGCTTTGTACATATTGCTGTTATATTTAATTCCTCTTGATTGTAACCACTTGATTATGTCATCTTTACTTTGAGACATCGTAGTCATTTTTTCTTTTTTTACACTATGATAAGGTGCATTGTCCATGACAATAACCCTCCCAGGTTTTAAATTTGGAATTAGCTTATCCTTAAACCACTCTGTAAATGTGAGGTGGCTCATTTCGTTATGGTAGTCCCCTGAATTTTTCTTGCCAACAAACAATAATTTTGCATAAGGAACAAACCCTTCGACTCCACCAGGATGTAGAAGAATAAGCCTGGTCCCTTTCCCAACTGGGGCACTCATTGTTCCTTTTGCTGTATTATCAGTCCAAATATGTTACTTGGAATGACCCGCGTTTACCCATGTTTCGTCGAGCCAAATAATATTATCCATGGGTATGCTCAGGATATCTCTTAAAAATCTTGCTCTCCAAACTACAATGTCACCCCTCTCCATTAGTAATTTTCTATTTCCTTCAAACTTCTTCCATGAAAATACTAATTTCTTTAATGTGTAATAAAGGCTAGTAACACCTCCAAAAAATAAACCGGCGTCTTTCAAAGTGATCAGGAGGCGTTTTCTATTAGGATACTCCTTTCTCTCATAATAGCCATATATATGCCTCCTTATTGCTTCTTCTTGAAAGGCATCAAAAGTTAGACTTTTGCGAGGCCGCTTTTTACCTGGGGTAAGGATTTTTTCATCATTTCCCAATTTTCTTTTCTCCATTGATATCCTAGACACTGTTTTTCTGGAAATTCCAAATGATTCAGTTTTGGTCAAATGAAACAAGCGGGCCACCGTTCTGTTTTTCTTTTTCAAAAAACTCACGCACTTTAATTATCATTTCACGAGTTTGTGACTTGAAAACTACTCCTCTTTTCTTTTTAGAGATACCACTCCCCTCGCCTTCGTTTAGAGACATTTTCACAAATGTAGAAAACAATGCACAAAACCGAACTATGTTCAAAATCTGAACAATGCACAAAACCAAACTATGAACAATAGAAAACAAAACAACACTCCGATAGTGGCCACTTAACGCTGGAAGCTAGAGTGACAGAGGGAAGGCAGGTATAACCTAGCAACGTCACAGTCTTCTGATTGGCTGAGAGGCCTTAGTACGGCCTCCCCACCCTTCTCGCCCAGGGGACCTTACTTGTTTACAGTACTATAGATCCAGTGATAATGAATATGATAACATTTCTTTTTAAACATTTTAAAAAGAATTAGTACATATTTTAAGATTTTTATAGGTGGACTAGCGGACCCGACAGACGTTGTCCTGCATGATATTTCAAGCGATTAGGATATTAAATTTAATAATATTATGTTTAAAAGAAATTTTTAGAGAAAAACACAAAAAACAGCGAAATTTTTTATTGAGGCCTCCCTTATAAGCCCCACTCCTGTTCGAATCTAAATAAATTAATATAGCTTATAATCATGGAAGAGTTAATTCTAATTTACATATAGAGTTTCGTTAAGTTCGGTTCAATCGCTAGTGCCCAATAAGATTGTTGGCTCCCACTTTAATTTTTCGGTGTATATCTCGTTTATACTTGCTATACAACGAAAGTGAATATAACAAAAGTTACTCTAAATAACAAAATAAACAACTTTTATCCTGTGCATATTTGCCGAAAATCCAATAGGAAACGAAATATCGCTATTTTTAATTTTAGGCCTCCCTTACAACTCCCACTCCTGCTCCATCTGCCGGGCTGATTTGTGAATCTAAACCATCCAGAGTGTCACTCAAACGCATACAAAAAAATTCATTAAAATTGGTCCAGCCGTTAGGAGGAATTCAGAGACATACACACGTACTGTAGAATTATATATACAAAGATTAGAGATGCAAAAAGAAAGAAGTATATTGGGTACCTGAATTAGTTTGTAGAATTTTCTCATAGATGGTGCTACTAGTGCGGTTTTCCAATTCATGGCATGATTCTTCCTCCATGTAATCCTACTGTCATTGGGCTTTATTTTTAGTATGTCATTCGGTTGAGCGTAATTAACTAATTGTTTTACTTTATCAAATATGTGTAACTTTGTACCGGAAGTGTTTTTGCAGGGAGTTTGATACGAAAAACTTCTCTACAAATTAATTCAAATGCCCAATAATAATAAATCTAAACAAGCTAACTATTTATGTAAGGTTTAAGGTATTTCTGGCCACAAATCTCAGAGAAAAATTATGTTCTAAAAAGTGTTAGAAACGTTCTAATCAGAATGAATACCAAGTATCTCTTAGTGATTGATGTAGTAATAAAGGGTTTGTAGGGAATCTGTCAAAAAAAGCTAATGTGCGGTAGTTTTGAGAATGATGAAGTTTATTAGCAATCGAGGCTAAGAAATAATATAATAAATAGAAAAAAAATAAAGAATTACTCATTAGTTCTCTGAAAGTTGAATCTTCATGAGACATCAAATTGTCAACAATTGTTCGCCAAAACTGAAGAGACCGTAACTCCATTTGAAAGAAAGCTGAATCAAAAAATAGTTCCATAGCATCCTTTTTCCATGCTTTCCTAGTGTACTGATAAGTGCTAAGGCTTGCTAAGAGTTGTGAGCAAGCAAAGTAGCTGGCTGCATTTCTAGGCCTGTTAAAAAAAATACAATAAAAACTATAGGAATAAAAAAATAATGAAGACACAAGCTTTAAAAATATGGGAATTAAATAGTTATTTGTCATTGCCATTGTAATATATCCTATGTGTTTGTGAGATGCAACAATGTGCTAAGAAGTCATACAATTTAATTTTATGGCAACAGAGACTAGAAATAACACATGGGAAACTTCCAGTTTTTGGCATAATGAATTATTCTTTGCAGAACATATTAAAATACCAGAGCAGGAGAATATGCCATGTTGTATTAAACATTTTTAATAAATTACATAAAATAAATAATGGTGGAAGGGCCAAATTAAACCACTTCCTATATTAGTCTACTAAAATACATCGGGGGACATGTTTTGTATCTTCATGTGCCACCTCTTCAGGGACCTAAATTTTCACTATAATAATAAAGAATTTTAATACATTACATTTCTATAGCCAAGTACTTTATGGCAGTTAAATATTACTAACGATGTTTAAAAATACATGAGTGTGTCAATTGTTTTGATCACAATGTATCATTTGCGTTGAGTTAAGGCTGGCTATAATGAATATATATGAATTCGCTGTAAAATGAGATTAGTGGTTAGAATTTTAACTTAAGAGACAGGTAAGAAGATCCAGGCTTGAATCTCAGCCATTCATTTTTTCCTCTCTAACATAAAAAATATTTAAAACAGTATTTACTATTGCTGTATTCTGCCCACTTCAGTAAAAAAACAATAATAAATGAAACATAGAAAACAATATGAAGTATCAATTTCAATACTCACGTATGGTTTTTGAGATACGGAGTCACAATGTACATCAGCGGGTTGGTGAGAAGAGCCACAACCCTTTCTTTCTCTAAGTTTCCAAATGCAACATCCAACAAGGAAGCCAGCAACTGTGCCAATACAGTTAATGCACCTACACTATATTGAGTAACCGAACTGCCACCATCTTGAATATTAAAACAAGAAAAACAGTGTTTTATTTTTAGAAACCTTAAATGAAACTAATAGACTAGCATTACTGTTCATACATGCAGGTGACAAGTAATGTGGATATACAGTTTGCAAATTCATTATTACATATGTAGTAAAAAAAAAATCTTTATTATCTATAACTATTTAGCTTTCCACATTACTTCTAAAATCAACTGGCCCAGTGCTTTAGAAAAATTAAAACTCTCCAAACAGGCAATTATCTTTTATTTTTTAAAGAATTGAATGAGGTCACTAAATACAGGATTCTGCTGTCTGCATCAACCTTAAAATATCAGTTTTTCAATCCCAAAATCCCACCTATTATAAGAAGAATAAGCAATATTTTTGGCTCAATGAATTACATTGGCTGCTTTCAAATATTTTTAGGATATAGCTTAGTATATATATATGATGATTATGATATACAAATATTAGTGAGTTAATAATTGTTAGTAACAGTGCCATGCAAAAGGACAAATTCATGCTGAAGACAACTAACACTGAGCCTAAATTAACACTATTACTATTATTATGACATATAATTCCCAGGAGGATAGGAAAGCAAAGGAATATAAACATGTCAAAAGTTAATTATAAGGATAACATAGTTTTGCAGATAACGGACATTAATATTAAGTTAATGATTGTAGCTGTAAAATATACTGGCTCCAGCAAAAAATAAAACAAAAAAAAATACTTTTTTTTTTGCTTTGCGAGCACTTCTATATTTTTTGGTACTTTCATGTGCCACTCATAAACCCGGGTTAGAGTCTAATCATCCTTAGACTCTTTATTAAGGGATTATAATCCTTTGTAACAACCTATTTCAGTGTTAATTAACAAGTATAATGAAAATGTGTAAGATCTATACAGAGGGTACCTGACATTCCTCAAGACTACTCTGTACAACATCCTTAATAAATTTATCCACCCTTTAAAAATAGATAAAACTTATTTTTAATGGGTTTTACTTACTTCAAATTTTGATGCGATTCTTCTTAATTGTGATTAACTGGACTAGGAATGCCAATGATGAGTCAAATGAAAAAAATTCACTTCATCTCAATTGGTCAAAGTAATATCCAGAAGAAATATATTTGTTTACAAAACAAAATAATTTTTTTTATTTTTCTGTGCAGCTTTGATAAAATTTGGATCAGAATGTAGATCTTTAAAAATGAATATCTTATGAATACAAATATATGTATGCATTTCTTGATTACCACAATAATGCACATACTTTCTCAAAACTATTTCCTAAATTTAAAAAAAAAATAACCACCAAGAGGATTTTATCACCCAAAATGAGTGAAGATGAGTCCTACTACTTAGAGAAAAAAAAACCCTATATCTGCTTGTATGTGTTTAATTCCATAGCCACCACAGAAGTGGTTGGATATGGTTAAAATTTCATATACATGTTAATCCATAATGGGTTGAAGCTGAAAAATACTTGGCAGAGTACCTCAAAGTGGGAATGCTTTAATCTGTTTAGAAATTAAGAAATAACAGATACGGTTAAAGTTTTTCCTTAACAACTTGAGAAATAAAAAAGGTCAGACACATTGGAACAATGTATTTCAATGACCCAAAACCGAAAATCACAATAAAATTTAATCCAAAAAGGGTAATTTGTAAAAAACCTCAATCCTAGTAAATGTGTTCCACTGACCCATTATGAATTCCTGAGGTAAAGATATTAATTTTTGCTAATGTTGCCTATGTGCACATTATCACCTATAACTTATTTTTTTAGTTTATAAGATCTAATTCTGTGAAACGCATTTTTAAAGATTTGTGTCTAATAATTCACAAATGAATAAACAGAACAATAAAACCTGAGGTTTATTCTTTGGCTGATTACTTTATTTTCACCAGTGATCTGGGAAAGAACAAAAAGTGCAACTTTTGGCAATTACTGATTACATTGGTAAACAAAAGCTGTTACAGAAGTCGATCTTCTTAAATCGACAACTAATTACATATGCAAATAAAAATTGAATGCTATACTCATATTCATATTTATATTTGTGTATTTCTACATGCATATATATGTGTATGTCTGCAAGTGAGTGTGAACATATATATATATATATATATATATATATATATATATATATATATATATAAACGTGCGCGTGCACACACATAAATAAATATAAAAATATGTGTGATTTAGAGGAGGATAAAAGGTGTGTCCTCTGTGCTAGAGGTGTCGAGGTGACTAATTCTAATACATATACATAGATATATAATTACGCCTTTAATTTGGTACATATGCTATGAGTGTTCTGAGAGACATTTTTACTATTCAAATTTCTTTCCCTAATATTTCATAATAGTTTTGTCAAATAAAAGAAATAAGTAATTTGAAATTTTGTCTATATATGTTTGTATTAATGAAATTAAAAATTGACTGAGGTCAACTTTCAAGTAGCAAGTGATAGAGGTCCAAGAAAAGAGCAAAGAAGGCGTATTGACACGTAATAAAAGTGATTATTCAAATTGTAGTCTCTGTAATGAGTAAGCTTATCAATTTAGATGATTGAAGCAAAAATGTGAAAAATTTCAAAACTTCTTTGAGCCAGTCAGCAAACCAAATCTTCTCAACCCATGTTCATGGTATGGAAATATTTCAGCAACCTTTTAAAAAAATATATACCATATGAGGGGTACCATTTGTTAATCCATGGAACGTTGAAGGTAATTCTAGGGATCAATCCCAGATGGAAGTAAAGAAAATGAATTATTCAGTTATAAAAACACAGTGATTCCTTACTGCGAGTATGCCTGGTCCACTAAACTCCTCATTTTGCTCTATAAATGGCGGATTAAAAGAATTAAAAAAGTTAAGCTACCGTTAATTCCACTGATTTTTTAATTTTATTTAATGCTGTATTTCCTATTCTCATTTCAGTATCTCTGGCATGAGAAGGGAGTATATAACTAAATTTTTATTCAACTGAATTCTAGGTTTACCTGTTCCATTTTATCATTATGAATTCTCCAAAATGATTATTAAAGAAAATTGTGAGCTCTTAACCAAGATTGGAATTAGATTAAATGAAACAGTATTAATAGTTTAAAATCAAATGAACATTCAGAAGCCTCTGGCTCACACCCATGGAACTAGCAAATTAGAAATATCAAAAGCCCATCATCAGAAAAATTATATTTCCACAATAAAAGTCTATTAATTAGTTTAATCAATAGAATTACATAACAGTAATAATAATAGTACTTTTAGGCATAACTCTTCTTATGTGCAAGTAATTGTTAAGTAATCCTAGTCAATTGGAGCACTACTAATAAATAATATTTCACAAATTCACTCCTAACAGTAAATTTTTGTTTAAGTATATTTAATTTACAATAATTTTAAAAAAAGAATAAAAAAATAGACAAGCTAAGGCAAAGTTTACTTTGTTTCAGAAAAAATAATTTTAACTACCAACCAAGGGGAAATACAAATAAAAGATGCCCCCTACACAGACTATTTCTTTCCATAACTTTGTCAAACTTACTATTTTTAGGGGTGAAGTGGAAATACCAGAAAGGAAATACTAAATATATAATTTTTAGATTGAAATTTAAGTTATAAAAAATTGGATAAGGGATTATCATATAATATACAATATTGAAATAAAAAAAAAAAAAGTGTTACTTGTTAAACTATTTAATGTCAAAACTGTTCAAGGGAAAACAACTGTCTACTTCAGGAATATGCAATCGAGTAGTGATTTCTTCTATTACAAAATATACAAAACGAGTTGTACAAAAATTCACAATAATAATGTAGAATGATCACTAAAGTAGAATAGTAGCCTTTCTGAAGCTGGTCTCGTAAGATTATAAAGATAATTAATGATTAATCAATGTTAGCAACAAATAATTATTTATAACCCTCCTCAGGAGTTTATATACATTATGAAACCCATATCCTGATAATTACCCCCAATGAAATATCAAGGGAAAAAAACAGGTATAAATTTAATTGTCTCTCTCTAATAAGTATCTGAGTCGAAATACTCAATGTACTCAGTATCTTTACCTATTGTTAGAACCATTAAAAAAAAAAAATCCCCTACCTCTCTAAACTCACCCCATTCCTGGTCCGATTTCAGCTATTAACGAATGTGATCATTAGTGTTGAATGAAACTGTTAAATAATGAGTATCGTATAAATCAATAAGCATGTTCGAGTCAAGGCTTTATACAAGATCTTATCGATGATGTTATCACAACTACAATTTTTCATCTGGTCTATATAACGAAGATATTTTGAATATTGAATATTCCTCCCCCCTCTACCCAGTCCAATTTCAGCCATTAACGAATTTGATGTTTAAGTTTACATAAAACGCTTATATATCGAGTTTGCTAAGGATAAGATAGAAAATGCGCATGCCAGAGTGGTATCGGACCTCATTTTCACCATCTCCTAGGTAGCATCGATGGACATTTGTGGACATTTTTTGAAAATTGTCATGAGTACAACCTCAATAGCTGATTTCCCTTAAGAGAAATCTGCTAAAACCTCCAACATCTTGGAAAAGATTTGAGGAGGGAAGGCTTATATTGTGTCAAGTATTCCAGGTACTTAGGCTCTTGGTGTAAAAAGTTGTAAGTAAGTCTTTGAATATCTCGTAATTCTCTAATGAACAACTTTCAAACTATTGGGTTGGCAAATAATCCTTTCAGTTTTTCTGTTTATTTTTATCTTGCTATGATACACTTCTTATCTGATGAATTAATCCCTAAGGTGGATTGCTTATCCTGTTTACAAAAGTATATCTGTTAACTCTTGTAGGAAATAGCTTAGTATTGTGATTCACATGAAAAGGCAACAAAATGCCCCATGTTTGAAAAGGCTGGTAACAGGAGATGAAAAATGGATATTCTACGATAATGTAGTCCGTAGAAATTTTTGGAGACTTAGTAGTAAGGCTCCTAGAAGAATGTAAAACCCTGATTGCATCCAAAGAAGATAATGCTTCCCATATGGTGGGATTTCAAGGGTGTTATTTTCTATGAGCTATTGCCATCAGAACAAACAACTGATTCAACTCTATACTACTCACAATTAACAAAGTTGGATTAATCAATTAAAAATGAACGCCCAAAACTGGAATATCAGAAGGGTGTTGTGTTCCACCAAAAGACAATGCTAGGCCTCACACCTCAATGGTCACTCGCAATAAATTATTGAGCCTTGGATGGGACCTTTTGCCCCCATCCTCCCTATTCACCAGACCTAGCTCAAAAGTGACTACAAATTATTCTGGTCTCTGCAGAACTTCATGAATGGAAAGAAATTCCAAAAGGAAGACATCAAAAACCACTTGAATCAGTTTTTTAACAATAAACCAGACATTCTATGAACATGGCATTATAGAGTTAGTGGAAAAGTGGAAACAAGTCATATTAAATAATGGTCAATATATTGTTTTATTTCACCCTGAAAAACAGAAAGGACTTGTTTGTCATCCCAAGCACCTTTAAGCAGAGACCTCTCTCCCCACCACTAAAAAACAGACTATGAGTGAAATGCAATAAATAATCATACTGTATTTCTTCAGTTAACATTTCCCTTATTATTTTGCCTCACTAGCTCTTAATTACAAGACTCTATAGTGGCTGAGGGGCTCAGGTTAGCCATGCGAGTTAAACCGTTGACCTTTATCTCACATGGCAAACCTAGAGTGGCGAGTTCGATTCTTGCCTGGGCAAAGGAAGTTATTTAGTGACGAAATTCATTAAATAATATCCTAAAATCCCACCCTGGCTAGAAAAGGGTGGTAACCTGTAGATAACCCGTCCCAATTAGCCTGAGTTGCAAAAGGTGGACGTTAATAAATAATAATATAGTGGCTGATAATAAAACACATTAATATAGGTGCAGGCATTTTCAATAACATAGTGAAAATTAGTGGAAAATGTTTGAATGAAAAAAGCCCACCCCTTCACAAATATTTATATAGTGCTTAGCTTTTGTAGTCAATATTCCACTTTAAGTGATGCAACAGACAAAAATGACACACAATTAACAACCTATGTGACAACAACACCAAGGAATAAAATGCAAGTATTAATCAATACTTAATTTTAAAACACAGAAAAAATCAGTCAAAATACTAAAATAATTATTTACAACCTCATAAAACGTTTTAACATTCATTAGCCCTAAAGTGCTTTAGAAATATTGTTTTCCCTGAACAGGATATATTAAATTACAGGATTTACTTTTGAGAACCTATTCTGATGAAAATCTGATTTTTAAGTGATTAAATAAAAAAATTAAGGAGGGGCATCTTGAATTTACTTTTGCTGACATCCATATCTACTTGCAACCAGCAAGCTAAGTTATGAAACAATTAA
Source organism: Riptortus pedestris (assembly GCA_019009955.1). NCBI lineage: Eukaryota > Metazoa > Arthropoda > Insecta > Hemiptera > Alydidae > Riptortus > Riptortus pedestris. Next base: position 62,929,459 of record CM032228.1, read on the forward strand.
GTTCACCCCGATAGTTTTAGGGATTCTTTACCTACAATACTTACATTTTCAAAAAGAGGAGGTCATGCTCAACATCAAAAAATTGCAATCTTAAATCTAAGAATATGAATGTACTGAATTGTGGAAAGTGTTATAATTTACAGAAGGATGGAATGAATAATTGGTACTTGAAGAGCTGAATACAAGTAAGGAAGGGTTTAAAACATTTTGTACAATAGTTGAACTGATCACATAGAAGTAGTTAGTCAAGTGTTAACTATTGATACTAAGTGTTACTCTACTAGGCTTCCACTGGTTTCGTCCAGGAGCTAAGGAATAAGCAGGTGGAACCCATCTAATCCCAGAACATCACCATCCATTGTTCCATGGAGCATACTTACTTTTAGACCTCTCAGTGCCGTCAAATGATAGATTGCTGTCATTCCCAAAGGCCTTAATAAACCACTCATGCATGGCGCTGTTCTGATTCTTTTCACCATCCTGGCGAATTTTTTTTTTCGTTCTTTTCAGCTTAGACTTACGATTTTTCTTAGGTTTTTCTTCCATAATAGATTCATCAGTAATTAATGATTCGTTTTCAGTTGCCTCCAGATCATCGTAATCTACAGAGTAATCGGTTACTTAAAAATGTTTACGCTAATATCTTATTTAAGTCGATGAAAAGTTTCATTTATTTATTTTTTTCACATTGTTATTTGAATGTTAAGAAGAAAATTATCTTAATAAACAATATATTAATTATTCCTTTCTTTTAATTATATGAAAATGGTATTATTTACAGAAGGTAATTTAAGTACAGGATTATGAAGTTGTATACGATACTTTCATTAATAAGAAGAGAATTTAATACTTCTCTGCACTTTGGCTTAATTTGATGTCCAGGTATTGATGGTGCACACGGATTCATGATATATTAACAGCAATTTTTTTTTTTTATTAAATAATAACTAAGACCAAAGTATTTATCCCCGGTACATAAAAGAATAATTTTGTTGACAACAATCATTTGAATTTAAAAACAATCTCGAATGGGTCAACCAAAAAGGGATAATGGGGAATAATATTGATAACACTAACACTTTAATGTCACCATGTACACAATCAATTGATGCATTCTCATGCAACACAATATCAATTTGCAAGGACATTGTGTAATAAGCCAATCCATGCAAATTAAACTGAATGTAATAAAAATGAATCAAATTTATTATAACTGCTGTAATTTGAAAACAAAATACAGGGACAAAATACGTAACATGCAATCAATATCTACTGAAACATCAATCATAGCAATAAATAATAAAATAATTTTGAAGAAAGCAGCTTGATCAGAGAAGTGAATACACTTCAAAACACAAAGGAAAGTAGTAAATAATGAGTTATAAGCTACTCTTGGTTCATTCCATGGTAAATCATATAAATTATCCTGAAGGATAACAATACAACAGCTAAAAGGTAAATATGAAAAACAAAAATTTACTTTTTATACAATGCTTTCCTTGAACTTAATAACTTGAGATTTATAATGTCAGTCTTAATACAAAAGGTGCTTTAGCAAACCTTAGCAATGCCTTGGTAGTAACAGTTATCACAAAATGTTAGGTCCAAGAAATGATTTAATACCATTTGCTGTAGGCAGCTACACTATTAGTAGTGGCTAAGATTTTGATATAAATCCTATCCAAATGAATAATTTAAAGTATTTTTGTTAGGTTATAAAAAATAAAATCTCTGTAAACCTTTTTGTATTTATTCTATAAACATGTTTATTACTTAGAATATAAAGTAAGTTCTTAGAAAATTTTGCAGAAGTAAAAAATATAATATGACTCAACATGGAATGATACTATTTTATTGGGAAACTACACATTACCTTATTTATTAAACAAAGTATTTCATATAATAAACTATAACAGATCAAACACATTAAATCAGATGGAAGAGATCTAATTGTTACTCAGCGCTTATTTCTAAAGAAAAGGATTAAGGTACTAGTCAAATGTCAGTTGTATATTTCAATAAGAAAATGAAACGAATAAAACAATTTAGATGCGCAGGATCTGCTAAATTTCAACTGTTTCAATATAAAGAGGTTTTGAAATATTAATACTAAAAGCTAGAGGGTTCTGATGGAGATAATTTCAAATAGGTCAAGAGTAATGATTAATTTGGAATTTATTTTTTAAATAAGGATATTCTTTTAGAGGTGAATGAACAAAAGTTAAAAAGGTAGCTAAACTGTAAATTACATAGTACAGTGACTGGAGGTAGATAGATAGTTTTTCTAAATTCCTTCATCCCTGACTTATAGAAGTAGATGAGATTAGTTGTTTACTCAACACCTGATCATGAATAGGGCTTGTAGAGGACCGGAAAAGAAAAGCCGGTCTCCCTTTCTATGTAAAGAACCTACAATAAGACTAAGACTAGATACAGTTGATGAGTAAGGGACATGTGGAATTATGGCATTTCAAATTTCTAAAAGAACAACTGCTCAACTGTTTATTTTGGACTATTTTCTAAAACACCCAGATACATTTATTCAATAATAATGAGAAATGGGAGAAAAACAATGCTTTCTCAAAACATAATGACTGAACACAACACAGGATCTTAAATAAAACATCTAGTAAGTCATTTCTTAAGATAATAAAAATAATATTAGAGTATCTAAATATTTTACGAACAGTGATTATAGATCACCATTCATTAACTGTGGGATTCAGGAAGGATTGAAATTGTGGCATCTGCCTTAATTAAAATCATTTTAATTCTTAAATCAAAATCAATTTTGTGATATTAGTTGAAATAACAGTTAGTAACAAAAACTTATGGGCAATTTTAAATTTTGTTGTATCTTAGCTGTTATGCACTAAGTATAATACATGTAATATAAGCTTAGTCTAAATTTTGAGATGATCATTCATTCCAAAACTAAGACAATAATTAAGAGTTATACCTAATAAATCATTGCACATTTATAAGATGAACAATTCTGAAGATAAACAATTCACATAATAACTTTTTCCAGAGAGCAATGGTTTGTTTGTATACAAAAGGGATCTTTATAACAACTTTCAATTAATTCTAATTCAACTACTAATTTCAAAATAATAAAGCCCTGGAAAATGTGTTTGTTTAGTTTTATTGCTATTGATGTTAAATGAATTCCTTTCAGACAAGATGAGTCTCATGTCTACTGAAGTTCAACAAATTATAATTTTTAATTTAGAAAAAGGTTTAACTATCCACAATATCAGCAAGAAGGTATGTCCAAGCAAAGGCACCACAGCCAACTAATACAATGATATAAGTTTGAAGATTGTGTAATAGTATAGAAGAGCTCTATCAGTCTTCCAAGAATATGATTAAATGAACAATAAGAATGAAAAGCAAATCCTAGGGCAGAAAATTAGAAACAAACTCTCAATGGATGCATGATGCACACCACTGAGATGTAAAAAAAATATGTATGAAAGCAAGTTCACCCACAAAATGTGGGGGGGGGGATTATTTGATAATGAGAAAAATATAAAAAAAAAATAAAAATGTAGTTTTGCGATAGAGTAACAGAATGATCTTGAAAGTTATTGGAGAAGTACAACATTTTGTAAAGGCACAAAATTCAATGTATGCGAGTGATAAATCCAAAGACTTGAAAACCAACAATATAACACGGTGGTGGACCAGTGATTACATAGGTGTGTCTAGTGGAGTGGCTGGACTAGTTTCCAGATGACAAATGTTTATGATAAACTATTATGAAGACTTTTTTAAAAAGTATTCAAAAGCTTTTAAAGAGCTTATTATTTATACCAAGACAACAACCTGAAATATACCTGTGAAGTGGTGCATACTTTGCTCTCATATAACTGGCCTTTCTCCCCAACCCCCACCCTATTTGAACACTTATGGCTTGAGTTCGAGATGAAAATCTTTACACACATGCTTCAAAAAATTAGTTTATAGAATATTTATTGGAAGATTGGAGGAAATTCCCAAAGCTTCAACAAAAAAATTCGATAGAATCAATGCCAAATTAAATGAGAACCGTCCTAAAACTATAATGATACCCAAGTAGATATCCATACAAATTTTTTTCTTGAGTTTCTGAAATTTTAAAATCAATTTAATTATTTACTGTCATTTATATTTGTGCCCAATGGCCTTACTTTAATTCATTAAATTTAATTTAATGATATACAAAAAAAAAATACCTATTAATAAAAATCTGATGTTGTTAATCAAAACTGTGTTTTTTCCTCCTGAAAATCATATTCTTGCTAGTTAAAACAAATTTTATTTATATTTTTTGTTTTATTTAATTATTTTTAATAGAAAAAATTGTACTGCCAGAAAATTTTTGTTGCTAACTGTATATAAAAAATAACCTCAAAAATGGGGGTGGGAGGGCGATGAGATTAAATAAAATTAGTCATACCACTTTAGTTAAATATTAAAAATAATTATTTTTTTTTTAATAATTGCAGGTAATATCAACTATGAAATATATAAATAGATACGCATACTCCTTAAATAAAAATAAACTGCTTTATTAACAGATGGGCAAAAATAATCATTAACAAAATGGAAGATAATAAAAGTTGAATAAAAATTTGAAGTTTACTTCAATCTCACTTATGGTTTTCTTAATACATTCTTTAATTGGCTTAGTAAGGAGTAAATTTGAAAATAAATAAATGAGCATATTAAAAAGAAAAGTATAGCTATCCGATAGCAATTACTTTTCTAAATTATGAACACAACATAAAAAAAAAAAAAAAAAATAATAATAATAAAAATTAGAAATTACATAGTTTTAATTCATTTAAACATTCTATGAGGTGTAATGAATGAATAAAAGCAATTTTAAAAGATTAAAATTTGATAAACAAGTGTTTGGGTGGTTTAAAACTTTCAAGTTAACTACGTACATGTAGCTACGAGACTACTCAACAATAGAGAGATATGAGATAGATTACATGCAGTGGAGATTATGACTGATGATTAGGAAAAAATGTATGAATAGTTTGATAAGTACAAAGACAAATTTTTATTTTAAAAAGACTCTGTTAGAATAAGATATTTTTAGATATATTTTTTTTGTTGGCTTTTGAGAATTAAAAATCAAAAATTTAAAATCTCATAGTGTACTCCTGAAACTAAAGTGGTATTATTATGGGAATGTGTAATAAGATTCATTTTACATGGCAGGACAGTAAGTGGTTTATTTATTATAATTGGTTATACTTTAAAATATAATAATTAAAATAAAAGTACTACTATACGTATTAATTGTATAAACATTTTAAATATAATAAAAGAAATATATTCCAAATTTTTAGTTTGACCTTTTTTTTTTGACATAATATGTTATTTATATTTGAAATATATAATCTATGATCCATAATGCATTTTTTCTTTCCAAGAGCATAAGGTTCAGTGATTGCATATTGTATCTTTTCAAAACTATCAAAAACAGCTTTTTGTAATATGGCTTATCAAATATGTTACGGGAACCACAAAAATATTGGTCATTTAAGAACCTTCATCAAGGCTGAATTCAAAACCCGAAAAAGAGATATTAATTTATAGTCATGTATAATATTACAATTTCTAGTTTGTAAAATATATGGGAATTATACATACATTTATCTTCCTTATCTGGGGTAATAGGGGGTTCCTCTTCCCTAACAGCCAAGTTTCTCCTCAGCCATGTTGTCTGCTCTAAGCAAGCACCAGCAATTGTTGTGCACGACTCAACCAGCTATAGCAGTATAATACATATCACTGTAAATAAGCTGAAGGATGAAATAAAATATAATTTAAAAAATATAATTGAAAATGAAACGTTTTCTTTTTACAGAAACAGATCTTTTTAATAGCTATCGTAGATTATTTTTAATAGCGCCCAACTTGCAATTAAAAGTTTTCTTCACAAAGTACAATTCTAAATGTCTTTTCTAAAAGAATAAAAATAAAGTCAATTAATAGCCAAGAAAACAAGATACAATCGTTTTTCCTCGAGTATGAAATTTTAAGTTTAAGCTAATGACTGGAAACTGGAAAAGGTAGCATTTTACACATACGCCATGTCTATTGCCGCTCATTTGCTCAGCTGCTTTGAATTTAAAATTTCTTTCCCATAATTATAAAATTTTGAGTTTTCAGATTTGTATAAAATTTGAAGGATATGACTGAAATATTTCAAAGTTTTAAAACCCTAATTATACTTTACAATTTTTGGTTTAAAATGACTTTTTGATGTGAAACACATTTCAAAAGTACTTCAATTGCTTTTTAAGCGATGTTATATTGCCCAATACTAATTAACGATTTAATTTAATTTAATGAAGATGTTTTGACCTTGTAAGGTAATCAGGCTCTCTCAAAAAAATTAAGACTAAAGTATTATACTTATTGGTATAAAAGTAAAGGAATTAATTAAAGGAGTATACCACTTAAATAACCAGTTTTTCAGATGAAAAATCAATCCAATTTCTTCATTTAATAATAACCTACCTTAATTGTAATATCCTGCAAGTCTTTCAAATCTTTCTTATCAGGAAAAGGAGGGCACTTATCAACAAACTGGCTAAGAGCGCCAAGGAGAAGGAACTGAGCAGGCGGACTAAGATTTGGCGACTCTCGGAGCAACTGAAGGAAACTAGGCCAACTATCAACAAGGCTTCCAGTAGCAACATACTGTGTATAATGCACAAATAATTCTAAGGCGCTCACTTCAACACTCACTGCAATTTCCTGAATAAATGAGTGCAAATATATTAATTAATTACATGATCAGCAGCTATATCAGATACAGCAAAAGAATTTTAAGAATACCTGATCCATATTAGGCTGTTTCACTATTTGACTCAATGTTTGCATTAAACTATCAATGGGCATTGCCTTAATCCCGATCAAAAGTTGCACAAGAACTTTTTGATCTTCACTGGCAATTGGTATAACCTGAAATAAAACATTTAAAGAATAATTTTCAAAAAAAAAAAAAAAAAAAAAAGAAAATCATACACACATGTACATGCATACAGACAAAATAATTTGTATTGACTAAATTTGAAATTCTACCAATAAACAAGAATTTAGGATGTGGTAAAATTTATATAAAGGAGAATTTAATTCAAAGTTTCATTTGCACTAACAAAATATAATTAACAAACTCCAAACACTATTTACTAGAAACATTTTTCTAAGAATAAAATATTATGATTTGAAAAAGTTAAGTAACATTTTTCTATACTTTGTATTAGCAGATTTCCTTTAAGGGAACACACACACACACGCACACACACACACACACACACACACATATATATATATATATATATATATATATATATATATATATATATTTATAATACCAAATTACAGCACAAGCTTTAGTAAATAGTTTTCAATAAAATTAATGTTATATTCAGATATATTTCGTTAATTGTTGTTCTTTCCGGTCTATCTACCTACAAGGTTACAAGGTACACAAGGTTAGCTGGCCTGTTTGTTTACAATTCAGCCTCTTTCTGTTGTAGAGATTATTAAATTGTATAGTGACTGAAGGATTTCTCATTACCATTTGTATTTATTCACATAACATTCACGGTATTGTTACCAGTATGAAATTTATCTATAGTAAAACTTCGTGTGATAAATCTGCTTAGTTTACGCAGCCCCTGACGGACTCTTTCTATCATGACTATTAAGCGATATATGGATGTTTTCAGCCTTAACCTCCACTCCTACTCATGTCATATGAAGGATAAGTTGTTATATCATGATATACCATTTCATTCCAAGGTTAAATAACAACTATTGTTTTCATTGAACTTTTATTTCGTGAGATACAAGTAAATATGTTATGTGATGACATCATCTATTAAAATTTTACATTCCTAATTTGAAAATTTTATCTATACCATTATCACTATTTAACTGTTTAATTCAACAATAAAGTTTATAGTCGTTAATGACTGAAATCCGACCAGAGTGGGGGGGGGGGTTTAAAGGGGAGGAAATTAAAAAATTCAAAATATCTCCATTATTTTTAGTTGCACTGGAAAATGTTGCAGAACCAATCTTGTTAAACTATTGATGCTCTATAATTGCTGTTCTATACATTATTTTTGTGGCTTATATATTAAGTGAATAAGTTATATGTACTTTTTTGCTTTCTACCTTCAGTAAATTTCACACTTCTACTTATCGGATTTACATTTTGAAATAGAAAATATATTGGGAGAAGAGATGAATAGTGTGTCATACGAGCATGTGGGAAATCTACTTAGTTTACTCAGCCCCTGTGTAACAACCTTTTTTGTTCACTTTATTATTTTCTTAAATTGTTTTTAAAATTAATCTTGAATTCCTCTCAACAGATTCCTATTATGTCTGATCCTGATCAAACGTTTTGATTTCACCACAGCTGTCACAAACTTCATGTTAGGAAGTTTTTTCAAATATGTGATAACTCTGCATCTCTCAGTTCAAAAAAACACTTTGAAGGTGAGTGAAACATTACCTGAATTTAATGATAAAATTTATTAAAATAAAAATAAAAATATTGATATTGGCAAGAGGTTTTTTTTTTTTTTTTTTTTGTTATTTTTTTTTTCCATAATCAAAAACTAACTTTCATTAAAATAGAATATTAGTCTTCATGGAGTTGGCAAAAATCTCTGATGGTAAATAGTTTGCTTTTAAGGAAGTTGAACTACTTCTGACATTCTCATACAAGAATAATTATAACATACAGTTCATGACAGAGGATTACATTTTGAAAAATGTACAATCTTGTAATTATAGTTTTAAAAACAGTTCAACATCAAAACAAAAATCATCAGTGTGTGTCACCAAATGTTCACATCTAAATTAAAATATAGCCAAAATGAAATAAAAACTAAAATATTACATTATATGACTGTGGAGTGACTGCATTTCTACGCTCTCGCCAGACAACAGCCATAGCTGCAAGGAAACTAGTTGAATGATTTACAGCAATAGGACTGAGAAAGTCCAATACTTGTTGTTTCACCACTCTTCCACTTCCAACTTCACAATTTTCACTGTCTCTGCAAAATAAAAATTTCATTTAATATATTTCCTATTTATTATTACCCAAAATTAATAAAAAAAGGGTGCTAATAAATGATGCTGACTCAAAGTCACAGGTAGTTATGCTGTTTTCTTGCCTTCTCGTAACAGAATATGTACCCTTTCATTTTACTACTTTATTTCTCAAAATCAATACTACACATGAGTTCAGCACATAATTTGTTTCCATAATTTTTTTTTTCTAACTAGTTTAGTGATAGTATTAAATACAGGAACAGAAATTAATGAAAAATAAAAAAGAAACTATTATCTACTTTACACAAATTAGATTAAATTTTCCTCAGAAAATCAATAAATTGTGTAGAAGCTTAATCAGTTATTTCCTGAGATGATATACAATCAATAGAATTACAAAAACTGAAAATAAGTGATATATTAAAATTTGTGGCTGGATGGTTGTTATAAAATATCACAACATCAATACTATAATTAGGACATAAAAAATTTGCAATGGAAGAGGTAAATGCAGTAAAGACAACTTTTCTAAATCACCAATCATGTGGTCACCTATATGAAGTATTCAGCCCACCATATATTTACATAGTGTGTAAGACAACATTTAAAAATTAAAGACTGTAACAAAGGCATGAAGGCCATAAACCATCTCAAATTAAAAGATCTTCTCTCTTGTTTGGGCTGGATAGGGATAGGGGTGTTTGATCGACAATGGCCCAAAATATAAATTTTTGACAAATGTTTTCAGTATAATGATGGTAATAATACTATACTAAAAATAGTTTGATGAATATTAACTTAGCATATTCTGGCATAATACTACAATGAAATTAACAATAGTTATTTTTTTCAAGAAACGGGTCAAAACTTCAACATTTCCTATTTTCTTTTTCTATAATATAAAGGCTATTAGGAAAAAAAATCTGTTGTGAAATGTGGAAGCCATAACCTACAATTTGGCTCCAGGAGAAATAACTAAATTAAAAGAAAGAAAATTCTAAGAAGCACCTTATTATTAATGTATTAAAATAATTATTGCAAACAACCTATACTCACTGTCCTTTTTTATTGAAGAACTGATGATGGACTTCAGGGCTGGAGCTGCAACTATTACTGGAAATCAAAGACACAAGATCAACTACAAAGGGCGGAACTAGCATTACACCACTGAGCTAAAAATAAACGAAGCTATTCAAAAATATTTAAAACCAAGGACTTATTTCAATGCACATAATTTTTGACTGCATAAGGAAAAAAATAGGAGCAATGAGCTTAACACTTTTGAAATTGCACTACAAAACCACTATGTTAAAATGCAGCAGCTCGCTAGACATGAAGGCATAGCAAGGATACAGAAGAGACAAAGCCGTCTAAAGAAACCTGTTGACATGATAGCAGAATTGACAATATAGATCTTAGAACAGTTGGATTGTATTACATAATTCACTAAAACTTTTTACTTGAAAAAGAAAGTAGTTAACACAAAAAGAGAATCTCCACTTGAGGGCCTGAAATTAACACAGTAGAACAATTCAATAAAAAACTACACATTTTCTTTTATGCAACTGTACAATGAAGAAAGAAAAGAAAACCACAAATGACACATCAATTTACAGAGTAGCAAGAAAGCACAAAACAAGTGTAGTGGAGAATATAATACAGAGGCATGCATCATGATTAACATTTTATTTCATTCATCCAGACTCCAATTTATACAAAAGCAAAGCCTATTACAAGTACATATACAAGTGATATATGTATAGCTATTTCAACTCCGAGCTGGAAGTGACTTTAAATTATAAATTATAGGGTTAGGAACTAAGAAATTGCAGATTATTTTAGTAAATAAAAGAACAATTTATTTGTTCATATAGTTCATTCAAACTATATTGTTTTGCCCATTTTTATCATTGACTTTTTGCTTGCTTTAAGGATCATCAAGATTCCACATTCGGAAAAATTTGATCATTTGTACCAAAAAGCTCATTCAAGTATGTTTTAACATTATCATTTGTTTACTATTCAAAAATTTCATTAAAGAACAAAATCACATTGACTGAGTTCTGATGTAGCAAACACATCTTAACCATAGTTTTTGTCAGGTATACTTGCATGTACTTAAAATGTCATGATTGAACATTATAATCCTCCATTTTGCCAACCATTCTTCTTGAATAGAATGGTACAATGTAGTTAATTGTGAATCTACACAACTGAATTGATCATATAAAAATTAGACGATTTCCTGAAAGTAAAATTTGAAATGGACAACTCTTGTAATCCCACGAAACAGATAACAAAACTTTTCTCTGGTGAATATCGGCTTTGTTCATGCTGGTTCCGTTTCTTTGCTACAAAATATTTTTTCATAACATTATAAAGCACCCATTTTTTAATGCCTGTAATCAATTGTTTTAAAAATGGCTTATCTTCATTCCATTTATGAACAAATTGCAGACTAGCTTAGTTGAGTTGAGAAAATTTCTTTGAACTGATGGGAAATCCTTAAAACAAGATTTTTTTTGCAAACCCAAGCTGTTTTGAATCCTTTTCAATGAACATATTAAGTATACAAAGCTTCTTTACAACATAATTTGGCCTGCCAGAATGTCGTTTGTCTTCCAGTTTAAAATCTCTCACATGAGATTTAGTGAACCAATTTTGACACTACTTTTCTTTTAAGAAATTAGCACCTTGTACAAGACAACTTTTTGTGTGCTTGAGATGTATTTTTTCTTTTGTGAAAATAAAAAATAAGAATATGACAAGGCAGCACACTTTGTGTTTCTATTTCAAACAGAAGGTGATTATTAAACTAAACATTCAATCTTTAGACAACTTTTAGACAGAATTGTAAAGTAGATGTATGTTAAATATCAAACAACAATAAAATGATCAAATTTTCAATAAGTAAACAAATTCACCAAATCTGCAAATGCTTAGTTGCTAACTCTATATGATATTTGACTGATCTATACATAAAGTTAAATCAATATTCTGATAGCAGTATTTGTAAGAACAATTGCGAATTATAAATAGTAAAATAGTTAAGTAATCTATGGTTTAGATTAAATAATTAATTTTTTGTTTTTATTGTGAAAATATTTCAATTTTTGCAAATTTTATATAGTTTTACTTGTAGTTCATATAACAGAAGTAAAAGTATGTTCAACATTCTGCTATATTTCAGTTTTCAGCAGTGGCAGTCTTATTTCAAAATGATGATATACACTAATAAGGAGCTTCAGTATATAGTTACAAAAAAACAAAAAACCTTAACAATATTAATCATTAATTAATGAAGTAATTTAGATAAAAAAATTAAGACATCTAATATAATATAATACTCCCCATATTCCTTACCTAAGGTCATTAAAATAAATCCTTCTTACATATTTATTTTACATTTCCCCTATGTTTCAGGGCCTGAATACCACCTTTTCAGCGTCCAATTCATTTAATATAAATTATATCAAACATTCTATAGAATAAAAATATAATAAATTATTTTTTTGAAATTACACATGCATAAACATTAAAACAACTAAGTGCAAGCGTAATCAATAAAAAAATTAAATAATTAAAACTATTTCCTTTCTTTTTATGTTTATGTATATTTTCTTGTTCAATTCCTTTATTATTAATTTAACACTCCAAATTACATAAATGTTTTCAAAAGTTGTTTCATCTGTTAAAACAGTTTTGGTTTCATTATTATAAACATTATATGTTACTTTAATCTTTTACTCGGGAGTTGTAATATATGTCCCATTACAATTATTATAATTTATTATACAAATGTTATATTTGTAATTCGATTTGTTTATTTAATCCTTTATTCTACTGAAATTATTTTTGAATTTATTTTATGTTTCCAATCGATATTACATGCTCCATTACATATCAGATATAGTTCACTGTATGCTTTTAGGATATTATTGAATGATTTTGGTTATTATTTATTTATTATATATTCTTCTCGTATTTTTACTTCTTAACCTTTTGCATAAGAATATACTTATTATGCTATTATTGGTAAAAATCTGTTCGCTATTTATTTAAAGTAGAAAACCCTCTATAGTGGTTTGAGTTGTAGTTTATTTTTTTTTTTTTTTTTTTTTAGTAACCTCATCATGAAAATATGAGGAGCGTTGATCACTATAACTAAAAATGGAAGTATGAAATAAAAAATCAAAACATAATTTTTAAAAATATTTGTATACAGTGTAGTTTGTATAGAAGTGAAATAATGTCAACTAGTCAGAAATTAAAAATAAGAGATTTAAAAGATGGCGACAGAGGGTAACACTCTATTAAAATCCGATTATGCATAAGGTTTCAAATGAGGTGATATGTCACTAATAGGGGTAGTATACAAGGCACATCTCGGCTAGCCATTTCTTTTTTTTTCACTTACTTAGATTATAGTACACTATAATTTTGAGCAACTTCTTGTTCTTTTGCCATGACCTACAAGCAATGTAGTTATTTAACACAATATCAGGTACTGACTAGTGAACCAACTCAACACTATCAGATTACGAATCTATCCCACTCTTTATTGCCTCAAAACATCAGTTCTTCACATCCAGACCAATAGTCCAATTTTTCTTGGACAAAACCCTGTATTCAATCTAACATATACAGGGGGTCTCATTTTTAGGAATGAGCAACTTTGATCCTTTTTAAATTGATAAGGTTTCTTTAATATTAACTTTCCTGTGTAATTAATTCTCCCAGGTTAATGACAAACAGCATGGTTACGTATACTATTCTGAAACAAATGAATTATTTTTTTCATTGCCTAAAGACATGTTCTCATGTGTAAGATTTTGTTGTTGTTCCGAGCTCCATATCTTGTAACACACTCCAATGTTTCAATATACCTACGATAATACAGAATGAGACAAATATATCATTGTATGAAAAGTATGAACTTATTATAGTATGTGCATAAATACTATAGTTCTATCATTAGCAGAAGCCTGTATTCTTAATTCATTTCAAGGAGATGTTAAACTGCAGGTGACAGCATTTTAATTGAAGAGGTAAAATCCAAAGCTATAAAAGCACCAACCCCTGTTTTGAGTATAAAGTGTGCTTTCTAGATTCATTACAATAAATTAGATTAGCATATAAATGGTCCTTGTAGTGTTCATAGGAGCATAATTTTGTTTACACTATCATGTGTCTCAAAAATTAAAAATAAAGACATTCTGTTCAGCCTTAAGGATTCTAGAGAAAAATATTGTTGTGCGTAAAGAACCCATGCCTGATAGATACACTGGCTCATCAGTTAAAAAAGAAAAAAAATCATAGAAGTCATATATGGTCAATACATTCAAGTGGTTGAAGAAAATTAAAGAAATATCAGTGAGGAAGAGGGAAATTATCAACAAAAATATGATTAAGAGGGGAAAACCCATGAAACTCACCCTTCCTTTCGATTAATTAAAGCTTGCCATAATATAGCAGCACTAGCAATTACCCTTGGTAAATGTCCTAAAACTGCTTTTCTGGCTATTGAAACAGACTCTGGCTGCTCCTTATTGTCTTGCTAAATTAGAACAAAAAAAAAAGTTAATCAAATAATGAAATATTATGCAAATACATAACAAAAATGTTTTAACTACTTGGAAATCCTACAAATAACACTTTCATAATACAACAAAAATATACATGTCCCTTTTTGGAAATATCTAATTGTGGATTATGTTTTCTAAATGTAAAGAGATTAGTTTTTAAATACAGAAATTTATTATGGAATAGATTCAATAAACTTTTAACTATACACTTAATAGTGAACATAAATCTAAAAAGATAATAGTTGCAACATAATTTTATCACATTTATGTACCTTAGAATTCCAAAAGATCAGGTGTATTAATTGTTTTAAAATACACATAATGAGAAACATATAAAGAATAAAAAACCACTATATGGATTAACAATAATATCCCTGCCTGTCACCAGCGTTGACTAGTTTCAAACCTAAATTTCTCCAATATAGGGAATTGATTTCTTAAGCTGGTTTTATCAGGATCAGGGTTTGTGACAGCTCCTAATACACAAAGATTTGTACAACTTAACTTAAAGAAGCTTATAGGTATATCCAGTAAATATTGAGTTTAAAACTGGTGAATGCTAACAATACTATTATGATGTGACTTACACTGATAATAGGAGTTGGTGATACTAAGTGAGTTAGACTATTAAAAAGTTGTGAAGAGGAGCCAGTATAAGAAACTGGAGATTGAGTTTTAGAAGATGAATCCAGAAGACAAAAATGGCAAAGGACAGTCATAGCTTCAACTTGTGTTATACCGTAGTCAGGCGGAAAGCTGAAACAAATTGTCTAATTAATTTGATTGTAAAGTAAAAATGATCTACTATTATGTATGACCAATATCCGCCAGAAGCTTATGCTATGGGGCTCGGGTTGGCCGTGCGAGTTAGGGCGTTGGTCCTAATCTTGCATGGCAGACCTAGAGTGGCGGGTTCGAATCCTGCCCTGGGCAGTAGAAATTTATTTAATGACAGACTCATTAAATAAGCTCATTAGACCTACCCTGGCTAGAAAAGGATGGTAACCTGTAGATAACCCGTCCTGATTAGCCTAGTAGCATAAAGTGGACGTAAAATAAAAAAAAAAACTTATGCTATGAGAGGAATATTATAAACATAAGGAAGATAAATTTTGAATCTACTTGCAACTACTTCTGGACCACGGAAAGCACTTGGTGGGTTTAACATCACTCTTTCCTGCACTATAATGTCTCAGTTATTATATAGATTCTATCAGCAAAATGTGAAAGATAAATTGTATTCAAATAGAACAAATTTCACCTTAACAAGTAAGTTTGGGATTATAAAATTTGATACAGTACTTTGGATAAAGCTGAATCTAAGATCACTAAGGAACAGCTTTTAAAATTCTTTGAGAACCTGTAAGTTGGAAAAAATGACTATGTTGAAACAATTTATTTGTTGACTGGCCATGAAGTAAACTACTTAGACTCATCTTGGGTAGAAAAGGCTGGTAGCCAGTGAATAATCATCCCAATTATTCTCCGTAATGCAATGTGAATGCAAATTAAAAAATAAAATTAAACTTTTGTTCCCAACACCAGTGCAAGACCAAATAAAATTTTATAATACTGTTGCGAAAATTAAATACATGAATAATCCTTCAGAGAGAGAGTCGCGTATTTGGGAAGTGCGAGATAGATCAAAGAAGCCGACAGAGGGTCTAGACCTACTAGACCCGCGTCGAATGGTCCAGACAATTCCCCTTTGATGTATGCCGACGACCTATATAAAGAACCAGCCAGCCGCGAGCGAGTCAGTTTTATTCTCACCTGTCTTGATGTTCACATCAGTGCTACAGTGCGACTTAGTGCAGTGCGGTAAAGTGTTTTTATAAGAAGAACAGTGTTGTGCCGTGACTGTAAGTAACAGTTTAGTGTCGTGTTTAAGACAGTGCAGTGCCGCAAAATAAAGGACAGTGCAGTGCCGCGAAGTAAAGGACAGTGCAGTGCCGTCTTGTTGTGAATTTCAGTGACTGTGAGTGAATTGTGGGACTGTGTAATCTGAAGAACAGTGACGCTATCAGTGTATACTGTGAGTAGTAATTAAGAATAATTACCAAGTGTATTGTGCATTGTGAAATAAATTGTGCAGTGATAAAAACTGTGAAACTTGCGAGTATTTAATTTTGCAATCCAAAAGAACTCTTATTAAAAACGTTTATTACTGGTTTTGGTAATAAAACGTAACAATACCAATTAGTGAAGTTTTTCAAGTATATTAGCCTTTATTTTCTGAAAGGCGAGATTACATTCGTAAAATCATTAACAACTAACTTCTCTAAATATGAGCACACTGGTTGAATATAATAAATTCTCTAGTCCTTTATGGAAAATGAAGGTTTTATTCTATATGAAGTAAGATAATTCTCACTGATTATTTGGTGATAAGCTATTGACCACACTTTGTCTTAATAGAGAAACTTTAACTAAGTGAGTATGGTTCATTGAATAGCAATTCCTAATTATAGCAACTTTTGCAGCACAACTGAAGGGGAAAAAGAAAAAGATAATGAATTATGCTTTTAGCTGGCCATGCAATGAAAATAAATCACCAAAATATTATGGTAATTTCAAAATACTAAATTAATTCTAATCTACAATAATTCTTTCTAGAACCAGAATAACTAGGACTTGATTAATACATTGTACTTAAAAGTTAAATAGTTGAAGACATGTATTTAATGAGTCTATCATGTCTCTGAATAACTCCCAAGCATGATTGTTTATAAAACAAATTTAATAGAATATTAAAATATAATGTAATTAATAATAAATGAATAGACAATAATTAAAAAAAAAAAGAAAGAAAGAAAAAGAAACTCACCTTACACTATTTACACCTGTATAGCATTGAGATAATTCCTCTATATTACAACAAATCTGTTTCAAAACAGTAGTGACAACTTTTGTTAAAGCATTTCCTAAACAAGGGAGAGATGATGCCACAAAAGAAGTCCAAAGGGAATGTGTATGACGGGCATAAGGCTGCATTTCCAGTGCTCTTGAAATCTAAAACCAATATCAAAATTAAAAAAAATTGAGAAAAAAAAAAGAGTAAAAGTATAAAAAAATTATTATTATGAGATATACTCACAATAAATAAAAATATTGGTTGCTCAGGAATCAATTTTCCATTTATATATCTCAAATCAGACAGAGACTCAGTGTTTTTTTCAGTTAATGATGATTGGTCATTTCGATGAAAATGTATTTCCCTTTCTAGAATAATTAATGACAAGAGGAATCTGAAAATTTGTAAAAATAAGTTATATAATTTATAACTATATATAAATATATTATACATAATATTAATATAAGTACATTCATAGTTAAACTAGTAATCAGAAGGTAACTTGAATCAATAATTAAAAGGAACCAAGACTATAAATATAAAAGTCCTTAACCTTAATGCAGGTGGTGCATAAATTAATTAATTTCCCACTTACTGCAATACCACACCTCACAGGGGGGGCGCACAGTGGAGCGATCCTTCATTAACGTTGGACATTGGGGAAAAAAATAAAAGTCTTAATTTGGGATTTTGATTGTATTGTTAGTACCACATAAACCCTTTTCAATTGAGCAGATTGATTTTTAGCCATATTATTGGAATGGTTTTTACATAATGCCTGGTTATAATTGCTATGTTAAAAAAAGCCTTGGCTTATTAAATTCGTCGTGAACTCTTATTTCATTTTATAAATTATTGTTGCTTCCAGTACACTTTAAGGGTATTATAACAAATCAAAAACTGGCACAAAAGGTTTTTAAAATTCCTCTATTTTTTTTTTTTTTACATCGAGCTGAAAATAATTTTATTTAATTGAATTCGCAAATCGCTTGTATTTGCTTGAAAAAATACCACTTGGCATGCTTTTAGGAGTATATTGTCTTATTTACAACGTCGTCAGATCTTGCCTAAACTTGCCTATTCGTTAAATATTTTACTTTTAGTGTTAACACCCCCCGCACTTTTAGGTGCGGAAGACCTCCCGCGGACCTTTCCCAACTACGTACGGTGTAAAACGCCTCCTCCTCTACGCAATTGACGCAGCCATTCACGTTTGAAAAAATAGTTAAATACGTGTTTTTCTTGTCTAAATATTTTAACGGTCCTTTTAAAAAGGTCCAAGGTGTCATAAAGTGAACTCCGTTTAAAGTTAGCATTATTGATTAAAAGAATAAATGTAATTAAAGGAAGCAAATTCATTAATCGTATTCTTCAAAGTAGAAGTAAGTAGTATTTGTTTTTGTTGTTATTTCCTTGAAAGGTATTAGGAAGAAACTTTTTAAATGACCAACTGATTTTTTTTTCTAAGAATACTAGAAGATTCAATTACAGAAGAAAAAATTGGTATTCAAGCAAACCTGTTGCCGAGTTGCTTGCTGGTAATAATTTTAAACTATTAAATTAAACAGATCATTTTATAAGTTTTACGTTTATTTAGTGTTTATTTCTGGAAAAAAATGAAATAATTTTTTTTTCACAATTTCATTAACATTTTAAAAATTAATTTAATTTTCTATTAAATTTAAATTTAATTTAATTAAACTTTTTGATCCTTCCGTTGACGATGGACCTCCACCAGCCAGCACAAATCCAGAGTTAATTTAATTCGTTTATTAAATTAAAGTTCTAATTCGACATTAATACCTACGCCTTTGTTGGCATTTTATTAATCCCTTCTTCTTTACTTCTGTTTATTATTTGATTATCCTCTTTAAAGACAAACTAGGAATCAGTCTGATGTTGTCTCGCGCTTCTACACTATGGAAATTAAAACAAATGAAAATCTATTTCAGTTTTTTAGATCCAACAATATTAATTTTAAGGATTTTGACACGGCTTTGGAAAAATGGACTGACTTACTTGGTTTTGCGATTACAAATAGTGCGAAAAACGGTTTACGGGAGAAATTAAGGAAATGGTGCTATACTTTTCAACTAAAATGGAATGCTGCAAATAGATCTTTGGAACCATTTTTGAGGAAAAATCACGAATGGCTTAGCAGGGACCTGATTTTTCCAGAGGTAAAAACTCAAGAACTTCCATCTTCATCCATTCCAGGTATTCCAACTAGATCAAAATCATTCGAGCATTTGTCAGAAAGACAAAAACGGAGAAGAACCAAAGATTTTAGACATTGTTCTGATGAGGAGTTCAATTTTGTTTAAAAAAAAAACTAAAATCTGAAAATGCTCGTTCAGTTTTCGATTTTATGCAGAACTATCCTGAATATATTGATCAAATTAAAACCTATTGTGATAATCTCATTTTTGGAAAATCTCAACATAGAGAAGAAACATTTTTGGGTCTCTATGCCACTGCCAAGTTATCTAAATTTCAATACAATGCAATAAGAGAAAATGCCAAAGATTTAAGCCACGACTTCTACCCCAGTTATTACCGAATTCAAAAGTTGAAAACAGATTGTTATCCTCCAGAAGAATCGATAAGCATATCAGAAACTGGGGCTAAAATAGTACTTCAAAATTTATTAGACCATACTTCAAATCGATTTTTAACACTATTTTTTGACAACATTGACAATGAATTGCAACATAATTTAATTATGATTTTAAAATGGGGTTGTGTTGGAGCCTCAAACCAATCACAATATATGCAGAGTTTTAAGGACCATGGCTTTATAAATGACGATTCAACTGTTTTCGTAAGCAGTGTGGTCCCAATACAAATAATTAATGCCGATAATGAACAACTGTTATGGCAGAATGAAAAAACATCATCCACCCGTTACTGCAGACCCATTCTATTTGAATTCACAAAAGAAACTAAAGATAATGTAACTAGTTTTGTTGATGACATAAAAACGCAAATAAAAAATCTCATCCCGTACCACAATAAAAACGTTTCAATCACATACAAATTATTTCTTACGATGGTTGACGGAAAAATATGCAATATGTTAACAGATACAACCTCTTCGATGAAATGTTACATTTGTAATGCTACTCCCAAAGAAATGAATGAACTGAATGTGGTTATTAACAGAGAAGTGATTGCAGAAAATTACTGTTTTGGACTATCAACTCTTCATTGCTGGATAAGGAGCTTTGAATGGCTTCTCCACATTGCATATCGATTAGATTTCAAATCGTGGAGTGTTCTGTCCCAAGTTCATAAAGAACTTCTCCAACAAAGAAAAACGAAAATCATTAGTGATTTTAGGGAAAAAATGGGATTAATCGTTGACCAAGTGAACCAAGGATTGGGTACATCTAATGACGGAAACGGCGCGTAAGTTTTTTGCGTTTCCTCACATTTCGGGGTCAATCACAGGAATAGATGTAAATTTAATTAAATGGTTTTCTATTATTTTGCAAGCAATATCGTCCAACGCTTTGATCATTACTGAAAAGTTTGAAAAGTGTACAAGAGAAACAGCCGAGATATTTGTGGATTTGTATGGATGGTATTACATGCCAGTAACAGTTCACAAACTGTTAATACATGGCCCGGAAATAGTCAAACACGCTATTGTACCAATCGGTATGCTGTCAGAAGATGCTCAGGAGGCTAATCATAAATACTTCCGCGCATACAGAGAATCTTTTTCAAGAAAATTTTCAAGGACGGCTACCAACAGAGATATCCTGAATAATTTGTTAATTAATTCAGACCCTTTAATATCACATTTAAGGCCAACATTTAACAACGATAGCGATCGCTTAGAAACAATATCTTCGGAAGTAAAAGAACTTCTAATTGAAAAATAAAAAACATTTGAAATTTTAGAAATGTTAGATATTCTTCCAGCTTACAAATTCTCATTATTAAATTGAATACATAATTTTTTTTTTTTTTTAATTTTTATTCTAGATATATTTTTGTTTACAATTTTAGTATTGCTTTTGTGAACTTCAATTTATTAACAAAATAAAAATTTATAAAACATATGTTGATATTATGTGTCTACAAATCACAATTCCCTACTTAGTAAGCGATACATAATCTGTATGTACACATTTAAAATTCATCCTACCGTTATATCGCATCTGGCAAAATTACTGATCAGGTAGTTCAATAGAGTATTCGATGTGCTTTAAAATGACACTAGAATCAATATTCTAGGACCAGTAGAAACGGAGATATTAATGAATGTCCGGCTTACCCTACCACTCGTTCCAGTGTGGGGCGGGTAATAAAATTATTAAAAAAGAAATTTAAACATGGACTCGTCCAGAGTTTAACTATATGTTGACACTCAATCAATACTCAAGTAAGTTCTGTACGAGTAACTTATGCCCTCCAAATCAGTCCTATTGTTAGATATTAGAAGTAATCAGTGTTATTTTCAATCTTTAAAGACAAATTTTGAAAATAAGAGTAACATTACAGATTTAAAGTTGCATTGTGAACAATAAAGAGAGATTAAACTCAATTTACAGTTCACAATGCAGTTTTCAATTATACTTTTGAGACTAGTTATCACATTTCATTAATCATTGCTAAATCTGAGTAATGTCACAGGGGAGATGAAATCAAACCATTGATATCAGCTTTACCTAAAATGGTATTGAAAAAAATTGACAAATTTAAATAGTTAATAATTTATGTAATACAGAAAGGTCTACCATTACGATTATTTTGTACTTCAATTTCAGTTCTCCATTCTATGTTTCAAGTGATTACTAACTCAGCTTGCTCAATTATGTTTTAGTGATTACTTCCTACTATGTGCCATGCAAGTTTCTTTAATGAAACTTTTATTATATTAATATTGAAAATAATGTATCAACTATCTATCTATCGGCTACTATAGTGGTAACAGACAAGTGTTTATGTTCCCGCGCACGCATGTGTGTGTGTGTGTATAAAACTTTGAATGGACCTTATTCAGGATGTTTAGGTTTAGGTAGGATCGATGGAATTTTTTTCAAAAATTTATCATGAGCAGGACCTAAGTAGCTGATTTTCCTAAAGGGAATTATGGTAAAATGGAGAAAAAATACACAATGGCTGTTTCCTTGTCACAGTTAAACTTAATAATAATAATAATAATAATAATCAATAGAGTGTTTTTATTTTTTTAGAAATAAAGAAGCAAAGGTAAATATTACAGATCTTTGTTTATCAATTAATAATTCAAGAAACACCTCATATGTTTGAATCAAACCTACTTCATAGAGAAGAGTATGTGAAATGTCAGACATTCTCTGAGTGTCAGCACAAGGGAAGTCAATTTAGTTTAGACAGCTTCTGTTTCACAGCAAACTTGTTTAATTATTAAATTCCATTTTTTTTTTTTTTTTTTTTCAGATTTTGCCCACCAATTATTTACAATAACTCTTATGTAGTTGACTTGAAGAAATTAGTATTACTTTTTTCTAACTTCAATTTCATTTTAACGAACTTAACAGATATTATTCTTCCAACAAGAATTTTAATTTTATCTACCTCATTAACTGTATTTGAAGAGTTTCTGAGTACATTGGGAGCCGATGGCTAGACACATCGAATCCGTCATTGAACTTAAGGACTTGATGAGAGAGCTGACCACTTTCAGTTCTAGCCGGTTGAAGAGACGTAAGAACACAATGTAAAACATTCTTGTAGAGTTTTAATCTTGAGAACACATCAGCCAAGTAGTAAGACATGCTTTTTCCACTCACTTGAACAAATGATATCATCTCGCTACAAAGAAGCCTTAAGATTTCAGCAGCACAAATCTGGACCTTAAGAGAAAAAAAGAGTAATGAGCAATAGTTAATACAATGCCAAATAACTTCATAATAAAGGACATTCATTTCACGTTAAACATAAAATGGTTCCAATGGACTAAAATACTAGAAACAACTTTCCTAATTCAATTTCATAGAACAAAAATGGAAATTAAAATAATATAAAATATTGAAAATTACACAGAACTAGTTCTTGGAAGAAAATGTTCTATCTTTAATTTAATTAAATATATCTTCCTACATGTTATTACAATTCTTTTTTTTGGTCCTACATTTTGCAAATTCAATTGTAATTTTTAGGATAGTTATTTCTATCACGGAAAATATGTGTAGCCAATTATATTTTGTCTCATAAGATTTTGATATTGGTAGGTAAATTAGGACCATTTGATACAGAAGCACACGACTTACAACAAATAATAAAGTATTGGGCAAAGTAAACGATATAGTCTAGACAAACCAGGGAGCAGAGAATTCTGTTGTTTTTAAAGAGCGAGTTTCCTACTTGTATCTCATTCTTAGTCTAAGAGGAACCAGAAACAGAACAATAAC
Source organism: Riptortus pedestris (assembly GCA_019009955.1). Classification (NCBI taxonomy): domain Eukaryota; kingdom Metazoa; phylum Arthropoda; class Insecta; order Hemiptera; family Alydidae; genus Riptortus; species Riptortus pedestris. The sequence continues at coordinate 62,953,383 of CM032228.1, forward strand.
AGAGAAGTAGATATTAGAACAGGAATAGTTGCAGAGGGCATTTATTTCTTTGCTTAGCAAAAAACTTTTTGAATCAAGAAGCTATTCTAAGAATACAAAACAGAGAATTGAATGATATACAAAACAGGATTTAGACTCGTGGTCATGTATGAAAGTGAAACATGGACTCTTACAAAATATAACAAGAGAACACTGCTGATCCCGAGAGAAGGGGTCTGCAAAAAAATATTTGAGCTGTAAAGGAGCAGCAAATCTAAAATAATGGAACTGTATGGCAAACCTGATATCATTTGTGATATCAAAAAACATAGAATGTTTTTTCTGGAGATGCTGGAAAAATGAAAACTATCGTTAACTTATCGACTGCTCAAAATAAAATAAAAAATAGGAAAACGAGGATTGAGTAGGAAACAAAGATTAGACAGGCCAAGTCAAAGGTGGTTTAATGACTGAAGAAGAGAGCCTTTCTAGTTGATAACTCCAAAGAATGATCATAAATGATGCCAAAGGTAAGGGCACCAGGTGGGCTACTCCTTTCATCTTCTCCTATAAATCAAGAATTTGAACAACAAGAACTCTGATTCAACAGTTGAGAAAGAAAGAAGTCTCGATTATCTTTTACTATATTTGAGTCTAATTATATTTAATTTAATCTTTTAATTGTAATGTTTTTGGATAATTTATGTTTTGTAAGCCTTGTTGAAGACAACAAATTTTGTCTTAATGTTGATAAAGCAGATGGAGTTTTTTTTTAATTTACACTGCAATATAAGACTTTCCAAGTCCAAGCCCAGTTATTGCATACTGAATTTTATTTGAGGTTGAACTTGTATCGGTTCCTCGGACACCTCTAAGTGTTGTCAAGAAATGGAGGGCAACTTAAATAAAGAGGGAGCAAGTTTTGTTCTCTAACAGGGGGGAACATGTTGAGTTGACCACTTGACTCCCCATATAAGCTCGCTGGAGGTAGGGCCAAGCCCTTCATTTGCTGATTTTTCCTTTTAAAAAAGACACATTTCAAATGAGATAAATTATATTTTGGTTTTAACCCAACACTAACTAATATACACAAAACTATTATTACTATACAGGATCTTTGGTAAACATTTACAGAGCTAATGTCTGCTACTCAAATAATACCACATAGGTATAGAACTTGTCTACAGAAACATAAAGACCTATGCAAAAAAACACACATTATAAAATTTGAAATAAAATACACGAAATGGGCAGCTAAAAAAAAAACATGGTACCTTTTTGTTGCCTTCTATATCTTTTTGTGATACATTTGCCAACTCAAGGTGATAATAACTTCTAATAAAATACAAACATGTCCTCATGATAACTTCAATGTACATTGCACTTCTTATATTCCCACCATCAAGGTCTCCATAAAATCCCCTGCCAAACAAAGACTTACGATGCCTTGCCAATAATTTCAGTATAGGAGACCTATGCAAAATGTTCAGTACATTAAAACAACAACAATATATTTAAAAAAAAAATGACTTAAGTTAAATAAAATCTTCTATTACCTAGGGACTAGAACTGTAGTTGAAGAATAATGAAGAAATGTTCGAGGATAGTTAATAATAATATTTCTCAAAGTATCTAGAGCACATAATATTTTCTCTGATTCATACTTTTTTTGATATAGAAGAATATGAGAATGCATGTGATCAGTACAACTACCATGTGAAGTTATTGTAGGCTGATATTGTAATTTCCTGGACTGAAGTTTTTGCTTTTGAGGTATTTTAGAAGGCTAAAATTAAAAATAAATATTATTAATTATAGTTTGTAGTACAGTATTAATTATAGTTTAAACAGAAAATTTATTTTAATAATATTTTTTTTCAAAATTTTATTTTCGCAGCTGTTTGCTCCAGTGGTTGACTTTCCTCCCTCACTGTAAATTTCCATTGACTCTCTGGAAACCAAGGGACTTCTGAACTAGTTATTTAGGTAGTTGTTTATTTGGAGAACTGAGGTGTCCTCAGTGATGTGCTGAACCTTTCCCCAATGATATAGTTTGAAGATAGATTAAAAAAAATAAATAAAAAAATAGACAACCCATACAAATACTGCCTCTACCCGACGTTGCTGGCTTAAATGATCTGTAGTCAAATGTTCGGCTGTCAATACATACACTGTCGGAGATGTCGGCTCTTGCATATATGATTGTGTCAGTGTGCACACACACACATGCGTGTGTGTGTTTGTGTGCACGTGCACACGCTACTGAATCACTATATACATATATACATTAATACCCTCAGTAAGTATTTTTGACATGGAAGAAAAAAGAAGTATTAATATTTTTTCTAACCACTTAGAATTTCTCTCCTTAATGTTAAATGAATTCTATAATAACTTTCTCCACTGAGAATAAAAATCTTATTCCTCATTATTTACAAATTTTAGGGGCAACACTACGTAAAAAAATACTAAGTACTATGATTACACAAGAAAATCAATAATTACCTGTGAAATTTCATAGTCACCAGACATGACAACAATACGATCAAGCAAATCACCCAAGATTTCTTCAACAACAGCAAAGGTTTCATGTTTGCCAGCATTAAAGTAATCTTCAGCTGCAGTTGATTCATCAAGATCACTATTATTGTCCAAATCCTTTCCAGGGAAGGACCAGCTTCTCACCATCCCATTGTTTTCAACATTAACAAAAGTAACTTCATTATCATCGTTTGTAGTCATAGAGCTAATGCCTTCACTTGAAAAAGATCCACGGTGAAGTTTTGCCAAACTTTCACCATCACTTACTTTGGTAAATATTGTGTCTGAAATATTCAATAAATCAAGTGAAGATAACTTTAAAGCAGTGTTAATTCCAAAGGTTCTATTTGTTTGTTCTGGTTCATTAGATTTGCTTTTAATTGACTTATTGTCAGTATTAGACGATTCAGTAGATTTAGCAGTAGTTTCACTTCCATCAACTATATAATCCACAGAATTACCATTAGTCTCTTCAAAATACTCATCAAAGTCAGTATTAATCTCTGGCTGATTAGACGATAGAGGATTTACATACAGAGAAATGTTCTGATTTCCACTTTTGTCTTTTAAGGCATCTTTTATAATACTATCATCCCCTTCATTTTTTTCAGTGATAAATTTTGGATTACTTTTAGAATTTTGATTAGCAATAGATGTAACAGCTGTAACCTGCTTTGCTTTTTTATTTTTAGATGATTTTTGAGGATCCATATGATAGACTAAGTTCCCATTTACTGAACTCACGGCATACACATTCTTATGGTCATCAGGCCCGGGAGTATTAGGAGTAATATCATCTGTTGTTTTGGCACGTATATGAAGAACACTTAGACGTGCAGTAGAAGAATCAAGTAGCATATAGAATATTGGATCAAGAATTCTAGAAAGATCATTACGTATTAAGGAGTGAAACAACCAATTCTGTGCTTCCACTTTAAGGCAATCACTTTCAGGAAGCTTTAAATTATCCAACATCCTCAACATTGACCTGGAATAATTAAGAAAAAAACATGATATATAACATTTATTTCCAGCAATAAATTATACAAAATATTACAATGGTAAATTTTGACAAAATAATGACTATTTTCTTAATTATGACTCATTTAAGAAATGTTATTAAATACTTAAAGAGGATCGATTTGTTTGGTGGTATCTTACTGATAATATTAGCGAAAGTAATTAATTTTTTTTTTGTTATTTTTTTATTTTTAGTGTCCAGGAAATCACCACTTCTACTCTTAAAATTTTCTCTCAAGGCAGTTACATCACGAGACAAGCAATTACATCTCATTCTCATGTTCAGCTTGTTTACTTAGTATTCTAAGGCAGAAATAGAGGATAGAAAATGATAAGACATTATCTGAGTACATTCCAGCATATGAGAAATCTACTTAGTTAATGCAGCTTGTAGAGGATAGCTTTTGAAATTTATTTTTGTTTGTTTATTGTGGTGTAAGATATAATTTCTTAAACTCTGTTTAGTATTTCCTGGAAAAAATATTTAAAATTATTGAAAATATCTTTTACATTTCTTTGCATTCAATATTGTTGAGTATAGATCAGAATACATAATAATATCTAAAAGTAGAAGTCAACAATTTTAAAACTTCATAAAATTCAAATAGTTTTTTATTATTTATAGACTCTATTGAAAACCAATAAAATAGTATAATTACCTATAGAAAATATCGGTTATTCTGAGCGAGTTTCCCTGTTTAGCATTAATTTCTCTACCTATGTGCCAAAGAGAAGCAAATCTCCTATAAGCTTCTAATCTCTCTTCCTGACTCATTCCAACACCTTTCAGAGAATGGCCAATACAATTTTCTACAATATCACTATTGGGGAGCATACGATGCAATTGATAAAGCAGTTCTACACATCGAAGCTTTTGTTCTGGATTAGTTAATTGGTTCCACAGCCACCGTGAAATTATCTGAAAAATACACATTGCCATGAATGAATTAATTGAATATAAGAATTTGGATAATATTTAAAGGTACCCAATATTTTATCGAAACGACAGTATCATGATGATGTGATATTAAACCTCTAGCTAAAAATGACTTTAACTATTCCCAAGTACACTTACAAGGATCACCAGTCATCTTTCCTACTTTAATTTCATTTAAAATTTAACAGGAAACTTAAAATTTGAAGATTATAAATTTCCTCTAGTGAGATAACTGCTCATTATGTAAAACACTAAGAATGCAAGCTTCTTTAGTAATACTAACTCTAATTTCATTATACAGTCATTTAAGGAGAGGAGGATTTGGAGGGAGGAGCAAAAATACAAAATTATGTTCCTACAAAATGTGTTCCTATTAAGCACACTGAAGAAAAGGAAAGCCACAACTTTTTCCTCAAGGTAAATTTAAAAAGTAACAATGATAAATGCAAGGCCAATACTAATGCCAATATAGCATTCAAGTTCCAAAGAAGTAGAAAATGAAGTAGAAGCAGTAGATATACTTCGAGAAGAAAGATCTGACACTTGTCTCCCCATCAAAAGATTAAGAGAAAAAAAAAGTCAGAAGGCTAATAAAACTAAGTATTAACTTTCACATACTTGGAATATATAGGTATGCTTCTCTATGAATCTTAAATGCGGTGGAGAAAGTAGAGGTAAAATAAGAACGGGTGTTAAACCATCTTCAGCACTGGTCCTGATAAGAGACTGAGCAGTTCTACACAGGTCTATGAGATCAAGAAGAGTTGATATTGCGACAAATTGAAGAGGCACAGCCGAAGGCAACCAACAAGCACATGCTATCAATACTCTCAGCCATTCAGGTAAAAACTCAGTATAATTACTCTCATCTCCTGCAAAAACAAAAAAAAAAAAAAATTTAACATTAGCTTACTTATCATTTAACAATGGACTGCACTTTTTCTTTATGTTGAGAAGGAAATTTGTTGTATAGGAGTACTCTAATCTTATGCACTTCTAATATAGAAGGAGTGGTTGATTGTCATGGGCAATATTATTCCCGGAAGTTCCTAGTATCCCCTCAGTGGCCTTTCACCAATCCTAGAAATAGACACTTACTGACAAGATCTTATAGGCTATGGGAGTAGGCACTATATTTTTATAAATTTACATTTCAATTTATTTCCTTTTTATTGTGCAATCATTTTTCCTTATTTTCTGAAAACAATTTTTTGTACCCATATTTTAAAACATATATTCAACCAATAAATCTGTCTGTTAAGGACATCTACTACATACTATAGTAGGTAGATTAAATTAAAAATTAATAAATTATAATAATCATTAAATCTCCCATAATAGTGATTCCATTTTAGATGATTGACAATGTATAGAAAGTAAGAGCGCCTCATAAATTTTACTTTATGAATTGATTATAAAAATAGTAGAGGCTACTTATTATTGTACAAAGAAAGAAAATAAACTAATAATACAACACAATTCTCCCACAAATCAAAATTATGGTCTATACTCGCCATATTTTAAATCCTTTTAAAATATATTACACGTATTTGTTAGTACTTTTGTTAGTCTGTCTTTTTTTTCTTTAACTTCCTATTTTAACATTATCACTTTACATATACTGGAAAAGAATAAAAGCTCTGCTTAATAAAACATTACTATCTGTGTCGCTACTGACTTAGGATACAATGATGCTTCTACCTTACCACTCTATCAGTACAAGTTTATTCAAAATTATTATTGTATGCCCATAAATTTTGCCTATTTGAGATTCTCAGTGATGTTTGGTTCAAATGAATAATACAAACACTCCACATGTACAAATAAAAATGCCTATATGAGATGAGCAAACAAATTTTCAAATAGCAACAATGTTACCACAGATAAATGTCACTAATTACAGTTTCACTTTAACACAAAGTTTTTGTATTATGTTGAAAACTATTTTTCTAACATAAGATTAACTTATCTCTAAAGCTTGCATTTTGGTTAAGAGAAGTTCATATAGTACAAGTTCTACTGTAATTATAATTTATAAGAAGGAACAAATTGGTAACTCCTACTGTGAGCTCTCTAGCTTTAAAATGTACAAATATTGTATAAATGATGTCTTTCTCACCTGATATATTAGTTTCAAACATTTTCTTAGATTGAGGAGACTGAAAAAATGTTTGTAATGTAGAGAGATCTACAAGAAGTCTGGATGCAACTTTCATTGGCTCAACCCATTCTTTTCCTGAACTCTTATTTCTTGATAATTCATTTGAACTGGAGTAATTTATTTGATCATTATTGTTAATTGATTCTGAGCATAAAACCAAATCTATCTGTTTAACATCTTCTTCCCAATGAGAGTGGAATGATTTAACACGAAGAGATTCTAAAATAAGAGAAATACTCCTGGTTTCACCTACTTTTAATCTAGTCCCATAGATAAATGTAACATAAAATCTCTCATATTGCCTGAGGCACTGCTCAAAAACAGTATCAGTTTTTTCACTATTAGTATCAACTGACAGAGAGTGCTCTTCATCAGCACTTGAAGTTTCAGTAGTAGCCTGAGAAGTTTCTGAGGTTTCATCTCCAGCTGCAGCAGAAGTTATACTATGTCCTCCAACGATGGATGGCTGAACCCTTGTTAGAATTTTCGCACAGAGCTTTAATCCTCGAGCAACTTGCAGTGCAGATAAACTGTCACAATGTTCGGTTAATTGGACTACTAAATTATGAAACAATGTTGGGAGATGTTCTGTTGGAGTATCCGTATTTGTTTCTAACGACACAATATCCAACAGAAATTCAGCCAATGCACAAACCTGAAAAACATAAATATTAGAAGAAAATTAACTTCTCTTGGAAAAAGAAATTCAGTTTCGTCTGTCAGTACCTGAATTTGTTAAAGGTGCTATTGATAATCACTTAACGAGATTCAGTTTTAACAATAAATCATTATTTAAATAAATCCAAATATTATTCCAGCTCACAGATAAGAATCAACAAACAAAGGCCCCATTACTTCACAACTATTTATTCTATGCGACAGAGCACTTTTGGAGCACTTGTTCCCTCATCAGTGCCCCGCTCTCTACAGAGAAGCAGCAAAGGTTTTGGTTAATAAGCGAGTGCTAATTAGAGTTTCAACCCAAAGCCTTTAACTTTTTAATGAAATATTTTTAGCAATACATTGAGGAAAGAGGGAAGCCAAAGTAGACACAAATATTAATTTGATTGAGGAGCAATGCCAATCTGATTTTTTACGGTTACGCACCATTATAAGGTTAGATCCTTTCATAATTCAAGAGCAGAGACACTGTCCTTCAAGCACCAATTCCTCAATTTTAAAGGATTTTTTTTTTTCTTCCTTTCTAGTTCTCTTCTCCTCTTTATCACTAATCTACTATTCATATTTTCTTCCATTTTCTGTCATGAGTTACCACAGGCCATAGAAAATTAAGTTTCTTAATATTTCAGAGAAAGGTCTGACAGAAATTTTCAGAAAACTTCTGATGTCCAGAATCCTGTATGTCAATAGTATTATACAGTTTGCTCTCTTTTTTCTCACTTTGCTATTATTTTGTTCAATTTAAATTATAAACTGGTGGTTTATCTTTAAAAATTAAAAATTATATTAATTGGTTAGAGGCAACAAATAAATTGTCCTAGAAAATTCTGCTTGTAGAAAACAATATTCAACATTTTTTAATGTTTAAACTGACATTAAAAACAGTGCATATTTAATGATGGGGGGGGGGAGAGGGAAAGTCATCTGACAGATTGAATTCTAGGAAATTTGTTTTTTAAGAAGCAGGCTAGAAGTATGAATTTAGTGACTATTGTCAATAGCAATTGAGAAATTACATGAAAAAAATGGTTTAGGCTTCACAAATAAGTCAAAAGATACTGAACAGGGCATCAAATTGGAAACCACATACCCTATTTCATGAAATGTGATTGACATGACACATTAGTATGAGTGCATATCCACAGAAGTATATATTTAAATATACTTTAATTACATGAAAATACTGCTGGATAAAAATAAAATAGATTACTTACTGGTTAGGATATATATGGCACAAAGAAAATAGTTTCATATTACTTAACCAATTCAATTAACAGTCCTATTTTCTACATTTGTAGGCGAAGATTTTGCACATATACATTTGGTGATACATATTTTATTAATTTTTGAGAAAGAAAAAGATATGAAATTCAACTATTAAAAACTCAAATATTTGCTTACCTCAATTATACTAGGATTGCCACTAGAAACTCTCCGTACTGGATTTTCAGAATCAGTAATGTTTGAGCCATGAAACTGAGAACAAGCTAATGAAAACAGATGACCAATATATTCCCACAGATATTTAGGAACTAATGCCCCGAATAGAAGATTGGCATTTTTGAGCAGCTCCGTAGTATTTGGTTTTGAGTCCATATTATGACACAAATATAAAAGCCTGGGAAAGAGAAAAATATATAACTTTAATATACAAATAAAATAAAGTCACTAATAACACAAAAATACTACCTAGAAGTAAAGGTGTCAAATATAAAAACATTAAGAGAATCAATTTGAAGTTCCTAACCTAATATACACAATGGAAATGGGACGCAACACTTTAAACTTCCTAGATCTCGCATATAAAAAATAACATTCTGGAATTTGGAATCTACAGGAAACCTAATACAACAGTTACAACAATACACACTACATTAAACCATACTACACAACACAAGCTAGCTGCATTTCTCCACATGGTAAACAGCCCGCAAAAACCTTACAAAACAGAATACGTTACTATAAACAAAATAGGAAGCAATAATGGATATAAACGTCAAGGTTTCACATACACTGGACTAGAAATATACAAAGTCACAAACTTATTGGAGAAAGAAAGAATCCACATATCTTTCAAAATTAACAACACAATCAGGCAAACACAAACAACATTGAGAATAAAAACTTATACAAAACGAACAGTGTATACAAAATTACATCCACAAATAAAAACTCATACATAGGACAAACCATTAATGACAGCATCTTCCAACAGGAATGACAATAATTTAAAATTCATTTCACAGACTATTTCAGGAGTTATTTGCAACATTTCTTTATGTATATGAAAATGTATTTGATTATAAATATATATCACCAGCTTCTAATGAAAACCTTGAGCCTCCATTTTCAAAACATTTATGAAAGATGAAAAAACATCATTCTAAGCCAACTAAATGTATATTTGAAATGAATTTGAATAGACATAATTTTATGTTATCTCCTGGGAATGATCGATGGACATTAGAAAACCTTTTTTTAAATCATGTCGTGAGTACAAACTCAATAGCTGATATAAATAATATTTATTGCAAGGTCTTTAAGAATATCAAGATATCACACCAGCTCAGAAGAGATATTATCCATTTTAAATGACTTAAACTTTATCTCTTTAGCTCTCTCTTTTTCTTTAGAACTGGCATAATCCTGAAAGTTATCTAATTGAAAGCATCTGTAACATGAGCTTTTTCTTCAAATGAGTCTATGACACTAAATGTGTAGCAAGAGTTAATTCAATCAGAACAATGAAATGGCTAATGTATAAGCTAGGATTTGAGCTGCAATTTATTTTTGTTGTTGACTTGAGCACAACACTCTCAAATTGTTAAAATTGAACAAATAGCACTAGAATTGTAATTACCTAAAGACTTCAAATAGGATATCATCAATTATTGAAGAACCAATCTCTTCTTTATCCAGTAATGAAACAAGTAGCTTGTAGGGTTTAACATCATGAGGGGTTTTGCCAATAGCATTGTCAAGTATTATTTTTATGGCCTGAAAAAGTAAAGCAATTCTATAAAATTTGACAATCACTCACATTGAAAGGTTATATTACAACTATAGAAAAAAAAAATAAAAAAAATGTCAAATTGAAGTATATCAGTTTGAGAGAATGATGAAATTTAATCTTTTAACTATTTTACTCAAATAGAATTCTTCTACTGAATTAGCTCTCAACATATTAAGGAAAACCTAGGGTGATACTCGGCGTTTCTTATTCCTAATTACTCAAAGCCTTTATAAAACAATACACCACCAGTTTATACCGTATGAACCTTTTATTTGGGGTCCATCTATATACATACATACTACAAGTCTTTTACCCCACTAGAAGATGCAATTTTTTTCTTTTTGTTACCAAACTTGATATCTAAGTGGTTTTGAAAAACTAAAGATCAAGTTCGTTAATTGCTGAAATTGAACCTGTGGGAGGCAATTTCGAAAATTCAAAATATATATGTTATTATTCATCATCACACCCTATTTGATGGCTGTCACATTAATGATTGGTTGTGCTAAAATTTGGATATGCGTTCACTAAACACTGGGTCATTGCTTTACAGTAGTAGGAGAGGGGGTTTACTGAGGGGGTTTGATTCATCATATTGAAAAATTGTGTAGAATCAGTCCTATTGCAAATGTAATCCCCTATGAACATTGTTATACACAGTTTGTCTACATCTTGAATATTAACCATGATATTTGCCTTCGTTAGTTCTTAGTCTTCAGGAAACCCACATTTTTAGTCATCACACTTTAACAATAAGTGAATATATCCTGGCTTAAATCCTATATATTTTTTTTACCAACAAATCTTTACTAGACGAGGTACATGCATATACAATGTTTGATGATGATGCCACTAATTAAAATTTTATTTCTTGACTCATAAATATTTATTTGAACTATACCATATCTGATATTTAACTGTGTCAGGCAACATAAAAGATCTTAATCGTTAATGGCTGAAATCAGACCAGTGGGAGGGAGGGGTGTCGAGAGTGGGGAATTTCAAATTCTTCATTATTATATATTGTATCAATAGATGTAAAATATTCCATAAAATTAACCTTATTGTAAATTTAATATCCTGTAAATGTTGTCAAATATATTTTTTCACCATCCTGAATATTAATTGAGATATTTGCATTTTTTTAGTTTTCAACCCTAATAAACCCCCTCTTCTACTACTGTAAAGCAATGACCCAGTGTTTAGTGAATGCATATCCAAATTTTAACACAGCCATCAAATAAAGGGTGTGATGATGAATAATAACATATATATTTTGAATTTTCGAAATTGCCTCTCACAGGTTCAATTTCAGCCATTAACGAACTTGAACTTTAGTTTTTCATAAACATTTAAATACCAAGTTTGGTAACAAAAAGAAAAAAATTGCATCGTCTCAAGCGGTAAAAGACATGTATGTACGTATATAGATGGACCCCAAATAAAAGGTTCATGCATTATAAACTGATGGTGAATTGTTTTATAAAGGTTTAAAGTAATTAGGAATAAGAAACGTCTGAATATGGTCCTAGATTTTGCTTAATATGTTGAGAACTAATGAAAATGAAACACTGAATTGATTTATCTCAGAGAATCAAAACCAAATATTACATTAAATTTTAAGTAAAATCAGAGATGATAGCAAATCCCTCTAAGAACAAAATTTCAACCTATTAAAGAAGTTTGGCACTGGATTTTAGAGCTCCCCATACAAAATACCAATGTACATTTTATTATTTTTTTCAACTAGTAGTAACTAACCATTTTTCAGAAGTGGTGGACTGTGGAAGATAAACAATATGAAACAAACCAAACAGATCCTGCATTCAGAAACAATTTATTTCAAAAACAAACAGAAAGCTTTCAGGACAAATGCTCTACCACCCATAATTAAATTTTTAAACTGTTTATGGAGGAAAGGGGTTTCCTTTGTTCCATAACTAAGTAATTAGCTATTGAAGCAGAAAGTTCTTAGCATTTTTAATTTCCCTGATTCTTGGAACAGGTAGGCTTACTAAATTTTAAACTTTATTAAATACACATTTCTTACAGGATTAATATAATATGAAACATCAGTTAACTATTTACAGTAATTGAATTTTATAAAAAAAAGAAAGACTTTAAAAGAGAATTATTAGAGTTAACCCACATATTTAAGAACAACCTAAAGGTTGATGCAAAAACTTTAGGAAAATTGGAAACAAAATAAAATAACAAAAATTTTTATTTTAAGTTTTTAATAATGGATGAACAAAACCCTCAAGAAGGATCAGAATCACACAGGAAGAAAATAAGTTTTAAAATGAAGTAGTGAAGTTTTTTAACCAGCATAGCTCAGTATGAATGAAATATACGTTGAGGGTAATTTAACCAGAAAAGTTATGTATGCATATGTATATGTATATATATATATATATATATATATATATATATATATATATATATATATATATATATATATAGAGAGAGAGAGAGAGAGAGAGAGAGCAAAAAATAACTTAGGATATATAAATTTAGAGAATTTGATCAGTCAATACAAACTGATGATGTAACTAGTGACTCATATACTCCAGATAAGAAACTAATAAGTAAATAAACAAGATAAAAAGTGGCTGGCTCACCTTAATAAGCATATCTTTGGAGAAAGCCTCAAAATAATTAGCATTTTTTTTTTCAGACTTGGCTTTCCGCATGAGTGGGTGGTGAGATAGAATGGTCATATTTACATCATGGCCTAGTAGCCATCCATACAATCGCCTAAAACAATAAAATAAAATAAATAATTACATGCAGTACGTTCAGTCATGATAGGGCCTTAAATAATAATATATCATAAAATATTAACAATTAACATGACAATGAACCCTGAAAAACTACGCTTATAAGGATTAGTAAAGCACCCCTATAGATTACAAGATTGCTAAGAGTTAATGGTTCTACCATTGTAAGTTATTGAGTCTAGAAATCTATCATGTAGCACGCCATTCGGAATAGATTAATAGATAAAGAAATTTGCCATAGGGTCAGCACAGCATAAGAGAATGCTTTCAGATGAATTACTCCTAAGTAAGAGGGAAATCAACAGAAACACTACATTGTCAGTTTTTAATTTCATCTTCTTTCTTTAATCACTTATACAGTTATATATATATATATATATATATATATATATATATATATATATATATATATATAACCAACACTCTAACATCAAAACAAACTGATATAACACCATAGAAAAGTAGAGGAAGGAGCAAGGAGTGATGAAATAAGAAATCCAGTTATTCGATAAGTAAAGTTAGTCTATTTCAACCTATTCACATATATTTGAGCTATTTGTATATTTTTAAAATCACACAATTTTTCAAATGTTTTATTTCATACTTCAAAAAATAAGTGCTGCATTATTTTCAGCCACATTTGTTTTGAATATAAGAATTATAATTTTTAATTGCTATACCTCAAAGATTCACAGATTTTGTATTATCTAACTGCTACATTTTTTTCCTCGCAGTGGTTTAGTGGATAATGCAGGCCTAAATAAAATTTACCAAACTTTACAACCTTTAGGTCGTACTTCTAACCCTTTCCCTTCCTAGAGTCTGCCCAGCATTAGAGGCAGTAATTACTAGAATAACAATGAATCTTTCATTTGTTGTACCATCACTAATTGGCAAGGAACATGTCAGGCTATTGAACCAAAGGTTTTCATATTCACTTTTCCCCTTGCAGATTAAATATCATATGTATGCATGTACATATTAATAGATATATACATATATTATAATGAAAAACATATAGGTAAATAATAAAATATTTTAGTCGATTGCACTCATTTTATAGATATTTACTTTTATGAAGATTTACGATAAATTTGAATCTTTAGGATAGTAGGTTATTTATTTAAGAAGTTGAGAATGAAAATAAAGGTACATTATTACAATTAAATGTTTTTTGTAATTACAATTTAATGTTCCTCTGCTGAAGAACTTCTACTACTCCAAACTGACGTTCTGCCTTCTTAAGAACTGACGTACATAATGGTGAATGAAATGCATTGAACCAATAGTGTATTGAAGAAACAGAACTTTGGACAAATACAACACCCGCCTGACTACTTCAACTGATTTCTTCTGTATCTTAAGTGACCTCAACTGGGCACTAATCAATAAACCAAATGCTGAACAGAGAGTGAAATGTTACTTGGTACATGACCGATATAAAAATGAGAACAGGACAAAGGTGCATATCCGCCTTTTAGATGCCAGGTACGTCTTGAATCACATCAGCTCTTAGTATCTTTTTTCTTCTTCTTCTTTTAAACATTTTGTTCACTTTAATAGTTTTAGATAAAAAGTTTTAATAATTATTTCACACCACATCAAATGATTCAACATGAAAAAATAAAAAGTTTGTCTGTTCAAAATAATTAGCAAACACACGTGTAACAATTTTGCCATGCATATATTTTATTTCTTTCGCTTTTCTTTCAAAAGAAAATATTAAAAACTACTATAAATTTAAAGAAAATATTCTTTCATTTATCAAAATTAATTGAAGAATAGTAAAGCAATACAAATAATTTGTTAAAATGATATTGAGTACTTTCATACTTTCTGATATCAAGTACACATGCATCACTATCTATGTGGGAAATAAGGAACTAATATCTCTCAAAAGAGAGCTATTATTTAATTAAAGAAAGAGCCAATTTAATTATTTCCTTTCCTGAGATATATTTCATATCACTACAATGAATGTGTATTTTTTACAAGATACAACACAGGGTTCAGAGCTTCTGAATATAAAATTTCAAAAGTACCTGTTTAATGACATGTCTCTCCTGAGAATCGTTCCAAGAGCTGCAGTAACCAAGCGTATCATGTCGTCATTTGTCATGTGACTGCTATGCATGGGGAATCCTAATATTAACAAGTCAAGAGCACATCGTTGGACCAATATATTTGAGTCTTCGATACAAGCTATCAATCCACATACCTAAAAAAAATATTAAATATTACAGTGTATATATCTTTCTTTCAAAAAACGATAATAAGTAAGTAAACCAATTAAATGAAGAGATGAATAATAATAATAATAATAAAAAAAAAAACTAACTACTCAATTCACAAACAAATAATTGATAACTAATATTTTTTATGTTTAAGCAAATATTGTCAGCTACTGCTGCGTAAACTAAGCAGCTTTCATATGTAGTGGAATAACTCACTAGTGATATCATCAAACCCCAATCAAAATATAGAGGAAACTCTATATTTCCTATTGCTAGATGCCTTTGTAAATGGAATTTAAATGTAAGCTGGACATTAAATGTTTAGTGGCTCAGTTAGACAAAGTGAAAATCAGGTAAATAGAAGTACGGATTTACTGAGGATTGAAAACAAAAATATGAATAACTTGCTTACTATTCGTTACAAAAAAAAGAAAGTATAAATCAAAAACTGTAGAACATGAAATGTTATTCAAAGACTGTTTCTATAAAAATTTTCAATCTGGCTCATAATAACTGAGATATTTCAAGTTTTTGGAATATATGTTTGCATACATTTTTTTCTCTTTAAGTCAGGACAAGAATGTTTCTTAAACCACACTTGTTGCAAATAATTGTATTGACTGCATGTCTTCAGAAGACATGACTAGAATATATTCATTACTATAATAAGCCTTCAATTATTTGGCTAGAATTGGCTGCATTTTATAATATTTATTAAAATATATCCGTTCTGCCTTTGATATAGGCTACTTAGCAAATAAGGAAAAACTGTATCTTCATGGCAACAATGCTTGCAGCGATTGGCATTACAGGAATCAGATTAAAAATTCATATTTATACAGTTGTCAATTCATACCAAGAAAGGCCCTTTTGAGTTTAATGTGAGCCCATATGTTTTGAAGAAAATAAAGACAATTCTATAATTCATGATTTTACACTGAATTCTACTTCAATAGGATAATATTTAAAAGCTCAAAACATTTCCTAAATTCAATCAGAAAGTATCTTGATCTTAGAAAAAAGTTGTTACTTTTCGTTTGAATTGTAAATATTCCTCAACCCTTATAGAAAGTAAAATTTTAGTTCCTTTGAAAATCTTCGCTTAATAACTCAAAAAGAGTCTGGGCTATGGCTGGAAAACAAATGGTCAGCTTGAAACATTCCCTGCAGAATTGAGATAATATTACAGGTCAAAGATCCTCAATTTCTTAACCCTAAGTAGACCAGAATAAAGAGTACACTGTTTCTTCCTGCATAAATCTTCTATTTGTGGCCCAAACAACATAGTTTGATACATATTTTAATTAATTATTTATTGAAAATCACAGTCTGGGTGATTCTTGTGAGAACCATAACAGAGCCAAGTAATCGATGGCCACCATACTTGTGTCAAACCATAAAGAGATTAAATCATCAAGTGCTTTATTAAAGGTTCATATGATGGGCTAATTTTGTTCTAAAATTTTTATGAAGTATATTCATATACTGCTGATTTAATATTTTCAGAAACAAATTATTCGAAATACATCATTTCATAATTTCTATGAACATAGTATTTGTTTACTTGAGAAAACTTTTACTTTTTGTATTTATTAAGATATGTCTTTATGTGTATGGAGTAGTCTATTTCAGTTTTCAAAGCCTGTCAATTATTCTGTTCTGTAATATTAACAAAGTATGTTATCTAGATTCAATTTATGTGCATTTTATTATTTTTTAACTATAAGATCATAAACCCCAATAGTAAAATCTTAATTGTTATTATAGTCAGTAACCCTTTGTATTTTGTAATAAAATTAAACATAATTAATAATGAATAGTTTTTGTAATGGTCATTGAATCCAATGTTTGTAATTTACAAATCAGTTCACATTTTAGTTTACATAACTCTTGAAGGTAACGAACAAACAGTAAAAAGAGAATTCCAAATGAATAATAATTAGCATACCATAACTTCTATATTGTTCCCCATTATGTGGGCTTGGTCTTCCGTAGATAGCCTCTTGTCAAAGTGGCTTAAAATATAAGAAATAGCAGGCAAGCGTACACTAGAATTTGAAGCTAAGCAGTCCCATATGCACCCATAAAAATGGCTTGGCCCAACACCTTCACAAACATTTTCAAGGAGAGCATTGGTTCTGAAAACAAAAAAAAAAATTACAAAACAATATCAATATTTTAAAATAAAGTAGAACACTAATAGTTAAAGGCACTGAATGGAAAATTATTTTAGTTTATACTTTACAATGGATTAAAATCCTTACTGTATTATATGTCCACAAATACAATTTGTATTATTTATCATGAACATGATTGGAGTCATGATTCTTATCTCATTACATTATATTTTTTCTTTTTATTAACAACAATATTTTGAAATGACAAAACAATTTTCAGAAGAAGAAGTTCAATATCTAACGAAATCCCACCCACTTTCATTTTTTCATTTTACAGTCTCATAAAGAGCTAGTTTCATAATACTAATTATTACATGCACAATTTTATCCCATTGAAGGATTTCTTTTTCTCAAAAGCATGAAAACATTTCAAAATTAAAGAACAATAATTTCTCACAAAAAATAACTTCTGTGGAACAGATTTCTAAAGAGTTCCATAAAAATTTAGCAATACAGCTAATATACATTTTTTCAAAGTAATTTTATCAAGAGTATACAAGAATATTATAGGACTGGCTACGTAGTTGCCAATATCATATTAAGATTTAAAATAATAAAAACTATATTGAAATACTCTCCTGATGTCCTTTGCATATTTAAATAACTTGTAATACACTATCAAATAATGGGTTAAATTATAATTTATTAAAGACATTTCTATATTTGATGATAAAATCCAAAAAGGAGCAGATGCCAAGGAGTATAGCGAACACCTGTCATACCTATTTGTACCTGTTTTTTTATATTTAGTTTAAGCCAGATTGATTTATTAAAGTGATTAAAAAATATATATATTTTTTATTTCAAGAAATTACTCCTTGGAAAAGCTCAATTCAGTATTAAATTAAAAAGAAGATAAAAATAAAAATCGATTACTCTAGTAATCTCTATTCACATCTTTAATCCAGTAGAAAATGAATTCCACGACAACTGGCTCCATTTATATGTTAAAAATAAAAGTATTTAAAATATAGAGAATGGTGAATATAAACCTTGTAAAATAATCAGAATTTTCTTCCAAGCCTGGAAGAATACCACTCAGGAATCCAGGCAGTGCAGGTCTCAGTCTTGCTCTCAATGGAACAAAATGGGTTTCATAGACTTTCAGTAAATCAGGCCTCACCTTCATTGCGGCTCTTCCAAATAATGGAAATAAACCTTTAACAAAATAACAAATTACTAAATATTTGGAACAATAATATATTTAAAAAAAAATTAAACGCTAATTTCAAAATTACTCAGAACAGAAATCTTTAATAAATACCAATAATAGAAATAATGGTTGGGTGAGTCATATAAAAATGGTCAGCTTCTTATAAAGGAGAATTCAAATATAATGCACGGTATCTCAGACCTCCCACTGTCTCTATTCCCTCCATCCCACCAAGCCCCACCTGCCTTCACTTCCTACTGCTCACCTACCAATCGCCAAATTAAAATCTCGACACTATCTTTTATCTTGGTCTTACTACTCATACAAATCTCTGTAGCCATCATTTCTATATCATTGCTTTAGCACTTATTTAAATGCCACCAAATTTTACCACAGAAAAGGAAGAGAAGAATAAAGGAATATCCCTACCCTATATAGATATATGCTATTATTGTAAACATCATGTTAAAATCTAGAACCAGGATCAGGACATTTAATTTAGATACTTCTAGATGAGAAAAATATTATTAAAATTTGTATATTAGTATTGATATCGAACATGAATATTTGACTCTGAAAACTCAATGGAAATTAGCAAAGAAAATATAGATCTCTAAAATATTGTAACTAATCTTTTCCTAGCACAAAAAAAAAAAAAGAGCTCAACAGAGGCATGAGATTTATGTGCCTGTAAATAGGACAACTATTGAATGAAATGTCTATTATTTATGAAAGTTTATTTTATACATTGGGCGCTTGAATTAGTTTGTAGCATTTTCCCTTAGATGGCACGTCTAGTGGGGGTTTTCAATTGATTGTGACTCCTCCTCCGTGAATTTTTTGGGATGTTTATAGAGAGCATGCTCTAGCTGAGCAAAGGTGTTGGAGAAGTGGTTTGGTCGGTTTAAAAGAAGTGAAATTGAGCTGGAATACAAGGAATGACCAGGAGAGCGAAAACAATTCAAAGTAGAAGAATAAGAGTCATTACTTGTGTTAAACCCTTCAAGATTCAGCTGAATAATTGGGAGTTGGCTGAAAAGGCAAAAAATGACTGAAAGCCATAGAAATGATACAAAAGCAGAGAAATTGGGTCACATATGAATTGAAATCAAGAGACACGGGAAGGTATTTTTTCATCTGTGAACAGCTGCATGAGTGCCAGAAAAAGAAGGAAATTTTGCATCGAAGAGTAACTGGAGTCGAAAAGTAAAACTGGATCCATAATGACAATCACAAATGGAGAAAGTCACGGGTTAAGTCCGGATAACCATCAAAATCAACAATTCACAGAACCAAGCTTATGCTCAGCATTTGGTGGAATCAGTGTTGTGTGATATATTATACTATGAGTTTGCTCAGACCAAATTAAACGAACACAGGGAAAAGGAATGTTTCCATGATAACTAGTGTTTGGACCATGCATTAAAGGAAAAATGAGCGGAATATGGTGACAGGCACGACAAAATCATTTTCCTCCATGAAAATGATCGCCTGCACGTTGGAAAATGTGCTTCTTAACAAACTAATGGGAGATCCTTTCTCCACCATTCTTCCAGAATGAAATCCACATGTTGCCAGAAAGATGCGAAAAGGAAGTGACTAATGATGGACAATACTTTGAATAATATATTTAAAACTACTTTTATCAAATAAAACCTCAATTTTCGAGAAAAAGAAATGTGAACAATGAAGAGCAGCATTTCACTCTTTCTGCAAATGCAGTACATACTTATAACGCTCATTGCTAGTAGCGAACTTTACTCTAAATATAGAAAATTGCTAATTCAATAGGTAACTCACTGAGTATGCATATTTGAGTACATTTTCTTTGTTTATCAAAAGTAAAGAAAGAATACAGAAGCAGTAGTTAAAATATCTTTAATGCTATTATGTGTACAGAAACATTTACAAAAAAGGATACAAAGGGAAGCTCATTTTTAAATTTAGTAGTACTGGTAATAAACACGTCTGAATTATAGATGACCACTTTTGGTTCCATTGATCAACAATGACATGTTTAATGATATATTTTTAGTTTGTTTTAACTTTATATAAATAGGTGATGCAATTATAAACAAATGTTACAATGTTTCACATCCCGATTAAATGTTGTTAAACTATTATTGTTTTGGGTTTTTTTGTGATATAGAACTGAAGATAAACCAACCAAATAATTAGATGTTTTGTTATAGGAAATTACACATTCTATATGATTTTGAGAATGAATTAAGTAACTGTTTTAACAACTTAATAAAGATCATGCAGGATGGATTAAAATAGTTATATTGTCATCAACAGGAAACTTGATTGATAAGAAATACTTTCCTCATATTTCTTGAAGATATGATAGAAAAGCTAGACTATATTCAGATGATAATATAATGAAATAATATCTATGAAAAGTGTATAAAAAATAAACCTACTTCATGCTCAGAACAGCGTGGGTATATATATATATATATATATATATATATATATAAAAAAATCGTCAATAAATTTTTATGGTCGCACAGAAAATCATTATCAAAAGTAAACATTAGGTGTTTCAATGGAATAAATAAGTTATTTCTTTTTTAAAATTGTTACATAACATTTATTGAAATTTGTCCTTAGTTTTTGAGGTTTTAAAATGTCAGTTTACTTTAAACCAACCAAGAGAAGTAATTTAACATTCTGAACATTGGCGCCATCTATTCTCGATATCAAGAGAGTATATCTTATTCTTCAATCTTATTTAATTAATAATTCTCTCAATTACTATAATTTTAACTTTAAAAATTCTGAGCTAAATAAGTGGTTTATGTCATGAGGTTTACAAGTGACGAGCATCTACCAAGCACAAGTTTTGGGGAATTATTACATAAACTACATTGTTCTGCCAAGTTTCTGAGACTCATTTATTCAAAGTGTGGTATTTCTTTCTCCCAAACTAAATTGCATCATCATATTTTTTAGGCTGATGGTGCCAGTTTATTATCAGGAAGAGTTAAATAACATAAAAAGACCTATCCCTTAACTTATATAGCACATAGTGGTCTCAGGGTCACTACCTTATGCTCAAAGTGTCTAACACAGGTTCTACCATGCTGAGGAAGAAGTGATTATCAAGATCCAATAATATTATGGTTTATTGCGGTATTTATCATATAATCCTGCTTTCCTTAATTTTTGTTATTATTATTAACATCCTTTAACAAATTGTTTTCTACAAAATTTGGCATTAATCATTAACTAAAAATATACAGTTTTTAATTAACTTTTGCTACCAGTCTTTAAATGCCACAGATAATAATAATTTTGAAAATCAAATCAATTGCATTTATGATATCCGGGTAACATTTCTCATATATACGCGCAAACACATACATGCGTTATGTTAATGATATATAATATCAACTTGTCATATGAGATTGTATAAATCATTTATTTTATTTTCAATTTTAATGTACTGTAAACATAATACAGTAACGGAGTATGGTGTTGACCTTGTGTTAGGCTCAAGCGACAAGATTAAGCAGAAAATTACAAGAGTAAATATGGCACTACCATTTCAAAAACATGTTGTTTTAGCTGGATAAAAATAACTAACTTACTGGGACATGTAAATTGTATTAATTCGTTTTGCTAAATTGGTCGGCTATGTAGTAATTGCTTAAGCAGGATATTTGTCCACAAATGAAATTCATGCAAACAAGTTTTATTAATTGCTAACAGAATTTATTAAACAACAAAAACAGATAAAAATTTAAACCTGTTCTAAATAATTTCACAATTAGGCTGAAAGTGAATTGGACGTACTTTTCTTTCCCAATGTAAAAAGATGGATTTTAATAAAAGAACTAGAAAGACACCAATAATATAAAGCCTGTTAGATATTAAAGCATAAGACCTAGCCACAAAATATTAAGCCAGATTGTCAGAGCTTCAGCTGCCAGCTATTTGCGGTAATTTAAATCTAAGAATACCCTACAACTCTTGAAACATGTATATCTGGTTTGTTTGGTTCCATGTCCAGGGCCCTTCATTCCATATCAAACAGCCAATATTTTGAAAAATAAGTTTACATTAACATAAAAGTAGATGTCACGTATAAGAGATTGCTAGGTGGATTCTTAACAGTGAATAACTGTATAATCCCACCATCACATTTTTTAGCTCGAATCCCCCTTCCTTACAAGATGACACATGTTATTGTAATATTGTTTTCAGTTTACTAGCATATAACCATTTCTGCTCATATTTTATAGAAGTGACAGAATTTTTTGGTGATTATTTATATTACTATGTCTTTTATATTTTAAGATTTTGATACAAAACAGTGGGTGAAAGCAAAATATGACAATTTATGACTCAACATCAACCATCCAGAGACTTTCAATTAATTATGAGAAAATATGAACAAATTTCTCGAAACAATTAGTGTTCTAAATATTGAAACATTTAAAGGTCCAAACAAGAGGAGAAGAGATACTACCAAATTGGCTGGAACAGCAAGGGTAAGAGAATAAATTATTATTTGGTTAAGTGAAGGGAATCAACAAATTCATAATGTGCTAATGTTAATAAAATGTGTCTCCAGAACAATATTTACTTTTTAATTTTTTTTTAATTTGTATTTTTTGAAAAATAAACTCTTAAATGATATATTTTGGAGAACATATATTAGCCAAATTGTATTTATACAGGAATACTGTTATGGTTCCATTTATTTCGGGAGGTAAATTTTCTTTAATAGTATAATAAACAAAATATTTTAGAAAATATATTTTTATTTTTTCGAGAATAAAATACAATAGCCATACCATGGTGACTCAAAATAATTGAATAACTTCTTAGTGTTTCATTAAGGATCTTGATTACATTACCCTCATAAACTTCATCCAAGGGTTTTAAGAAGGTGATATTTATTAATTTCCACTTTATGATACCTCACCTTATTGGGTTGGGTTACCTAAAGATTGCCAACCTTTTCCAGCATGGATGTTCCAAGGATTTTATTTACTGAGTTGGTAACTAAATAAATTACTATTGATCAGACGGTAATCAAACCCATGGCTCTAGGTTTACCAAGGTAATTCAGACCAGTGCCTTAACTAATATGGCTACCCTGAGCCCCAAAGGGTGTAAAAATTGTATTTCTGTACAATATTCTTCAGGTTTTTTTTTTTTTTTTTTGCATCATTTTATCTATTACACCATAGTGCCTCAGCAAAAGGCTGAGACATTTGTGCATAGCTAAGGATCCTACCAGCTTCCAGTTAAAAAGATTAGATAATGTTGCAATATTTTGCACTTGAATGTGCTGTTGTCTTGTAACTCTAATCAATAAAAATGCCACTAAAGCAATTTATTCTTGGGTATGAGTTCATTAAAATGTGGAAAAATAAATAAAAAGAAACAGGGATGTAACTGTATTAAAATAAAATAAAAGAATAGGAAATAACCAATATCATTAAAGGGCATTTAAAAAAAAATCAATTTTGAAAATCAAAATATTCATGAAGTTTTATAATTCATTACATCTCTTCCATAATCTAAATTGAACCTTCTTAGGTATCAATTGTTATCAGTTGTTTTCATCAGATAGATATGGTTTTGTTGCTGTAAGAAACTTATCATGGTTGGGTAAACATGACATTATGTTTTCCATAGAAATAGAATATTAAACTTGTAGGATTAATATATTTAAAAATGAAAGAAAACACAAAATGAATGATAATAAAGCACAAATTTACTAATCAAGTTTCCTGTTAGCATAAGTGATTCAGAGAGATATAGAAGGTTATCAATGGATAGCAGCAGCACATTCATAAAATACATTTTAAAATAAAAAATAAAGTTTTTATACAACATTTATGCTTTCATTCACATTAAATTTCAAAGTTGCATGTAGGAAAAGGATGCCGTATAAAAGGACTTTTTTTTATTAATTTTTAGCAAAAGCCTTACCTGCACTATAGATAAAAAGCTCATGACTAAGCCTATTAGTACCCATATATTTAAATATTAAGTCATAAGTCTCTAAAGCCTTCAAATGAACACCAAAAGGAAGAGCAGGATGCATACATTGTGCCAACCTCTTGCTAATTTTTATCCGCCTTGGAATAACAGGGTATTTCGCATTATTGTTTATGACCTGAAACAATAGTATAACGTTAGACAAACATGTGCGCAATTAAAATACCATGTTTTACTAATATAAATAAAGACGACTTACTTTGTTAAGTTTTCCTAAGGCTGCAATTAAATCTGCCCATTCACTACTGTATTCAAAATTCTTTAAAGATTTGTCAATGTGGCTAACATACCTAAACATGAAATGAAAAACATTAAAATAAGTTTAGTTTAGCATGAGACAAAATATTAGTTAACAATGGTTTTTGGATTTCAATATAAATAAATATATAATTTATTATTATTTTTCAATAGAGATTACAATTCCTTTTAAAAAACAAAATTAACAAATTCTATAACTCGCATTAACAAAAGATTGTCATTGAATATGAAGGAATAGCAAATGAGTTAATTGCCGTAAGTCCTATCAATTACAGAGGACAAATGTCAAAATTCAGATCATATGCAAAATGGCAAAATATACTACCAAGAAAGTATTTAATACAGGAATAAGATGATATTGAAAATGCTTTGAATAAATAATGACAATTTTATTAAAATGTCTACAGATCCATAGTAATTACAATTTTACAAATAAATCAATTTATAAAGATAAATATTTAACTGGTAGTATTCATCTGTCAAACTCATTAAGCTGAATTTATCATTAATTAAAATGACTAAATAACAACTGAACTTACATTCGGTATTTAGAATCCTTCATTAATTCTTCCTCTTCTTTAGCAATAGTTCCCATTGTTGGATATTTTGCAAAAAAAAAAAAAGAAAAAAAATTGATCTCCTATAAAACTGTAATAATTCTAAAACTGTTGATTAACATTTTAAAGTTGAGAATTAGAGTTTTACGATTTCTGAACATAATTAATGCAATTATAAAATGTAAATAATGGAAAGTAGTATAACTAAAATTGAACTACATCTTAACATACTTGTGAAGTGTTAACTTCACAAGGCAAAATGATAGTACTGTTAGCAAATCTTTTGTAAATAACACCGTGACCTTCTTGTTCAAAACACGGAAGAGTAATTTTTTCATAAAGGCATAAGTATTAAAACAGCAACATTTAATAAGCATTATTTAATTTTTTACAATAAATATTTCGCAATTTCATCATTCTAAAATTCAATTGTCAATTAACCACTATTTATATCAGTATAGCAGTAACCTATTAGCGATAGTAAATGATTAAAATGGTGGGAATAGGTTTTGTTATGATTTCGTAGTTCAAAAATTGTTTACTCAAATGTAAGTTTATCATTCTTTTAGTGCCTTAAGTTACTTGTGCTGACAAAATCAACGGTCTGAAGCTTAAATCATAAAGTACAGTATGCTAATTATTATTTCCCCGTTTCTCGTTTACTTCTGTTTAATAAACTTTCTCTTTAATGTTTGATTTTTACCTTTTAAACTATTATTTTGTTGGAGTATTGTTTATAAATTGTGATTTAAAATATCTTGTTTTCTTTTAGTTTTAATTGGTAGTGAGTTGTTTTTATGTATGTATATTTATTGTTTAAGAGGGAAATTGCATTGGAGTCTTGTAATCAGATTTGTTGTTGAATCTCACACCTTCTATATGTTAGTAACCTTCTTTATTCTTGAAGAGGGCACAGGAAGTCTTGAATAGCATGAGAGCATCTATCAGAAACATGTTAATTAAGTTGAACTTCTTTCAATTTTTTTTTACTTACATTTTGGCATAAATGAGTTGAGTAAATTATTGCCCAACTTGAAATTCAAACAAAAATAAACTTAGCTTTAGAATTATTTCTTCATGATTTTAAGTTGTTCCTGCATAATTGTAAAGTTATTGAATCGGTTTCTTGCACCATTTGATTCTTTTTTCGATGCGGTTCATTTCATATTACTATACTATAATCTATGAGACGTTTGATGTTTTTAAAAACTAACTTTGTAAGCCAACCACTATCACTATAGCCAATTATCTTACTTCAAATTCATTTGTGATGAAATCGTTGTGTCTTAAGATATGCTCAAGAAGTTTCACCCTCCTTTTTTTCATAGCCATGGGCTTATACATTATGTACATCATAGTTTTGGTTTGATTTGAAGAAAATAGTTTATTGAAATAAATAAATGAACTTATGGAAGAATTGAAAAGCCTACCATTAAAAACTTTAGACAACTCAAATATTGATGACCAATTATTAAAATTGGTTCCCCCTTTATTCTCGATTAATTTTAGGTTAGAAATTGATACAAAACACCATGATGAAACTTCATTATTTTACAAATTCGATCATTGACCCACGATACTCGATGCATTTCTAATCGCAGGCTTAGGAAAGTACCTTTTTTTTAATAAACCTTACAATTTTTAAGTGATTGAATTTTGACAACAATATATAATGATGAGGAATATGTTGTATAATGAACCATGAAGTTTTTTAGATATTAGTTTGTTTTTATTATTTGATCTGTGTAAGCATTGAATCTGTTGAAGATATTGAGTTAATAATAGGATCAAGTTTGGATTAAATTTAATGCTAAACATTTCCATCTTTACTTTAATTTAAGATATATATGAAACTATTTGTTTATTTATGAAAACAGCCTTCCCCATATCACTTATTTCTTAAGGTTGTCAAGATTGTAGTTGCAGTAAAGGCTCCTTGGTAGCAGCACTTGCTGTGTAAATAAGTGTGATAAAGCTACACTCATCTAAAATATCTACCCCCTCCCCTTCCAAGAAACCTTTATTACATTAATAATTTAGGCTGAGTGAATATTTAACTAGTCTGTCAGATGAGAATCTATTAATACTTATGTTTTGATTTTTAATAACTTAGTTCATTTTATGCTTTACTAAAATTTCAGTATTAAATCCTACTTAGTTAATGCCCCCAAAATCAGTGTTGAGACCTTCTTTAATCCTCCCCATTGTACCTGTTTTCACTATTTCTCTTTGTTTCTTGTGATCCCATTCTAATTTTGAATACTTAACATCTTCTTTTTATTTAATATAAAATCCTTTCAACTCTAGTTCTCCCTCCTCCCCCAAATGTTCCTCCTTCTGCTCCCCAAATGTCTGGTTCTTTGAACTCCTCAAAGGAAAATATTCCTTATTTCTTGCTTTCCCCTTTGCAATATATATATATATATATATATATATATATATATATATATACATACATACATATACATACATACATACATATATATATAAAGCTGGTCCGTCTTAAACAAGCTCTCTTGGTGAACCTGCCAATATCCTTATCCGCGAAAAGGGGTGAAAGGCGGTTTTAGCTGCTTTATTTACTATGCAGATTTGTGTAACCTGCCCTAACTAAAGCAGATGGAACTGGAGGCGTTTAGGTGCCAGATAAGAGTACTGGCCTAACTAGAGACTTAAGAGTTTTACACAGCTGTAATTTTGGAGATCATTTTATCCTATACATTTCTTGTAAGTTTAAAGAAGCCTTTGGCAGTGGGTTGACCAGAATAGATAAGTGAACCCCACTTTTTTAAGAAGTTTATTTATCCATTTCCATGACTATGCTTCTTAACTTTCCCCCCTGTGATCATATAACTTAGACTCAAAGCAGTAACTTCACTTTCAAAGGTAATAAAGGCTTGTACAGTCCACTTTGACCTCCCAACAATGTTAGGATCATCAGCATATTCGAAAAGCTTTACTAATTGTTTAATCATGCAGTCCAATATTAGACTTCTATGCATCCCTATAGCCATTTCTAAGACAAATTTTCAAGGCTTTTGAGATTTTCCTAAGTCTTACAACTTTATAAACTGAGAAATAGGGTTGTCACTAGTTATTTTCTAGTTGATCTCAGAAAACTGGCTGGGTCGTTCCGTGTCAAATCAACAAACTTTAAATAGTCATTTCAGATTTCAATAAAATTTGGCACTTAGATTGTGGGCACAAAAAAAAAACAATAATAATACCAATTTTACAATTTTATCTTAAATGGTTTTAAAAATCAATATTAATGAAGATATTTACGAAAATTTGTTTTGACATCAAAGTAAACCCCCTACACCAGGCGGTGGTAGTAACATATAATGTAGCTCATACTAACAATACTTATTCCTTTAATTCATATACAAGTAATTTCCCAATTCTATTCATTCATTTTCATGGAATACGAATGAATTCTTGGACGCCTCGAAGGTGAAAGTCGAAAATTCAAAATTCTTAAATGTAATTAACCTTTTTGGAATTTTAATTCGTGGTTCAAAAATATAAATCTCTCTAAAAAGAGAGATTTATATCAAAATGTACTTGAACTAATGGTCTATGTCATGTTATTATCTTTTGTTAATCATATATGGTAGAAACAGAATAATTTTGCCTCTTGTAAGGTGCATTGCCCAAATGGTTGGGAGGTGTTTATTTTATTCTAAGTAATGCATATATTCTTCAATTGCCTTATTTCTAAGTAAGTAGTTTTTTTTTCCTATTCCATAAAGGATAGTCAGGTAACAAACATGGATTTTAGAACTGTTATTGAAGAACTTTCGTAAGAATTAAAGAAAGCTGTTTAAAAATAAGGAGTCCTTCTAGAAGAAACTAAATTTAATACCATGATTATTCTTTGTGGATTGGAGACATTATCTATTATAAAATGAATTTTAAATGTAAAGCATGTATATTGTTATGTTTGATTTATTTTTGAGGAAGTGGTATATTAAGGAATTGGTTTGAGTAGAATTTTAACACTCTTGAGGATTATTGATTTTGTAGTTTATTTGATCTAGTCATAGATGTTCTCTTTGGACATTATAAATTTGGTTCGTGATGGCAAGAGCTATACAGTGCATAGCACATACATTGCCTCAGATGTCTGTACGTTTTTGAATCCTATCAAGTTCATCTGGGCCTTTTCTGATATTCAATCTCACGGCTTTAAATTATTGTTAACCTTATCTTATTGGGCACTGACACCTGAGCAGTTGCAGAAGTCAGTTGATGGTCAAGCTAGCTTTAGTAAAGTCTATGTTCCTTATCAGAATAACGTAATCTATGACTTTGTGAAAGTGGACATGAAATATCACTTGGTTTTAGTGAAATTCAGAATTTGTAGAGATATGAAAAAATCGTAAGTGGGCTCTAAATGACTTCCTTGTACTATTAAAATAAATAAACCAAATGTTATATTGCACTTCATCTAAAATTATTTATTTCAATCATATATTTGTTCTAATGCTTCTGATCGAAAAATATGCTACGACCCATCATTTATAGATTTTTTCATGGGGCAAAAAAAATGTCTTTTAAAGATTTGTTGTATTTCTTATACATGCACAAGAATTTGCAATTTCTTATTTTGACCCTTCTATACCCCCCCCCCCCTGTTAGTTGATTTTGATCAAAAGATGTGCACAAAATGTTACAATTATAAATATGAAATTAAACAATTCTGTCGTAATTTTTAGTTATAAAAGCGCAAATAAATGCAAATGTCATCCCGAAACTAGTGAAAATAGGTTCTTGAAGAGTGATTCATGAACAAGATAATTCCATTGAAATCTAAAAACTAAGAATTTTAGCAATTATATTTCTTTTACTTCATACAATGAAGTAAAAAAGGAAAGTCGAATTAGAGAAGCTACGTGACTCGAAGTAAGTTTCCTATGTCATCCTAACTACACAATCACCAAGCAGGGTTTGTTGTACTTGAAGGGACACGCTCGGTTCTTATTTATGTGAATGAAGAGGCACAAGGATAGTGATCTATTCAACAAATATTTGGTGCTACTTAGGCTTTCTGACCTCCAGAAGCAAAATTTACCTTGCTTTGTTATTCTAAGTTAGGTACGTTTTTGCCATAGTTGCAGTTCCATTTTATATAAACAACAACTCAGTTACTGTATTTCTCCCAAAAAAAGTTGAAGCCGTGAGGTTGTATAATTGAAAAGACCTGTTCACCCTTTTACTTTCTTATACCTAGTATAGAAAGTATTGTAATTGCAAAAATGATCTGTTTGAATATTACAATGGAATTGCTCATTTAGACTCTCCCTGATCCCATTTTGCCTAGATTTGGAATCTATACGTACCATACTATCATAACTCAAAAACAGCTAGTGTTATAATGTTATAACGTCTAAATGTGCCCCACAAAATTGGTTGGACCTCTTTTATTTATCATAAAAATATTTATAAATTATGCTCTATAACATTTTTTGAACCAATGAATTGGAATGGAGATGCTGTGTGTCACTTTGAAATAAAATAATATAATATGATATGCAACCAACAACAATGTTTATGAAATTCAATAGAAGTATAAGGAAGTCGTATGGTGCCCACATCAGATTTTTTTCAGCATGATGCTTCCTACAGGCTCTAATAAAAATGTACTAGTGAACCAGCTTTTTAAATTATTGAACATATTCTGACTGCTGAGTTTTAAAAGTTGATGGAGTTAAAATAGAATCTATACATGCTTACGTTTAGAATTTATTGGGATTTTCGTTAACCATGTAAACTATTAGATTTCATTTGACTGGCCAATGATTATGCTAAGAAATCCTATTTTTCTTCTTGTTGGATGGGAAGAAGTCAAATGATGAAATTAGCTTTCTCACTAATTTTCAATCATAGTCCTACTTGATTAAGTTAACTAATTTTTATAAAATAAAAGGAATACAATATGAGTTAATTTATGAACTATATGTCTATGTCACCTTCATTACCATTTTGTTTTAGAAATTAACAGGTGCTCATACCTTATACTTCTTACAGGTCCAATACAGAAGAGCACTCGAATCCTTCTGGTGAAGAAGCAAAGGACATCCCACCACCCAGTCCTCTAACAGACGCAGATTCACAAACTGCTGATAGCAAAACTGAGGAAAAATCTGCAGAAATGCCAGAAAAAACTCCTGAACAGTCTGCTGACAATGAAAAGGCAGATAGGGATGACAGCAACAATTGTTACTGGTTTGGCTCTTCAGTGATTTTTTTAATTATTAAGAGAAATAAGTTATTATACTTAATTGATATCTTTGCTTTTAGAACTAGCTATGTTACCTGCTGTTGACAGGTTGAATTAGAAAGGTTTTTCCAAGGAAATATAACTATTAGATTAACCTATTCACAAAATCATCCCGTCATATTCATCCCATATCACAAGTTTCCTGCAAAATGTATAGTTACTGTTTTTATGTGATTAACCGGCACATAGACAGACTATTAATTTTTGAGAAAGTATTTAAGGACATCTTACAGTTTTGGCTTAGAGAGCCTTTATTTACCAATTTCTCATTGAATACACCATCTAGTTAAAGTAAAGCTTAAAATAAATATTTAGATATTTCCAAGATGAAATTTTGGATATTTTTAAACTGTTACTTGCTCGTGTTATTTCCTGTTTTAAGAGATCATCTCGGAGAATATTCTAACCTGTATGTTATGCCTGACTAATGAAGCTTTAGAAATAAGGTCTAGGCACCAGGGGTCCTATCAGTTTAAATAGAATTCGTACCCACCTTTCACCCTTCTCCATCTTATTCTACTGCTTCTATCTTCTAGAGTCAATGCACTTTTAACTTCTTTTGAGGGGAGTCCTATTGCTTGTATGTATCTAACAAGATGTTCTGAAAAAAAAAAAAATTGGATTCCAGTCCTACTTATTTTCATGACTGTATGATAAGTTTAGGAATGCTTGGTTGAGCAATGATTGGACACACTTGACAGAAATGTCTGAGAAGATGTGTGTATACCTCTAAATTGGTATCAGGGAAAACGGTTGATCTCAAGAAGCAAGTCTGGGTGTTGTCTATACTACATTCTGCAGGGGTAAAGGAGAAATACATTTTGTAGACCCCCCCCCCACAAAAAATCCTAAAGTCCTTCAAAAATTTTAAAGCCTAGGCTGGTAGTTGATTATAGTTGAAATATGGGGATTATAGATAAAATGGATATGATAATTGAGTACTATGGCAAAGGTAAGAAAAAGTACAAAGTGATGCTAGAAATTATATAGTAGAAAGCACATGAGGAGATTGGGGTGAATGTGCTCCTTATTGACTCTTTAAATGCAGAGGTGCTAGGAGACTGTGGGGAAGAGTCTGTGTGACCTTCAATAGGTTCACTACCCTCAGGTGCGTTTCACTACTCCCTGCTCCTCTTTCTCTCATGCTTTATCTGCTCTTTAGGGTTCCTATAGATTTTGCAAAAAACTATCTGTTAATCTCTGCTTGGACCTTTAACAAGTATTAAATCTATCTCACTTTTTTCGAAATATGGTGTAATAACAATTTTAAACAAGTTTCTCATAACCTTATACCATCTGAGACTCTGGACACAGCACAGATAGGTTTAAAAAGATTTTTCTTTATTTCTATTAGTGTCTTTTTTGCCAATTTTTCTACTTATTTTTGTGTGATTGGTGTCTTCTTTTGATTTAAGTAGATCTGAAAAGTGTAGAGGATGAAATATTAGGAAATAATGGTTACTAGATATAGTAACCATTATTTCGTCCTACATATAGTAACCTCCTTTTCGTCCCTAGAAATGTTAAGCTCAGCTCCGTCGTTTGTACGCAATAAAATTCTTGTCTTCCGCTATAGTTTTTAGCATATATCTCATTCATACTTCGGTATTGGACCAAAGTTACTCTAAGTAACAAAATAAACAACTTTTGTTTTATGCATGTTTGCTGAAAAACCAATAGGAAACGAAATATCCCGATTTTAGATTTCAGGATTCCTTATAACCCCTACTCCTGTCCGTTCCTAGAAATGTTAATATTCTTAGAAATCACGGAGGGGTTAATCCTAATTCACATACCGAGTTTTGTTAAGTTCGGTTCAATGGTTAGTGCCCAATAAAATTATTGACTCAGCTTTAATTTTTAGTGTATATCTCATTTATACTTTCTTACCAAACTTGATATATAATCGTTTTAATAAAAATAAAGATCAAATTCGTTAATAGCTAAAATCGGACCAGTGGGAGGGGGGTTTAGGGGAGGGAGATTTTGACAGTTCTAAATATCTCTGTTATTAAACATCAGATTGAAAAATATATCGATGCAATCTAATTTTAAATTTAATTATCTATAAATGTAGTTATATATATATATATATATATATATATATATATATATATATATATTATCTAATATGAATATAAACCGAGATACTCGGATTTTTTAGTTTTCGTCCTTCGGTAAACCCCCACTCCTACTCATGCCATATTAACAATAAGCTGTTATTAGCATAAACCACTTTGTTCTAAGCTTAAATAACAAATATTCTTCCCAAGAGACCTTTATTATACAAAATACATGCAAATACATTCCTTGTCGTCATCTATTAAGATTGTACGTTTTGGTTTCAAAAATGTTTACGCGATCTATACCATACCTCGATATTTAGCCCTTTATGTGAACACTAAAGATCATATTTTTTATCGGATGTGGAATAGTGGGGGTTAAGAGAGGGGGGAGTTCGAAAATTCAAAATATATCCGTTATTATGAGACGGATCATAAAATGTTATAGAACCAATCTTGTTAAACTATTGATGTCTACAATTGCTGCTCTATACATTTTCCCGTAACTCAAGTATAAAGCGAGTTATTTGGGCTTTCTTGTTTTCAACCTTCAGTAACCCCCCCCCCCCCATCATGTGCTTAGTTTATTCATCTCCTGGTTGACAGACTTTCATTTGATAATGGAATTATCCAATTAAATTGTTTATCAAACAATTTAAAAAAATAATAATAATAAATCATTTGATTTCATCAAATTCTATGAGTTTTCAGTAATTCATTTAACTCGATTAAATGGAGGTTTTTAATATAAATTGATATATTTATCAATGATTTTCAGAACATACTAACTGTAATCAATTAGTATTAATAATAATATATCATTTGTGTAATGAAGCAATTACTTGTACAGCCTCAAACCATATTCCATGTATTCTTCTGTTTGCCTTATTACTAATATTTTTTAGATCAATCAATATAAATTCTGATTAATAATTACCGTAGTAAAATGAAAAATTACTTACAGCTTCACACAATGACAAGACCTTCCTACCTCCATGTTTTGTAGGCCAAGATTCTTTTCGCATTCCTCGTTTATCTTTCTACAAATGGGACCTATACTATCAGAGCCAACTAAAATTAAGTTTTGATTTATCCAAAAACAAATATTTTTGTAAAAGTCCATGCCACCAATTAAATAATAAGCAACATCAATTCAGAGTTCCTTTTTTTTTTTTTTTTTTTTTTTTTAAACACTGTTCAGAGATACTTATTTTATATTCGAGATGTGTCCTTAATCCTAACCCCCCCCCCCATTGACTCAATATTGGGCACTATGTCCTTAAATACTCTAGAGTTATCTAGCGGCCAGTTCCAGATAAATTTCTCAATAGATACAGTCTGTGAAGTTGAAGCTAGTAACCATGATGATTATGGCAACTGCTATGGAGCCAATCCTGAAAATGAGCCAAGTAAATCCGAGATGGAAATGAATACTTATTCCACAAATAGAAATACATCACTTGAATCATCATGTACAACCTGTGCTCTCATATCCTTGGCCAATGAGCTGCTATAGAATATTAAACCTAAATATTTAAAGAATAGAAATGTTAACTAAATTCATTGCCAATGGTTAGGTTCCCCTTATCTATTCCTTCACCCTAATACTCTATCTCACCAAAACTTATTATTATACCAAATTAACAGCTTACCATTGTGCTTCACTTAAAATTTGTTTAGAACATGAGATAAACATGTTCTAAACAAATTTTAAATAATATAGAGGAAGGCAATAGCTTTTTTTAAGTAATTTGATGCCTCAAAGGATCCCATTTTTATAACTTGATCATATAATCATTTTACCATAGCAACAATGTTACTGTAAGTGGGTTACCACCCATTTGGAATACAGTCCCACTTGGATAAGCCTTATCTAGATCTTTGGCAGCCATATGAACCTGCTTATTCTTTTTTCAATCAATTTTTTCAATGTTCTAATACAGGATCATTAAGCAGGAAAATCACTTGCTTCTTTGGAGACCAATATTCCAACTCCAACTTACTTACTCCTCTTTCTTCCTATAATCTTAGTAATTGAGTTCAGGACATGAATCTCCTTATTAATTTTTTTTGCCAACAATAAAACTATAATTATTATATTATTGTAATAAAACATCAAATAAGATAAACCATCGTGGCTTATTATTTTTGTTTCCCATTTTCGTTCTATATCATTTAGTGTTTCAATGATCTTAGAGTGAGTTTAACTCAGTGCTTAGCTGACTTATTTTTTTCTACTAAGCTCCTTTATTCCCATAAGGTACTAAAATATTATATTTCTTGCAATACTTTTTATAGTAAGTATGGAATGAAAAGGAAAGAGTAGAAAAATCATTACCAGTCAGTCTGACTTATTTTACTAAAGCTGATAGACATACATGAGGTATTATCTTAACAAATTCTTTGAGTGCAGATATATAAATTAGTTTCTTCAACTGTAAATGCTTTTGTTCATTTTTTTAATTGCTCATTCATTGTTTGTGGTCAACTAGCCACAATTCCTTTATAGTTTTCCTTTGCTTTTTATACATGTTCTGTATATGTCTTACATTGCCCGTGCAAGTGAAATGAACATTAAAATAACACTATTTTACTAAACAAACATCCTTGCAGTGGCTTATTTAAGCCTTGAAACATCAGTATGGTAAACTCACAATTATGTCATTGGCTATCACTGCTAAAGTGATACGAAGTAAAAAAAAAGAAAACAAAAAAGAGAGAGAATAAGAAAGAAAGATAAAATATCAAATTTATTCGTAACTTGCATTTACTTAAAAATGTATGTGGTTAGCATTTGAATAAGTTATATGGCATGCTATATTTTATAGTAGTACTTCCTTTCTTTGGATACAGGTACTTTTTGTATTTCATCTTGAATAATTTTTCCTAATATAATTTAAGAGGAAATTAGTATGTGTTTCGATAAAAAGTTATGTAGATGACATCCAACTCTCATAAAGGCTAGGGAGAGATTCCAGGTTTCTTCACAGATTCAAAATTCTACAGTTATTGTTCTAGTGCATTTTACAGTAGTGTTCATAATTTTTAACGATAGATATCAAACATGAAGTTATATGACTATGTAATTGTATTACAATTTATTAAAATAACAAAATGAAATGAAAAAAATAGGTACAACATTATAATTAAATCGTAAAATTTGGAATTATTACAAACAACGAAAGTTAATGAGATACTTGAGCTTGAATTTGGGAAACTAATCCATCGATGTTTAGATTAATTCTAATGATACAAAGACGAAAAGAATTTTCCAAATTATTGTCAGTCAGCCTTGAAGGATGTGTTGAATTATTAACTTTCATTATTGAAAAGAACTGTTCGCACTTATAAGTACTGCCAAACACACAAATCTCTTTTCATCTTCCTCATTTGGAGTAAGTAGTGTAATATTTTTGTTTAATTAGGTTTTTCAAAATGTCATGTGGGCCGGATCAAACCTTACCGCGGGTCAGGGGTTGCCCACATATGCTCTAGAGGCTTCAATATTTACTTGACCTAATATACCATTTGCTCATCATAGTCTTTCTCATATGAAACTAAATGTAAAATTTGTTAATAGACAAAGTAGGGCCAGATGGGATGGAATGTGGGTCAGAAAAGGTGAAAAATTCAAAACTATATATATCTTAGTTAATACAGGGTGCGGCACAGAAACTTGCTGATTTGTAACGGTCACCTTGTCGTGAGGAGTGGGGTGACATAGGCGAGTCCAATGTCATTGGAGAGGGGAAGTCTTGAAGTTTTGTTTCTTTCCTCTTCAGTCGCCATCATGCATTGGACAAAGCAGCAGCGTGGTTTGCCTGCGAGGCTTACTTTTCTAACGGTCGTTCCATTATTGCCACTCAACGTGCCTTCCGTACTCGGTTTAATATTCACCCTACAGGTCCGGTGCCTGGACGCCAATCAATTGTTTCGTGTGCGAACACATTCAGAGAGAGTGGAAGTGTAGCAAAAACCCCAGAACTCGAGAAAATATTGAAAGAGTGAGAGAGTCATTCGTCCGATCTCCTCGGCATTCGGCGCAGAAACACACAGCTGCTCTGGGGCTATCTGACCGCACATTGAGACGAATTCTACACCAAGACCTTAATTTCCATCCGTATAAAATGGCTGTAACACAGGCGCTGAATGAAACTGATTTTAATGCCCGCCGAAGTGCATGTGAAGCATTCGGTGAAAACCTGCCTCATGACACGCTCGTGTTTTTCAGTGATGAAGCTCACTTTCACATTTCTGGTTGTGTGAACAAACAAAACATGCGTTATTGGAGTGCTAACAACCCACGTCAACTTCATCAGAAGCCACTCCATTCTGAACGCGTAACTGTGTGGTGTGCAATATCAAGCGTAGGGATAATTGGTCCTTACTTTTTTGAAGAAAACAAACGCACAGTTTCAGTGAATGCAGTTCGCTACAGGGAGATGATTACAACATTTTTTCTACCTAAACTGCAAGAAATGAACATTGGTGATGTGTGGTTTCAACAAGATGGAGCCACGCCTCACACAGCACGATGTTCAATTGAACTTTTGAGGGAGAATTTCCCCAATCGACTGATCTCCTTGAGAGGCGATCTTTCTTGGCCTGTGCGCTCGCCTGATTTGACTCCATGCGATTTTTCCTTATGGGGTTTCCTCAAATCTGTTGTCTACAATGATCGCCCACGGACCCTAGTTCATCTAAAGGACAACATTCGGAAAGCCATCGACGACATACCAATTGATATGCTCGAAAGAGTTCATCAGAACTTCAAGAAACGCATAGCTCAGTGTATTGACAATGGAGGCCGTCACTTGTTTGATGTCATTTTTAAAAAAGTGTAATAAATAAATTCAGAGAATGTAAGATAATATGTAAAACGAATTAAAACGTTATCTCTAATATTTTTGTTTTTATTAACCTTTTAAATCAGCAAGTTTCAGTGCCGTACCCTGTATATGCCAAATTGGAAAATGTTATATAACCAAATTTATTTGAATTGGTATTTTGTACATTTTTCACTATCTTGATTACAATATGAGTTATTTGTATTTCTTTGTTTTCAAGACTTCATTAAACCGCACTCCTATTCATGTAATTTTCATGTAAAGCAGTTGTATCACAAAGCATCTCATGTCTAACCTAAATTTCAAGTTGCTTGCATAGGCTCCTTATTTTATGAGAAAAAAAGAATTCAATTCAAGATATGATTCATCAACATGTTATTTCAGAAAATGGGAAGTCTTCTTTGGCTACACTGCACCTATGTGACAGACTTTATTTGGCGAGCTTCCTATATTTAAAGACTTTTTGCTTGACTTATGTATAGTTATATGTACCTTTATTTTAATTAGTCATTTTCATTATCCTTGAAGTTTAGAGTTATACTTACAACATATATTTTTATTTTAGTGGAAAAGAAAGAAATTTGAATATCATAGAGCTACTTTGTGCCAACTGTAATCGATGGTTCCATGAATCATGCATAGGCTATCAGCTTGGAAAGTTGGTTCCATTTATGTTGAATTATGTTTTTGTTTGCAAAAATTGTTCTAACACTGGCTTGGAGAGTTTCAAGAAGAACCCACCAGGTAGGTATATCTTTACTGATTTACCCTCTTGTTTTTGTGTTTATTATATTAGAGAAAATATGTTTGAATCATCGTGATTTGAACAGCTCTGCTGATTTAATAATCTTTGCACTTCAGGAATTTAAATTCTTGATTTAAACTAATATTACTATAAAATGCCACAAAAGATGGAATTAAATATTATTCCGGTTAAACCTTCAGGAAGTCAGTTACTCACTGGTTCTTAAATTAAATGAACAGGATAGTTAAGCATTGTTAACGGGAAGTACTCAATCATAGGATGGGAATATACTTTAGAAAGTATATCCATTTTCAGTGGAAGAGTGATAACACAACACAACAAAATTGACCTTTGTATCTGTTGCATGGAATATTCCAGTGGTCGTTAAATTATCCGATATTGCTATCTTCAAGTCTACTCTCAGTTTGATTCTTGCTGCTCTAGTTGGTTAGATATACAGTTTAACATAGTATTAAGTCTTTTTACATTAACTGCATCTATTACAGTCGTATTTTGGATAAATCTTTGTAATTTCTAACATGTCTTTGTCAAGAAGGATGTGCATTATTGATCAAAATGGTTTTTGTTACATCTGCAGTGAATATGTTTCTCAAAAATTCTGCTTGAGTGTGTCAGACTTAGTGAAACTAGCATATTTGAAGTGATTTTGTTTTCATTGGAAACACGTAACTAGTATTGGTGACCGGTGTTGTATGCTAAATCTGTGTTGAGGAATTACACATATGGGCCACCCCCATAAGAGACCCTCTTTTAAATCCCAATCTCCAATAATCTGGAGTGAAAATTTAAACCACCACGATGACTGCTATTTTTGTGTTGTAGATATAAATGGAATCTACAAGGGGAATCACTCCAAATGGATATATCCTACTTAAACATCGCTATTAGGCCTGTTAAGTGTTCGAAAGACCCAGTTTTATCACTACCATCTACATCTAAAGAAAGTTCAGACGAATTAAATGAGCTAAACTGCAATAGCGATGAGGAGTTCGATCCTAGAAATCTTTTTGGACCGAGGCTATTCAATCAAAGCAAGCTTAATGATTTAATTAGAGACCTTGGACTGTCAAAATGTACTTCAGAATTACTAGCTTCCTGGTTGAAAGAGAAACATCTCGTAACTGAAGAAACTAAAGTTTCCTACTATCGCACTTGAGTAAAAGATTTACTTGTTTTTTTCGTTGAAGATGATGATGGTTTTTGTGTTTTGCACTGATATTTATGGTTTGATGTCTGCCATGGGCTTAAAGAGGTACACTGCAAATGAATGGTGTTTGTTTATCGACTCATCAAAACATAGTTTGAAGTGTGTACTACTGCATAACGGAAATAAATTAGGCTCCTTATCAAATGCACATTCAACCAAACTTAACGAGGAAAACTCCAATATAGCATCAGTCCTGAACAAGTTTAAGTATAATGAACATAAATGGGTAATTTACGTCAATATCCTAAATATCTTTGCTTTGTATGTTTATGGGAAAGCAGAGATAAATCAGAACATTTCATTAGAAAGGTCCTTCTAGGGAAGCACTAGTTCCAGGTAGCCTTAATGTTATAAATGTACATCTTGAAATGTACATGATCGAGATTGTATCATATTGCCATGTCTGCATATTAAACTTGGTTTCATGAAACAATATGTTAAAGCTCTAAACCAAGACCGTGAATGCTTCAAGTATATTTCAAGGAAGTTTCTGAATCTGAGTTCAGAAAAGCTCAAAGCAGGTATAGGTATATTTGACCAAATATATAGGTATATTTGATGGCCAACAAATTCTCAAATTGGTAAATCATCCTAATTTCAGCAATTCAATGATAGAAATTGAAAAGAATGCATGGGATTCATTTAATTGGCTTATTCAAAAATTTTTAGGTAATAGAATGGGTGATGATTATGTTAAGTGAATTGAAGAGATGTTATCTCACTTCAAGCGACTTCGATGCAACATGAGCATTAAAGTACATTTGCTTTACAGCCATTTGGATCACTTCCCAGAAAATGGAAATGTCCAGTGACATGAGTGAAGAACAGGGTGAACAATTCCACCTAGATATTCGGACTATGGAGGAATGATTCCAGGGTCGCTGGGGTGCACATATGATGGCCGATTTCTGTTGGAGTATTCAGAGTAGCACTTTGTCAGTCAAAGACAGTAAAAAAATCATATAAAAGAAAATTCTAGTGCATAGTATTTTTGTAATTAAAACTTTTTGTATTGTGAGTAAATCTTTTTCTTAAAAAGTACCCCTCCATATAATTCAAAAACTAAAGCTGATACATAAAAACTGATTACATATTTGAAATCAGCATCAACAATTAGCTCAGAATCATATGAAATGTTCCATGCATCGAACAAGCTGTTTGGTTGTGTAATCTTTCTTGGTGAGCTACCTGATATCAAGTTTATTAAATTCATAAATATGAAAGAATTTTTTGACTATAACTATATTTCTATGCAAATTACTTGCTTTATTAATTTTTATACAACAAAAATGTATATAACAAAAGTTACTCTAAATAACAAAGCAGACAATTTTTGTTACATGGATTTTTGGTAAATAAGGAATACGAAATAAAATATTACACTGTTTTATTTCTGGCTTTCATTACAACTATCACTTGAGTTTGTACCAAAGAATGTGTATATAGCTTATAATCTAGTAAGGGTTGTCAGATGCTGAGGTGTGTTAATTTTTGTGTAGTCAATGTGCCCTTTAAATTCTTGATACCTTCTATATTATTTAGTGTATGTCTTGTTTATACCTTGTTATAGGTAGAATATATCAAGTTAACCAATCTTTGTTATGTGCACATTGCCTGAAAAACCAATAGGAAACAAAATATTACGATTTTTCCTATCATGCCTCCCTTACAACTCCCACTTCTGTTCGTTCCTAAAAATACGAATAAAGCTATTAATATAGGTCACGTTAATACTAATCCTCTTACGGAATTTAATTGAGTTTAGTTTTGTTGTTTGTACACTATAAAATTGGAGACCCCTGCATTAGTTTTTAGTGTAAATCTTGTTTATACTTTGTTATTCTACAGAAGTGTATGTAACAAAAGCAACTTTAAATATCAAATTAAACAACTTTTATTATGTGCGTATTTTGCAAAAACCAATAGGATACAAAATATCATGATTTTTCATTTCAGGCTTCCCTTATAACTCCCACTCCTGTTCACCTTTGAGACAATTAATATAGCCTAAAGTTAATTTGGGAGTGATACAACTACCTTGCAAATAACCTTGTAATTGTTTTAGTGTATTATGACAAAAGTGCTATAACTTTGATGTACTGTTTTGAGGGCATACAAGAATATATTATAGCCCTCTCCCAATTTTTCATGATCAAATAGGGTCGAGTTAAT
Source organism: Riptortus pedestris (assembly GCA_019009955.1). Classification (NCBI taxonomy): domain Eukaryota; kingdom Metazoa; phylum Arthropoda; class Insecta; order Hemiptera; family Alydidae; genus Riptortus; species Riptortus pedestris. The sequence goes on from CM032228.1 coordinate 62,996,230, forward strand.
ATTGTTTTCTGAACTTCACTGAATGGAGGGTAAAATTTATGACACAATTATGTTTAAATAAATCCAAAAACAATGCCCATTCCAAAGTTATGTTAGATGTTTCTTCCATTAATTATTTTTATTTTTTTTTAGTTTTCCCACAAATATGCATAACAGCTATGGCTAATTTGATGCAAACTACCATAAAGGAAGGGTGTCCTCGAACTCAGTTCAGTAAGGACAGAGATATCATCCCTTTTATTGAGTCCCATTGGGAAGGTATTACTACATTTGCAAAGAGAGTAAAACAATCCATGCATTCATCAGTAAGTACTTTTGCATTTACCTTATAATATACTGGAGCAGATCTTATATATACAAAATATTTCCATGCATATTTAGTATATATACATGCTTGAACTCAAGGTTACTATTTATGTATTTCTAATATTTTCTGTAAATATTAGTCATTGCTATGAGTCATCTGCTTTTTCCTCTCTTGTGAAATGTTTCAACTTTTGTAGTGGTTTTCCCTTGTTTCATGGGTCACCTTTGCTTTCTTTCTCTGTGTAATGGAACATTTTTTATTTTCTCATTTGTATTATGATTTGTTTCTGCTTTATTATTTATAAATATATGTATTGTAATTTATTTACTCACAATATGGCTAACTTCGCTATTATTATATTCTTTGCCCCACCCACTCATCCCTTCTGACTTATTGTCTAAATTTCAAATTTAAAAATATTTAAAATTATTGAAAGTGCTTCTTGTTAACCATTTTAACTTTTAAAGTTTCTATCATTAATTATTTCTAGGAATGTAATACTACTTTAAACAGCTAGTTTTCCTTATGATTACTCTTTTGTCCTTGGGAGAAATGAAGAGTGTTGCTTTATTATCAGATTACCATATGGCAATAAATAATTTGTATTTAATGATTTTACTTCCTTGGTGATTCATAGGAAGTTAATGATATCTTTTTCCCCCCTTTTGGTATCTAGCTGTTTTCTGTTATCAGTTTATCAAGAAGAACTTAAAGGTACTCTTAGCTAACTTGTCATTAAATATTTTCATACATACATAGAGCTCTTTAAATATCATAACAATTTTTATTAGTCTGTTCACAGTTCATAATGTGATGCAACATAGTTAACTTCATTCTGATGCTATCATTTTTGCAAGGTCATCACTTAAATCAATGCCAATCAAAAGCTATTCATTTGTATTTTTCACTTTCATATATTATTTCACCATTATACATTCACATTAATCTTTGTTCTTATATTCTGAATAATACATTGTCATACATTTACAAGTATTGCTAACAAGTAATTTATTGTTTAATACAAAAGTTCTTTTGTTTTAGAATTTGTGGATATATATATATATATATATATATATATATATATATATATATATATATATATATATATATATATACACACACACACACACATACACATATTAGTCTGAATTAATGTATGAAACAGTTTTAGTTATATTGTATGAATTTAACTATTATAATTTCATTTTATTAATAGAACCTATAAATTTATAAAACAGCAAGTATAAAATATTTGTGAACTGAAAATTTTGAAATTTTCTTCTTACTTTTGATTTATAAAACATTGTATTCTTTCTTTCTGATTCCAGTTGTTAAATATCGAAAAATTTAATTATTCAACAATTCAAAATAAAATATAATGTTATTTATGAATGACTAAACTTACACTTAGAAAAGTTAGACTACATCTGAAGTTCATAGTCTACACTTCAATCCAATGTCCAGTCGACATGTATACTTATAAATCTACCCGATCTTCACTGTGATTTCATTCGCAGAAAAAGATGGATCGACATACAAATAAAATAATAAAGTACATATTTTTCCATACCTATAAAAGATACAGAAGAATTTATATAGGGTCTTTCATTTTAATCACAGAAAGATCAATAAATTATATCCTGTGGACATTTTTTAATTTGAAACATTAGAATAGGATTATTGTATGACAAGTGCAGCTTCAATTTTTGTATATTTGATTTAAAAGGAGTACAAGCAATCCAAGAAGCGAAAGGTGTCTACCAGATTTTTAGAAGATTTCCCTTTAGGGGAATCAGCTATTGAGGTTGTGCTCTTGACTCGATTTTCGAAAAAATGTCCTCACATGTTCATCAATCCTACCCAGGAGATGACAAAAATGAGGTCCATTCAAAATTATATATATATATATATATATATATATATATATATATATATATATATATATATATATATACAGTAGGACCCCGCTAAGCCGGACATTTTAGTGAACATGGTCGTCCGGATTAGCGGGGGACTGAAAAAATGAACTTTTTAAAAATCATAAAATATATTTATTATTACGTGCATACATACAACAAAAGAAAAAGAAAATACATTTCACTTAGCAAAGAATTCAGTTTTTTTGAGAACACGTAGCTGCTTTCATTTCGAATGCGCGATCTCTCATTCTCCTCAACAGCATTATTTCATGCGCGTCAAAATCTTGTTCTTCGGCCCACTGCAACGATGTGTTGAGGGCCAATACTGCTTCAGAATGAGAAATTTTGCTAGTGTTTATAGGGGCCATGTCGTCATCTTCTTCCTCAGCTGTCACGGTGTTTATGATATCGTCGTCTGTCAAAATTTCGTGATGAGCCAAATTTTTATCGGCTACCGCGGCCCACTCGCGGGCTTCAGCATCAGTCATTGGATGGTCTTCATCTAACTGGTTGATCAATGAGGCAAGTTGGATTTATTGTGGCACCTGCACATTTGGCTGTGGTTGGTTTTCAACAAATTGGGGAAGCAAATTTTTCCATGATTTGTTGATTAACAGTGGCGTTACCGATTCCCAGCAGTTGGCTAAACTGAAAACAACATCCTTCAAATTAAATTTTTTTAATGCACCAATGAGGTTGTCATTGAAGTCTGGGTTGGCAAGAATGTTCGAAAGTAAAGATTTTCTATACTTTATTTTAATATTTTGGATAACATTTTGATCCATCGGCTGGATAAGCGCTGTTGTGTTGGGTGGAAGAAACATGGCAGAGATCTCACCATCTTCACTCTTAAGCTTTTCAGCAGAAGGATGGCCTGAGCAATTGTCTAATTGCAATAATGCCCGTTGCGGCAAATTTATGGCTTTCATATAATGTCTAACGGCGGGGACGAATTCAGTTTGAAACCAATTTAAGGAATATTTCTCGCGTTACCCATGCGCTTTTCTCTCCCCTATAGTAAATAGGCAACGTCACTGACTTAAAGGCTCGGGGTTTCTGGGCGGTGCCGACAACAAACAAGCGGATCTTGTGCTTCCCCGTCATGTTAGCACATGGCATAAAGGTAATCCTGGACTTAGTTATTTTTCTTCCGGGGGCTGCTTTTTCAGGATGAGCAGCTAGAGTGGATTCGGGCAGTAAACGCCAAAACAATCCCGATTCATCAGCATTGTAGATTTGATGCGGACTCAGGTTCTTCTCCTCGATTACACGCATTAACTCCTCTTTGAAAGGCTCAATTGCACCTTCGTCACATGAGAGTTTTTCCCCTGTCAGTTTGAGAAGTCTGATTCCATGTCTATGCTTAAATCTGTCCAACCACCCTTTGCTAGCCACGCAATTCTAATCACTGCCCGTCAATTGTCGATGGAAAAACAGGGCTTTTTCACAAATCATCTCCCCACTCAATGGAACGTGAAGACGTCGCTGTTGAATGAACCATAAGTACACGGCGTTGTCTAAATCAGCATAACAAGACTTTTTCAAAGTTTTGCGAGACTTTGAACTGCTTTCGGTGGTGCTCAGGTACTTAATAACACACTCCTTATCTTTCTTGATGTCGCCGACAGTAGACTTTCCGATGCCGACGGTTTTAGAAATTGTATCGTAGCTCTGACCACTCTCTATTAGTTTAATTAATCTTGGCCTTTTCATCCAAGGAGAGAGTTTTATGCTTTCGAGGAGCCATGATAGTGACACCGGGCAAACTACGCAACAAAAAGAAAGAGAGCACGAAACAACAACTTGTGAATCACAGAAGTAAAACAAAGTGGTAATTGGGGGAAACGGCCCGCTCACAGAACCTCACGCATGTGCGCAGGGAGGGACTCGAGGCTCACGCCAGACCTAGGAGGGGGTCCCCGGAGCGTCCGGATTACCGAGGGTTCCGGATTACCGCGTGTCCGGATTAACAGGGTCCAACTGTATATATATATATATATATACACTTCTTTGTTAATACTTTAGCTGTTACAATTTTTGTGTGATCATTACCAAACTCTATAGTTAATCTTTTTTTCTTTTTTAAAGAAAGATCAAGTTCGTTAATGGCTGAAATCCGACAAGTAGGGGGAGGGGAATTTCAAAAATTCAAAATATCTCTGATATTATGTGTTGTAAAATTGTATAGAACCAATCTTATTTCAAATGTAATTTTATGTAAATGATGTTATATGCATGTTTTCTCTATATGGAATACTAACCGAGATATTTCCATATTTTAGTTTTCAGCCATTATATCATGAACGACTTCATTCCAAGGTATTAACCTATTACTTAGTGAGACACACGCAAATACATTATGCAACGACATCATCAATTAAGATTTTTTGTTCTTTACTCAAAAATGTATATTTGATCTAAACCATACTAGATGTTTAGCCGTTTCAGTCAACACTAAAGATTATATTGGTATTGGCTGTAATCAGACCTCAAATGGAGAGAGGGAATTAGAAAATTCAAAATATCTCTGTTATTATGAGATGGATTATTAACTATTATAGAGCCAATCTCTTTAAACTATTGATTTTCTAATTGTCGCTCTATGCATTTTTGCATAATTGAAGTATTAAGCGAGTAATTCGTACTTTCTTGTTTTCTGTCTTCAGTAACCCCTCCCCCCCATGGTTTTTTAAAATATATAAATAGAGAATACATGGTGATATGAGATCGCAAGCGTATTATACTAGCACTTGGGAAATATGATTAGATTATGCAGCCCTTGTGTTATGGACGTTTTAATGGAAATAGAAGAAAGTTAGAATTATCTTTGAAAAGCTTTTATTGATAACCTGTGGATTATCAAAATAGTGGGTGGAAGGCTTTGTAATTTTCTTATAGACTTCCATGGTCCATGGCATGAATATCAAGGACTTCTGACATTTACCATGTCACATTTCACTAGTGAACGAAGGTTAGATTTTAACTTTGAGAAAAAGAAATCGCTAGGGGCCAAGTCTGGGCTGTAGGGTGGGTGAGAGATTTCTTGGAATCCACAGTCCTTCATCACAGCGGCCTTGGAAATCAATGCTGTGTGGACAGGGGAATTGTTGTGAAGGAGGCGGACGCCTCTGCTTAACTTCCCTCGCCTCCGTAACCGGTGAAGTAGGGCTGCATAATACTCACCATTCATTCTGGTATTCCTTTCTTTAAAATCTATCAGTAGTATTCCTTTACAGTCCCAAAAAATTGTGGTCATTACCTTTTTTGTTGACTGCGTGACTTTCGCCTTTAAAGGAGGCGCTTCTCCTGGTCTTCTCCATTCCATGGACTCTTTTGCTGAATGGGTCATAATATAGAACCATTGTCTAATCCCCAGTTACAATTGAGTCCAAAAAATTCTTTGGGTCGGCATTATACTCGCGTACAAATTCATTGCAGCAGTGAACTCGTTCCTGTTTTTGATGAACTGAAAGAATTTTTGGAATCCATCTTGCACTAACCTTGTTCATATGCAAATGTTCTTTGATGATCCTCAAAACACTTGATTTTGAAAGCCCCAACCTCGCTGCTATTTCCTTGGTTTTCAGTTGCCGGTCACACAGCAATTCAGATTCCACAAGTTGGATTGTTTCAGAAGTGACAGCTTCCAATGGGCGACTGGGTCATCTTCTAGACTTTCTCTCCCTAACTTAAATAATTTTGCCCATTCTTTCACTGTGGAATACGAGTGGGAGGACTGCCCTTATACACAATCCAAGCGCTCTTTAATTTGCGCAGGAGTAAGACCCTCTTTATAAAATTTAAAATTTAATTACAGCGTGGTACTCGAGTTTAAACATTGTAAAAATGGGGAGTTTCCTTGAAGGCTGGACACTGACTGACAAGACTGAGGAAGTGTGGGCGATGGGTATGGAGTGAGCAGGCAAGGACCTGCATAGGCGTGCAGGTCCCGGCACGTTTGAAGGAGGGGAAGCAGGACAGGCCGGAAACTTATGGACCTTACTACGTATGAGTCCAAGCGAGATCCATCAAGTGGATCTGTATTTCTTAGTGCTCCATCTGCTTCCCCAGGTTTCATTATTAATGTTTTTGGGATATCGGGTGTCCACAATTTGCTGAATCTATAACCATCTTCTCTGTTTAAATTATTCTGGCGTTTCTCAATTTCAATGATCCTTTCTGATATTTTCTTGGTATCTCATTACTTAAGCAAAAACTTTGACTTTGTCAAACTTTATATGTTTTGAACTATGGAAATGTTCTGCCACTGGGGATTTCATTACTTCTGATTTCTTGTAGGTGCTAAGAAACTCTTGTCGTATTAATCTTCCCGTTTGTTCTATGTATTCTTTTCTACATGTAAACTTAACTGCCTGGCTTATTTTCATTTCAGAAGTGAAAATTGCCATTACATTGAACATCCTGAAAATCTTTTCTGTCATTCCTTTCACATAAGGAATGAAGCCTGGAATCCTGTTATCGCCTATTCATCTACCCCCATTGTGAACTATATGTCCTGGTTAATTCTGTTAAAATGATTGATGATCGTAGCAAGAGTGCTCCATAAACCACAAGTGTTTCATCTACATACAATTAGAAGATTTCAGGTTGGCTGTCTCTGAAGCTTTACATTTAAAATTGTTCGTTTATAAATCGAACTTAATGGTGAGTCCTTGCTGAATCCAGAATTCCTGTTGTAATAATTTTCATAGAATAGAAAATATGTGGACACAAATCCGGTAATCAGATTTCAACTTTAGTCAGTTTTCCTTATTTTAACACGAACGTGTTTTTCACTGGGATTTTGGCGAGGGACTCCCCATAAACTGACCAATGTATCTATTTCATATATATAGGGCCAATTTTCGCTTTGCCAAAGGTCTGATCCCAAACCTTCATGTATCTATGGGCTTTTAAAGACCTTCAAACCAGACATCTCTCTAAGACCCATAGTAAATTCCATCTCAGCTGCAATGTAGTAATGTAAAGTGCCAGTAAATTGTATATACAGGATATTAAATATATATTGAAGATTCAATATAGAGAAAGTTGGGGCTTGTTTTTGCAATTTTAATGTACTTCTATTCTTGCTCCTGTAGAATTTGTTGTCCACATTTGGTTTTGTAGAGCCAGCTGGCATTCAAGGAATTATAATGTAATCAATTGAAAAATTGATTTAATTTTAAAAAATTTTAATCAATTGAAGGCTAGCTTTAATTTTATTGAGTTTTGCTACTGTTAAGGGGTCAATTGGATGAAAAAGTAGCTCCATAAATCTTTTAAATCACTTAATTTTGTTTTTGTATTGACCGTGGAGGGTAAAATAAATCTACAAAATTTTATTGTTTATTTTTTTTTATTAATAACTAAATTAGTAAAATTTACTTTGCAGGTTCTTAGAGCTCTTGCTAAGGAAACTAATATATCTTTCTCTTATGAAGACCATCCTGAGGAAGGGCCTCTTTATTCACTTATACAACAAGATTTAACACAAATCAAACCCAACTACGAGGCCATGATTAAACAGGGACAGCTAAAAGTAACAGATATGGGAGTACAACATGGTAAATAAAGAGTTCCATTTTATTCGAATAACATTATTATTTATTTATTTACCAACAACGAGCAAAGATGTTTTATTTTTTCATTAAATTGTTTTTATTAAGATTTAACAAATGTTTTTCTTCCTTTGTTTGTTTTAAAATTAATGTGTTTCAATCATTCCTAGTAACACCAGGATCAACAGCTCCATAATCAAGACAAGGACCCTGTTAGTTTCCTTTTATGGCAGGAAGAGCATATTTTGAGTGAATTCTAATCCCCATAGCACAGGGAAATATTCAGAAACATCTATAATTTTTTTATCCACATACATAAGAGTGATATTAATCATTTTTTAGAAATAATAATACAAGCTTTCAAAATTGTCTAACGAATTTGAAAAAGAAAGGAAACAAGTTTCTTGATGTTGAAATAATCAAAAGAAATGATGTATTTAAATAATAAACAAAATGTTTAAAAATAAACAGGAGTGCACACAGTTTTTTTTAATTAAGAGGATTATTCCCATTGGTTTTTTTCTTGTTCGTCTTTATTTTCAAATGGGCTGAATCTAATTATTTCCTATTCGATTGTTGTGTTGGAAAGCTAGTGTTTCTGTTTTTCTGGCATTTTCATTTAAATAAAAAAAAAAAAAAAAACTGAAAATGGATTTATCCACTTTTTCTGTCTCCCCTGTTTTTGTTGTTCTTTCCGAAGTCTAGTTCGTAAAGGATATTTCCTTCATTATGTAATAGGGGTTGAATCGAACACAGTCATTGAAATCCTAGTTGGTCAGTCACTATCAATCTTTTTACTTGCTTGGAAAAGCAGTACCCAAAGTGATTTCTCGTTCCAGAAATCATTTACCATACACTGGAGGATCAAGAACTGTGCATGGATCTCTCTCAACACCAACAGCATATCCACAAATTTTAAGTATTCACATCCTAAAGGAACCTACCCCATTTAGACTGGGCTTCGTTTACAGTTAACAAATAAAAATAGTATTCCCCCTTGGAATTACCTTGATGCATCATTAGTAACATATTTGTAATGATTTAGGCCATATTAACACTTCTTCATAGAGATTATTAATGAAAATCTGCTTGAAAAGGTATGATTTTTAATAGATTTTCTTTAAGATTGTACTCATGATATGATTTCAAAACAATATCTTCAAATGCCCATCGATTCCACTGAGAAGATGACAAAAATGATGTTCATTCGGATATATATACATAGCAGACACACTTCTTGTTTGATTGTTACCAAACTCGATATATCATGTTTCATGTAGAACTAAAGATAATGTTTGTTAATGTCTGAAATCAGACAGGGGGAGAGGGGAATCAAAAATTCAATATATCTTTGTTACTTTGTGTTGGATCAAAAACTGTTGTGGTCCAGGAGACTCATCTGTCAGGATTTAGGAGTTAATTAAAATTAAAGTAAAATTATAGGTTAGATGTTCAAACCTTTTCATCTCTGTTAAAACTTAACACTTTCGCTGCGGATGCCCGAACCGAAAATCACTTCCAAAAACGAATTTTTTTTTTTTTGTTTTCTGTTTTAAAGTTGTTCAAACTAAGTAAAAACCTATTTGTGGTAATTTTTATGCATTTTTAACAACGATAATCGTATTTTTTTTAACCTCGCAACCACGCACACGGCAGTGAATTAGGTAGGCAAACCCTCAAGACAGAACATTTTGTGTGTATTTCCCTACCTAGTGCACTGTCGTGTGTGGAAATTGCATACGTTGTATAGTGAGGAAGAAATACGATTTTTAGTTTACATATGCATATAAAGTAATCATTATAATGTAATAGATCTATATGAAAATCATATTGATCCAAAATGAACTTATATAGCTGAAAATACACCACCTGAACAGAAACTTTGTTTGTGGCGCCATTTGAAAACGGACACACCCTTAACAGTAAATTTCTCTTTTATCACTCCTTTTTTGAGCTTAGCCCCCACTATATCAGCTGGGTTGCCTTTCCGAGTCTTTCTCAGAGTACCAGTAAGATAGGTACCCTGATCCAGAAGCTCGTGGGCCATCGGGACAGACGTATAAGTTGTCAGCGTAAATGGCATGGCCGTGGCCGAGATAGTCATCAACCAAATGTCTGACAACTTTATACAAGTGTCCTTTCCCTCCAACTTGTGGATCCCTTGGCCCAGAGTAGACTAACGTCTTCAGCACAAGACCGTCAGGTTGAGTCAACATATAAATCTTTATTCCATATTTGTGGCGCTTATTAGCGATATACTGGCGAAAGAATAGCCTACCCCTCCAAAGCATCATGGACTCGTCCAAACGTAATTCTTTGAAAGGGGTGGTATATCTCTTTCATCTTCTCAACAAAAAAAATTAACAGAGGCCGAATTTTATACGGCGGATCATGCTCAACGTTCGGGTCTTGTGGTTCTGTGACGAAGTCCAGGCTTCTCAGTATACGGAGAAACGTGTCTCGTGACATCATTGAAGGGAAAGCAGGGGTACTATAGGGGAATATGGACCTCCAATAATGAATGAGCCTCTCATGGAGAGACAAGTTGGCCCATAAAAAATAATAACCCCAAAAATTTTTGAAACTTCAAACGACTTGGCCAGACGGTGGTCAGAACACTACTGAATGCTTGTGAGTGCGGAGGTTCTCCCCACTCTATCCTTCAGGTCTCTAGAACGAATGGAGGGCGAGGCAACGCTCCTCGCAACGTATGCGAGGCCCGCACCAGGGAGTGACTCAGGATCTCGCATATGCTGCGAGGCTCCGCAGTGAAGGTGTTAAAATTGTTAACTGGACCTCAATTTTAAGGTAAATTTACCTGCAATATGTATCAAGGTGTTTTTAAATACAAAGCTTCTTTCTAAAACATAGTCTCTAAGTGTAGTTTTTAGTGGTTTTTGCTGTTTACACCTTCAAGACGGACATATCAGATGGAAAAAAAAAATCACTGTATAAAATTCTATTTAAAGTTGATTTTCTATGAAAATGTGTCATTATAAATATGCTCTTCCACCAGAAATTCCAGAGTTAGGTGTGCTGGGAAAGAACTGGAAGAGGTTAGAAAGTCGGCCATTGCCAAAAGAAACTTAATCTTCTCAATTCAGACCTACCAAGTTTCATTTCTAAATTCTTGAAAAAAGGGGGAGTTAGGAGAGTCAGAAACATCCTGTATATAATCATCTACAATTCACTGGAAAAAAAAAAAAACTCATTATGATTCATTTTCTGAAGTCTTCTCTTGCTGTTTTATTTAGAATACATTTTTTTGTAATAATAATAGTAATATTTGTCTGTAATAATAAACACGGTGCTACTAAATTATAAGAATCCTTGTAATCCTGGATAATAATGAAATTTTTACTTTGATTATTCTGTTTGGAAGAATTAGGGGACATGTGATAAGCACTTGCCTGCAGTCAATGTATCATATGCTACTTCTGGTACTAATCTTAATCTCCCCTCTCAGGCTTATTATATTCTGAGATATAATATGTGTTGTTTCTCTATTAAGATTTCTTTAATTTTGAAATAGTGCTATTTCATCATTCAGCAGACTATCTCTAGGAAATTTTGGAATAAATTAAATTTTGTTTTATGTCATTAATTGTTGACCATCTATATCTAGTTGCTTGACGCACTGCTTATAAGACTGTCCTCCATTTCATTTTAATATTATTATTGGATAAATCAAATTACCTTAAATTATATTCTTAATTTACTTTAAATAAAATATAATCTAAGAAGAATTATATATTCTAAAAAGAAGGTGTACAACAAAATTTCCTTTAATTCAATTCTCATTAATTGATCTAATTAAAAATAAATATATATATTAAATGTTTTTATTCCCTCCTTCTACATGTCTGCCTACAAAATGAAGAATAAGGGATGTTTTACAGAAATGCCCATAGTAAATAGTTATCTATAAGCATACTTATGAGCATAACATTTTGTAATTTTTCACCTTTTCTGTTGTGGAATTATAAAAGTTTGACATTGGAATTGACAGACCCAACGGCTGCTATAAACTTCATTGATTTGTTTCATTTTCAGAAAGTAATACGTTACATTAACATTTCAGAAAAAAAAAACATGAGTTGTTTTTTAAATTAAAATTTATGCTAAGAAGAGTTACTTATACTAATGGGACATGTCCCCCATTATTATTCAGTTATTGTGATATATTGATCTCAGCTTTTATAAATAAATCATCAACATAATTGAATTTGGCACATTTGCCATATATTGTGTACACTAGTTCTTGGAAAGAAAGATATCCCATATTGTTATCCATAAAATTATTTTTCTATGTTAATTACTAAAGTATATCATATGGAGCACAGTTTAATTACAGTTGTTGTCTAATAGTGATTAAATATTACCCTATCAAGTAACTTGCTTTTATGTCATTATTTTAATTTTATGATTGTAAGTTTTTATTTTATTTTTATTTGGTGGTTCTTAAATTTGTGTTTTTCCTGACATATTTGTTATGAAGATTAATGAAAAATATCTTTCAATATTTCTCTGTTGATACAGTGCGATTAACCTTTCAATGAGTTGAATAGCTCTTGTTTCAATCATTACTGCATCTTGAAATGTTAAAATAACTCAGAGCAAAAATTTTTTCTTTTTTACCGTGGGTTCAGATTTGCCAAGTATATTGTAAATCTTAATACACTTGGATGACATGTAAATTTATTTAGCGACAGACTCTCTAAACTAAATCCCTAGTTAAAATTTATCTAAAAAACATGGTAATTTGTAGTATAGGCTTTAGTCGCATAACATTTATTTTAATCAATCGCTTTTGGGGCGATTTGAAATTTCCAAATTTGTTTTATTTTTCTTAGTCTTAATCATATTTTCTTCCCCCCCCCTAAAAAAAAAATATATTTTTTTATTTTTTTTATTTTAGCGGGAAGCACTGGTACTATGAGGAGAAATGCGAAAAGAAAAGTTCCAGAGTCTGGTCAAGGGCCTGGGAAGAAATCACGTGGAGATGTTAGTCTTCCAAAGCTTCCTGCTCATGGTTATCCCATGGAACATCCTTACAACAAAGATGGCTATAGATATATACTTGCTGAGCCAGATCCTCATGCTCCCTTTAGGCAGGTACTGCTTTTGTATCAATAATACCCTGATGCAATCATTCTTGGTACGTTAAAGACTTCCTTTTAATAAAATGAATTCTTTCTTTTGTTTTTAGCAAAACACTATATACTTATCTATACCTGTATATAGTTATCCCTTTTCTTTTCGCCCTTAATTGAGAAGAGGTATTGTTCCCTCAAAACTGCCAACAATAGTCTTGAAGTGTGTGCCATTGCACCATTGGAAAACTTATGCTCCTCACTGTCCAATGCATTATGGCGACTGAACTGTGTCAGGACAAAACTTTGTCTCAAACGGGACCACTAACGCTCTGCTATAACACCAACCGATTGAATGGCATGCATTTTAAAAAAAGGAAGTTATGCAGTTGTACCATATACGTTGTTATACATAGTATGTCTCAAAAGTAACGAGAGTTTTAAAAAAAAAAAAAAAAATTAAAATGCTGTCACCTTCAAAGTACACCCTTGAGTTATAATACACCGGTTCCTGAAATTTTTACATTTGTTATAACAGTACTGGAAATCATCTTTTGTAAAGCTGTCTACTGCTCTTGTTGTAGTGTTTTTGTTTGTAATGCTCCCTTCAGGAGTGATTTTAGCTTGAGGAATAGGGAAAAATCACACTGGATAGGCCAAGGACTTTTGGGTGGAGACATTAGAATATTTTGTTTTTCCGAAAATTCACAAGCCTTAAAATCAGTGTGGCAGGGAGTATTGCTGTGGTGGGCAATCTGTGATCTTGAGAAAAAGTATTCTCAGGGCAAACTCTAAAAATACATTTTCTCAAATGTTCAAGGACTTGCAGGTAAACTTTTACATTAACTGTGCACTCTAATGTACATCCTTTTTGTGAAAAATGCCTTTGGAGTCAAAAAATATTTAAACATTAACTTGATTTGAGATTTGCATATCCACGCTTTCTTCGGTCTATGTAAATTGGATGTGTGCCTCTTGGAACTTTGTTTTCCTTGTAAGCATCATTTTATTCACTTTTGGAGCAGATTTACCAAGCTTTACACAAACTTAGATCAACATTATTCAAGAACACTTGTTCAAGAGCTTGTAAAACACAGCCGCATGCATGTGGTTCCCATGAAGGCTGAGATCCATCTGTTAAGGATTATGGTCTCTACCTTCCTACCGGCCCCCTAGAGTCATCTAAGCAAAAAAAAAAAATCATTCATAACTTTCGGAACTTACCGTTTATAATGAATGAGTAGATAACAAACTTTTCTCTAAATAACTAATAGACATCTATTGTGGTGTTCTTATTTGACAAAAAACGAATAGGAGATAACACTTTATGATTTTTCAGTTCAGTCCTACCTAATCAACAATCCTGTTTGGTGTCAAAATTATTCCTATTTAAGTCAATCATCTGATTACATTTTTTTTGCCTTCACAGACAAATGCAGGTTGAATATTTATAGATAAAAGTGCTATTTTTTTTTATATTTATACATTCTTCTGGCTGGTAGTTTCCGTTTAGCTCTGAGAACAGCAGTGTAACTGGAAATATTTAAATCAGTAAAGAATATTATTTTGGAGTACCATGTATAGAAGAGTCCTGCTAATCCAAACTAATTGGGACTGGACCTTGTTCAGATTAGAGGTTTGTACAAATTAGCCGCAATAAAATGAAGTGTACAATCAGATAAGTGGGAGCCCCATTGTAGTGAGACTCACACCTTCCATTCATTGTGGATTGTTGAGACGTCATTAGTAAAAGGAAACATTCAACATTTACTCCCAATGAAAAACTGGATGCTTTGAAGGAGTTATAGACAACTGTGAGAATGTGTCTAAACTGGCCCTGTGGGGGGGGGGGTACACTGGGTGTTGGTCAAGCAACCATTTGTGATTGCGAGAAGAACTGAGTGAAGCTTGAACAGCCTTGTGCAACATCTTCGAGGCAACACTTGAAATTTAGTAGACTTTGAAACAATCTCAGTTTGATAAAGTGGATGAAAAACTTCTCCTTTCTTCCTTTGGTTTACAGAAGAAAGAGAAAAAGTAAGTCCTTTGAGTGGACCAATGGCTCAGGAAAAGGTGGTTTACCTAAACGAGTTAATGACTGGTGATGAATCTTTTAGTTCGAGTACAGGTTGGTTGGACAGATTTAAAAAACGTCATGGGATTCGATAGCTAATCTAGCTCTGGGAGAGAAGCTTTCTTCTGACCATGATGGAGCAAAAGAATACTTGAGTGAATTTGAAAAATTTATATGAGAGAGGGAAATTATTCTCCCCAACAATACAGACAACCCCTATATGTGAAGAAGCCAGTGAAGGAGACGTAGGTGATTGGATGTTCTCGGATAATGCAAGTTTGAATGTTAAATTAGTGATTGCTGTTACTCAAGACTAAACTGTTAATTATTTACATGAACTTGTTTCAGTTCATATAACATTTTTCATACTTCAACTAATTTTTTATCATGTGTAGATTAGCAGAACTCTGTTGTAATATGTTTTTTTTTTTTCTTCAACCATGATGTTTTAAACTTATTCTTTGTTAAATTTTAAATATTATTTATTTACTTTAAGGAATTTGATGAGAGCAGTGACTGGGCTGGGAAACCTATACCTGGTTGGCTGTATCGAACATTAGTTCCTGGTACAGTGCTGCTTGCCCTTCATGACAGAGCTCCACAATTGAGGATTTCAGAAGATAGACTATCTGTTACTGGAGAAAAGGGTTACTGCATGGTTCGTGCAACTCACTGTAAGTATTGCTATTTCACTCAAATATTTTAAAAACTCTTACATATTTTCTTAGATGATTATGTGAGAAATGGAGTAAGAGTGGAAATTTGAGTTTTCTCCTAGTTTGATTGTGGTAGTTAACTTTGTCTGTAGTTTACGTAACCAAATTAGTCGGATGAAACCCACTGCACTAGGCTCTTGCCTGTTTTTTACACCTCATCATCACTGATGTCACTGTGATTCTCTATGAACTGGAAGCTAAAATACTTCCAACATTTTAGTCCTACCTTGTCTTCTTATTTGTAACCAGCCTGTTTTCCTCGGCTGAATTAGAGTAATTCTGAAATAGTTTTAATACTTTATTTGTATTTCATACATTTTTTTTAGGTGTTAGCAAAGGAACTTGGTATTATGAGGTAACAGTGGATGATATGAAGGATGGATCTGCGTCAAGATTAGGATGGTGTCAGGAATACGCTAACCTTCAGGCTCCACTGGGCTATGATAAATTTGGTTATGCTTGGCGATCTCGGTATGAGTTAATAACTATTATATTGATTTTGTTCTTTATGCATTTTTGTTTACTTACATTGAAAAAGAAATTTTGTAGGAAAGGGACGAGATTTCATGAATCTCGAGGTAAACATTACAGTGATGGTTATGGTGAAGGTGATACATTAGGATTTTTAATACATCTGCCACATGACCCTAATAAGTCCTATGTTCCAGCAACGTACAAAGATAAAGTAAGTTTTAAAAAAAAAAAATTAAATAATATAGAAACAAATAAAGTGAGTTTAAATCGATGGAATTACTTGATTCCATTTGAATCTTCTACTTCACAAAAGAGGAAATTTGAAGTTTTTAGACACTAAACATCATTTTCAGATTTCCCTTATATAAAATTGTTAGCGAGTGTAATGAATAAATCAATTCTCTTTAGAGATGTTAGGTATCATCTTTAACACTTCTTTTTTTGTTATTTTGTATCAGTCTCAAAGGGTAAAATAGTAAGTAGCGAATAGGTTGTGCATATTCACTGCTATTGAATAAAAGTTTTAAATCCTGTCATAAGTTATATATATATATCAACGAATTCTAGTGAATATTCAGTCATTGATGTTGAAAGGTAAGTTACCTATGTACCATGTCCTTAAAAAAAAATCTACCTTTTTAATTTATTACCTTTTATCAACTTGTATGTGTTTTATGTATATCATAAGTACATTATTGTGTTTAGTAAGAAGAAATCAAATATTAATTTGATGTTTACAAACGTTTCTAAACAACGTTTTCATTATCTCAATTTTTGTATATGGCTTTCATGCTTCCTCTATTTAGTGACCATTATATTAACTCGACCGCCTTCAGGTGTAGGCAAAACAAGTAATTGCTCTTGGAGCCAAAAATTATCGATTCTTCCATTCACTCATTATCTAAGGCATTCTTTTTTATTTCCTAACTTTTTATTCTTAATCTTCATTTCAAGTGTCAAGTTCTTGTATATTACACTTGTAATGTATTTCAGCTATTTCAATTAACCTGAATCATTTTCTACATTGAATTGTTGGGCTAGTGAATTATTAGTGACTTAGTAGTTGGGGTGTGAATAGTTGAAAATGCTCCATGGAGCAGTTTTACTTACTAATTAGAAAAACTTTGAGTTAATTATAGAAAAATATGTAAGAATGTTTCATTTTTATATCTTAGCTGCATTTCATTTGTCATGAATTTACCTTTTGGTGATGTTATGTGAAGATAGGGATTTAAAAATTGTATTTCATATGTCTTCCTTATGTTTGCTACAGACATTTTGGTAACCTTTCTACATGAAGGCTTTAGCAGTTCCTTGTAATTTGCAGGGTGCTTCAGGGCGGTATCCTAACTGAAAATTTGGAGTTAGGTTCTCAAAACAAGAAAAAAACATTTTCTACAAAGGTATGTCCCTTAATGGTTTGTTCAACAGATTCAAGATGGCTGCCTGAGTCCCTCATCTTGCCTCTATGCTTGGAAGTGAGCTTCAAAGTCGGTACATCATAAGATGTAGTCAGACTCATCCAACTCTGGTATATGCCTAGCACACAAAACCCATTTGATAAGCGCACAAAACACTGTTGCTGCTTTAATGACCTAATAACCCAAGATCTAAATAAAAAGTGAGTAAGAAAATTTACAAAATTGTTTTGTTACAAAAAAAAAAAGCTGTACCCTTGAAATACAGGAAAACAGTGTTGCAAAAACTATTTCAATTAAATTGTTAAAAAATGTTAAGGGTATGAAGGTAATAAATTAAAAGAAGTACCTAGAGTAGAGTCAATGAGTAAGGTTCCCCAGCGAGGGTAGTAGACCATCCCCCATCTTGCCAGATCTACCCTCCTGCTGAGCCTCCTATGACGTTTTCATATTTCTCACATATTTTTTCGTAGTTCCAATGACTTTATAAGCATATAACCAATATTTTATTTTTCGTGATTAAATATCTGAAACAATGGCATCTATTGTATAGAAAGGTAACAAGTATTTTCGAATTTACTAAGCTTTGAAGAAAAATATGATTTTTATTGCAAAAAAAGACATTAAATGTTTTAAAAACAAAAAGCTATGGAAGAGGAAAGACACCTTCCATTTCCTCATTGGCAGAATGTCCGTCTTCTGAAGAATCAGATTCTTCCCACTCACTGCTACTACTACTGGTAATTGAAATGATCATTTGTTCTACTCTTTCTTCAATAACGCCATACAATTGAGCTTGAGACTTCATCATCTTCTCTGTATGCTTTACAACTTTTTCCCAATCCACAGAAGAAATAGTATTCATTTTTTCTTCTGTTAATTTTATCACTTCAGGCATTTTAAAATTCTTATTATTTAAAGCTACGTACCCTTTTATTTGAGCCCAAATCATTTCAATAGGGTTAAAGTGACAATGGTAAGGAGGAAGCCGAATAACCCTATGCTGTGTACTTTTGCAATTTCATCTATTTCGTAAATAGGAAAACGTGGTCTATGAATTGTTACTAATTCGAGCAGTTCTGCTGTGTACATATTGGTGTTATATTGAATTCCTCTTGATTGTAACCACTTGATTATGTCATCTTTACTTTGAGACATCGTAGTAATTTTTTCTTTTTTTACACTATAATAAGGTGCATTGTTCATGACAATAATCCTCCCAGGTTTTAAATTTGGAATTAGCTTATCCTTAAACTACTCTGTAAATGTGAGGTGGCTCATTTCGTTATGGTAGTCCCCTGAATTTTTCTTGCCAACAAACAATAATTTTGAATTAGGAACAAACCCTTCGACCCCACCAGCATGTAGAAGAATAAGCCTGGTCCCTTTTCCAACAGGGGCACTCATTGTTCCTTTTTCTGTATTATCAGTCCAAATATGTGACTTGGAATGACCCGCTTTTACCCATGTTTCGTCGAGCCAAATAATATTATCCATGGGTATGCTCAGTATATCCCTTAAAAATCTTGCTCTCCAAGCTACAATGTCACCCCTCTCTATTAGTAATTTTCTATTTCCTTCAAACTTCTTCCATGAAAATCCTTATTTCTTTAATGTGTAATAAAGGCTAGTAACACCTCCAAAAAATAAACCAGCGTCTTTCAAAGTGATCAGGAGGCGTTTTCTATTAGGATACTCCTTTCTCTCATAATACCCATATATATGCCTCCTTATTGCTCCTTCTTGAAAGGCATCAAAAGTTAGACATTTGTGAGGGCACTTTTTACCTGGGGTAAGGATTTTTTCATCATTTCCCAATTTTCGGGCCACCGTTCTGTTTTTCTTTTTCAAAAAACTCACCCACTTTAATTATCATTTCACAAGTTTGTGACATGAAAACTACTCCTCTTTTCTTTTTAGAGATACCACTCCCCTCACCTTTGTTTAGTGACATTTTCACAAAAGTAGTAAACAATGCACGAAACCGAACTATGTTCAAAATCAGAGCAATGCACAAAACCAAACTATGAACAATAGAAAACAAAACAACACTCGGATAGTGCCCACTTAATGCTGGAAGCTAGAGTGACTGAGGGAAGGCAGGTATAACCTTGCAACGTCGCAGTCTTCTGATTGGCTGAGAGGCCTTAGTATGGCCTCCCCACCCTTCTCGCCCAGGGGACCTTACTTGCTGACTGTACTATAGTATCGAATTATCAAAGGTATAAAATATAATTTTTTTTATCTTATGGTTTTACTGCCTTTTCAGTTATTTATACTAGAATACTACCGAAGTATTAAAGTCAGAATTCATCATCAAACATATACTTATATATAATAATGGTCTTACCATACTATTAAGGTATGAATAATGCTTATGACCAAGTTCATAACAATAAAAATAACTTTATCTCTTTGCTATAATAATAAAATCATGTCGTATGATTCGAGTATTATTTTTTCATATATGAAAATACTTATTTTTAGTTTTAAAAAACTACTTTCCTGAATCAATCAAAAAAAGTAAGGATATCTTGAAAATCATCTTTCAAAATCCACATTCATTATGTAAATATTTTGTCTGATAACAAATACTTTATATGTATAAAAAAATTAAATTATATATAAGGAATAAAATAGATTATTAAATTTGTGAAAGTTAAAGAGACCTGATGTACACTCTTAATATATTCACCAGAAATGTTTGCAAAGAATTTTTTTATTATTATTAGTACCTTTACGGATCGCAGCAGAAGGCTAACTGGGAAAATAAAGGCTGGCTCACATGTCTAGACTGGGAGAGTAGATAGATGGACATTTCCTATACATCTTAAGATGTAGCCAGGCCCCTGGGCTAGGCAGCCACATCTTAAGATGTAATCAGTCTTGAACGTGTTAAGAGATATTCTCATCTAAAGGTTTTTATCATTATAGAATATTAGATTAAAATAAATTAATTTCCAACTATTTTTTTCATGAAATGTAAACATTAAAATATAAATTTAATTAAACTGAGAATTAAGACAAACTCTGTATGTTTTTCCACAGCAGCAGTGGCCGAACTACTCTGAATTTGTATTATTGTTTTGCAAGTTTCAATTATCCTTTTTCATAAAGAGGCTGAAAAGCTGTATAGAATTTATTTTTGTTGACCAATAAAGCTACCTTCTCCAGAAGAGGCATCTTCAGTCAGAGAAATAATCAATTCTGACTGCACAAAAATCCTCGTGCCATTCATGAACATCATTTTCAGCATGAGTTTCAGTGCAATGTATGCTTGAGAATAATGAACAATATTTTACTAGGCCTGCATTTCTTACCACCTCAAATATTCTTACCGCATTACAATGATTTAGGAAGATATTCCAGTTGCACTGAGAAGAACTTGTCCCAATTACATGGTTATCTTATACATTTCCATGGCAATTGCAAAATGTTAATTTCATACAGTGATTGGTCATCCAGGACCAGTGTCTTCCTGCAAGCTTTCCAAATTTGACAACTCAGGATTTTTTTGTTTGAGGTGGCATTAACCAAAAAGTCAATGCAAGCCTGGCCAGAGACCTTAATTATTTACAATGAGGGATAATTGAAAAATATGAAACAATGGCACATACCCAGTGCTGTTGAGCCATTGCTACTGTCAAAGAATGACACCAAGCCTGTCTTAAAGCTCAACTTAATAACTTAATGACTTTAAACAACATTAAAATGAATGTTAATGTTTATATTTCATTAATAAACTATTTGCAGCATATATCAATTTATTTATTATAATCTACATAATTCATAACAACGAAAATCTTTAGACTCGAATATCTCTTAAAGAAAGCATTAACAGACATACCATAGGAGATCTTTTTCGTATTTTTAATACTTCATTCATGTTTTCAGTTATGACACAGCCACAAAACACTCTGTTATATTTAAAATTCTTATCATACCTCTGTTTTGGACCATATTAAAGATAATCACTATTAAAATGTCATATTCTATTACTTTTACTTAATTCCTGTAAAATTTGCCTTTCAGCCTCTTGTCAAGTTTAAAAGCCATCTTTACTATGAGGAAAAAGATCGGGTCTCGGAATTCTTGAAGAACTTAAAAGTTCTTCCTGGAAGTAAAATAACATTCTTCAAAAATGGTGTTTGCCAAGGAGAAGCGTTTCTGGAAATATATGGAGGTGCATATTATCCCGCAGTGTCACTTCATAAGAATGCCACTGTCACTATAAACTTTGGCCCAAATTTCAAGTATCCACCTAATAAGGATGAAATTGATTACAAAGGGGTAAGTCCTAATGACATTAAATTAATTCACTCATATTGCTATGTAAAACTAAAGATCATGAGATGTTCGTTAATTGATGATTTAGAACCAGGACTCACTAGGGAGGCTAAAATTTAAATTCATAAATATCACTGTTTTATATTAATTTTGTTTATGCTGACATAATTCAGTGAACCTGTTTAGACTAACAAAAGGTTGTAATTATTTTGCATATTAGCTATAAAAGTTAGTGGTAAAACTACCCATAAATATTAGTCGAGTGAAAATTGGTTGGTTGTTGATACTTTTCATATTCTCTTTATTTCGACGTGTTGGAGTGGAGGTCTCACCAAATGTCCCAATGTTTTCATAGGCCTATTTTGTTTTCAATTTTGAATAAAACATGTAGAAGACAAAGGATTACCTTTTTTTTTTTTTGCTTTGCAATCTTGTTCATTGGAAACTATCTAATTCAAAGAATTAACATAGATAAAATTGTTTTGGTGACAAGGGTTGATAGTTTGAAAAATTATCATTGTGTGTATTGAAAATCATCTAAATGAATTTTGCAAATAAATCAAAGAATTTTTCATTAAAAGAGTTTAGAAGCTACCAGATTAAGTGAAAAGCTGTTGGGGGGAAATAGAGACAAGCATTATTGCGATTTGAAAAAGATTATTTCTAATAAAGATTTAATATTTCTCCACACTGTCAACTGGAAGCAGTAGTGCTGGTAACCCTCGTTACCATCCTTTATGTGTGTTGGTTATGTATTCCCTTATGATCCACTGCAAAGGATGTGTATTTTATGGCCAAGGAAGAATCTAATGTGTTACATCTCCATAATTGCTTAGAATGAGGATTTTTTCATATTTGTTATGAATTGATCTTCATCTATATCTTTCATGACCACATACTTTGATATATATCTACACACTTGCTAAATGACTTCACAATTCTTGCTTCAAAGAGCTTCAAATTAATGTATGTTCTTCATACTTATCCATTAAATCTGATCAGTTCAAGTCAAATTCTTTTAGTTAAGCCTCCATTTTACTATATATTACTGCTCTAAATTAATTTAATCTCTATGAAATATAGTTTCATTTTATTTAGTGTTATCTATATTTATATATAATTTTTATAAAAATGAAACATTGAATTTCATATCATTTACAGATGCACCTGAAGGCTGAGGAGGCTATTTGTGAGCAAACAATGGCAGATATACTTTACTTGACTGAGAATGATGGAAAACTGAGATTAGATACGTATTATGTATAGCTAGAGTGAAGCCACATTAACTTATAATGTGGCTTTAAGTATAACAGTTATATGTTTGTGTGGTTTAATTTAAGATGTATTTGAGAGAGACTAAACCTTCAATTTAATATTTACCTCAATGTCTATGATCTCAAAACAACTTTCTGGTTACCCCGTTTTAACTAATGACTCAGTAGCTCTGGTTTATTTAATAAAATGTTTGAAACACATTCAGTAATAAAGCAACATTTCTTTATTTTTATTTTTTTTCTTTGAATTATTTTTCTTGATGTGTGATAGTAGTGATCATATGATACTTTTGAAGTCAGATGTCTTCCTCTGCATTTTGTAATACGTGTGCTGTTTTGTAATAATTCTCTGGCTTAAATATATTTGTATAAATAAGTACAAAATGTTTTTATTACTTTATTGGGTGTAAAATAAAACTTATCTTAATGTGAAAATAAATGTTCCAAATTCTAAAAATCATATAAATTGTTCCTCAGTGTGTATACCAGATTTAAAATTGTATTTATGCAATTTAAAATTGTATAAAATAATATCTTCTCTTTGCCTTATCGTTATTAGAGTCTAGTTCCATTCCAAACATAAAATTAATAAGATAATGGATCTGTCCTTTGAATTTAGATATTTTGTATAACATGTATATAGTTTTTGATGTAGCTGGCCAAAATCAAATATATTGTAAATACAGATTTTTATTTATATTGAATTTTATTTAATCAGAATTATTCTTTTTATCCCTCTTCTGTTTTTTAACATAAAGATTGAAGAAGAATTATTTGGAAGAGTGTTAATTATCTGGTTTTTGCTTAAAAGTGGTCACAATGAAAGTTCGATTGAACTGAAGCTGAATATACTTTGGAGACTGGGGTTATACATACACACTTTGGTCCAAATTTCTATAGTTTTTGGTTGATTGTCAATTTTCAAAATAATTAATAATTAAAGCAATTTGGAATGCAGTGGTAGTATCAAGTTTTCCGTAATAAATAAGTATCACTAAAAATGAAATTTTATACATGGTTCACTTTATGTATATTATATTGATAAACAGAGCTTGTCCTGTAGAATACATATTTTAAGTTTATATATATAAGTGTGCCTTAATCTTATTAACGTTAGAAACTAATATGTTTTATTATTTTCTCATAAATGGTAAAATTTACAATTTTGAAGATCACCCAAAAAATGTTATTTATACCATTTATGCATCTTTCGTTTTTCTTCAAGAAAATAGATGCTTCGGTAATATATCCATATATATATATATTCACTTTATTGAATGTTAGAATACA
The DNA here is from genome assembly GCA_019009955.1 of Riptortus pedestris. Taxonomy (NCBI): domain Eukaryota; kingdom Metazoa; phylum Arthropoda; class Insecta; order Hemiptera; family Alydidae; genus Riptortus; species Riptortus pedestris. The sequence goes on from CM032228.1 coordinate 63,020,640, forward strand.
AAATTTAATGGTAGGCTTTTTAATTTCTAAAGTTCACCATGCAGGGGCTAAACTAAAGCTGATTCCCCACAGTCTCGAATGACACACTGATATTCTCAAATCCTATTCTCTATTATCCCCAAAATGAGAAATCAGTGTAAACAGGACATGAAATTTAAGTTGGGCATAAGATGTTTAGTGATATAGATCCTTTAAGATAAAATTGCACAAGTTGGAGCAATGGCTAACTGAAAGTTTAAAAAATAAAATAAATATTAATTTTCAAGTTAACAAACAATAAGTGTAAAAAATATTGTTGTGTATTACTTTAATGATAAATAATGTGGAGCAATTAGGACATTAAGAGAAAAATATGTTTGTGTGTGTGTACATGCTTACACATACATAATGCATATTTGAAGCATTTTATTCATTTCCTATCTAGAGTCAATGTACATTGGAAGAAACTTAAAAATGGAATTTTGAGTAAATCCTCAATAGCTCATTTACTTCGAGGCAATCTACTAAAAGTGAGTGATAGCTGATAGTATACACTTTGAATGTGGCTATAAAGGAAAGGGTAATGATATATTTTGTTATTTCAAAATTTAAATTGGTTTTTTTTATTGTAATAAAATTACTTACTTTAAAATCACTTATACATTTTAAAAATCCCTCTTATATCTATAGCAATGTTTCTAAATATATATCATTCTCAAATTACAATCACGAATATAACATATATCAGTCTCACAAATAGCATTTAGTATAAAATCTTAAGTTATAAATAAAAACAAACAATATTATTGATTAGTATTTTTTGAAGTATCACCATTAGGTTTACAATAATTATTTAAATCATTACTCTGTGTTGGTTTATCTTCTGCCTTTTCCGTTCTTTGTTGGTCAGATGTATTGTTTACTTGTTTTGATTTTCTTTTTTCTTTGACTGGTTTTTGCTGAGCTGGTTGATTTTTATTATGATTTGAGGCATTCTGTTCAACTTGGGCAGCAGTTGAATTTTCAGGTGTGCGTTCAGGACTTTGAGCCACTGGTGACAAAGTGTGTAAAGGAATAGGCTTTTCTTGTGTTCCAGTTCTGTATTTCTGATTCCCAAGAAGGCTGGACTGTAATATTAATAAACATTGTAAGACAAAGATCATACATTTTTTTTCATGAGATAAGGTACATTATGAATAAAAGTAATTGATACATTTAATGTGTTGGGGAGGGTGGCAAAATTTGCTAATTTGGGACTTTAAAAGAGACCTTTATTTGGTTTGATCTACACATTGTGTGTTTTATAACACACCTGTTTGCTTTTGGAGAATGTAGTTTGTTTTCAAGAACAAAGAAATTTTGCTTATAATGATTAAGTATATTAGATATATTTTTGAATTTACTATACTTCAGTAATTTATTCATGAATTGCAATTAAAATATTGAGGAAGTAGTTTTATTATTTACATTTAATATGGATTTATACATTATGTAAATTCGTATGGTGTGTGGACAGATTGATACTCCATGTAAGTTCAGGGATGCTATGCTTGTGAGCTCTCTCTTAGCTACTAAATTGGTTATGACAGTCATGTAGTTGGACCACACTATCCAATTGTTGCTGAAGCCCATTCTATTATTAATATTTAACTATAAACAACATTCCACTGAAACTCAAACAAACATTTACTAAAACAGTAATTGAAATAGTTTGAAACCCTGATTATGGCCCTACTGAATCTCTGTGTATATTACTTAATTAATTGAATACTATTTCGAATGGGTAATTTAAGTTATAATATTCTCTACAAATGTAATAAAAATCGACATGTGCGAAATAAACTGCCACAATATTGTCTTACTAATTTGTGGAAATCAGTTGAATATTGAGTTAGAAAGAACAATATAAGTTTTGACTGATAACAGTGCACAATGGAATAAAGGATTGTTTGTTCAAGGAGTTTAACATTGAAGAGACTCCTTCCTGTAACTGTGGTAAAGAAAATCAATCCACAGTCACATATTGCAGAGTTGTGCCATTTTGTTAAAATCTAACTTGGCCAACCTCACAAATATAAAATAAAATTATATAAAACTGGGAAATTCTGGAGGAACTCAGCTTTATTTTCAACCTTATTATCTAGCAGATGAAAAAATAAGACTTACTAACTGAATAATAAAGAAGTATCAATGTTTTGTTAAAAATATATTTAGGACACAGACATAATAATTATTCGGGATTTGGGCTGGCTGGTGGAGGTCTATCATCAACGGAAGGATAATTATTACTGATTTGAGACGAAACATATTGTCATCTTGAGTTCATTCAATGTTTATTATATAATTTTCATGTCTTTAAAATTTTTTTCTAATAGTTTTATTTTTATCTAAAAATCTACTTACCAGTAAATTCTCAATAAGAACTTGTACATCACGTAGAGTAACATTTAAGTAGTGAATCTGGGCTTCAGCTCTTGCAACTGCGAATGCTTTAACTCCTTCAAGGTGGATTGTCTAAAAGAAGTGAATTTAAGTTCTCATGATATAGGAAGAAAATATTACTTCTAGACTTGTAACAATTAGTTTACCTTTAGAATCCTGTCAAGCAAAACATTTGTGTGGTGTATTGTTAGCTGTATTGTGTGTACCGTGTAGCTAGGTAGTTGAGCTGCTGTTTTGAATGAAAAATTTGTCAAGTGGACAATTCTTCGGGCTGTTTCTCTGGTAAGGAGTCCAATAAGCTGTTCTAAATTTGCGGGGGGTACTTGATTTTCTGGCTCATCTTGACTTAAGTGTGCCCAAAGAGCTTTCATTTTGGCTGCAAATTGTTTGGGATCTTTCACCATCTGTAATCATGATTGTAATTGTTATTTTGGGCACCTGTACTTGAAATATACTAAAATGTGATGTAACTTATGACTTTCTTTTTGGAAATGGTATATTGTGGAGGGGGGGGGGGCATTGGGCTCTGTCTTTTAAGTGGCTTTAATACCTTAGGCTCTTAATAATTTTGAGAAAACTCAAAATATTAGTCCTTATGTCTTGCACTGACATTTACTTGTTAAACATCTTTGCATTATGTTTCTGGTGAGTAATGTGTTCAAATATTACTCTGTACAAAATTTTTCATTTCTTATTTAATATATAACTTAGTCACATAGATAGTCGATGCCAGCAAAAATAACTTGAGATCATAGAATTCATTCTCGGATTGTGATCTCTAATCGCCTGAGGGAGTTGTTAATACACTTTTTTATTTAATACACTGAAGTTAATAAATTTTATGGAATTATTTTTTTTATAGTGTTTTTAGCTAATGGCAAATATGTTTTTATTTTCTACTTGAAATAAAGACATTTAAAATATACAATATCTTAATGAATTTTAAAAGTTAATATAATCATATTACCTTTATTATAATAGGGCTCAGGTTAGCAATGCGAGTTAAAACGTGGTCCTTAATCTCACATGGTAAACTTAGAGTGGCGAGTTCGATTCCCGCCTGGGCAATAGGAGTTTATTTAGTGACGAACTCATTAAATAAAATCCTTAGTCCCGCTCTGGCTAGAAAAGGGTGGTAACCTCTAGATAACCTGTCCCAATTAGCCGTAGTTGCAAAACTAATTATTATTAATAATAATAATTATCATGTTGCCACATGTATTCTAAGTATGCTTTTATGATGTAGGTGATAATCATAGTGGTTTTAGAAAGAAATATCAAATGGCATTTCTGAGGCTAAAAATATCCATTAAGTTGAAACTATTTATTTGCAAATGACTAGGTCTTTGCAATTAACATCGGGATTCGTGTTGTGCCACCAATTTGTGAATGATATATTTGACTCATACAAGGAAAAGTCTCCCTCAATCATGAACTAAAATGTAGATTACTGTTGATCTAAATTTAAATCTTAACATCCTCCAGATAACATAATAATCATAATACAATAAAATGAATACTCACCAATTCAGCTAATTTCATTAACACATATAATGCATCTGTCCCCTGCCTCCGAAGAGCTCTTGCTTCAGCAATGGTTCTCTTAGTTAAACGCCTTTGCAATTTCCGTGACAGTCGATTGACATGATCGATTGTTTGGATTGCTTTGCTATCTCCATTTCGTTCAGGAGCTAAAATCGGATTAAATCCTTTTTAAAAGATATAATTAGTATTTCATTGAGAACGTCTTTTATTTAATAAAATATATATATATATATATATATATATATATATATATATATATATAAGAATATGAGCAAGTAGAATCATAAAATTTTTACCCTTTCCTTCACTGGTATCAGTGGCATCTGGCAAATATTTATCAACATACTGATCAGCTACATTTAATGCAGTGTCAATATGTGTTGCAGCTATCTCTCCGTATTTGGTAGCTTCATGTACACTGAACTCTTTAACAGACTCTGCTCTTTTCACTACGGGCTGAACTATGTTTGCTGACACATAGTCCTTTGTCTTGTTAATGATCTATAACAGAATGAATACTTGGTGAGCAACAAAAACTCTTTCAGTACTAAAAAAACTAGTAGCAGCAGCTTTCAAAATTATATATTATAGACCTAAAGAAATGTATTAATTCATTTCGACAAGTGGGTTTGTCAGCGAATTCCTGTACATTGTTTTGTCCTTATAACTCTAAATATCAACTGACAATGAGTAGATGTAATTCTCAATTGAAAGACTTAATTTAGGATACTGTTAAATAAGGGGTAGTGGTTATAAGGCTGAAAACTAAAAGAAATCAAACATGAGAGAAAATGTATAGAACAATGCTTATACAGATTGATTCCATACAAGTTTTCGATCTGACTCAAATAACAGAGATATTTGCTTTTTTTATTCCCCCTCCACTTTCCTGGGTTGGTGGACATTAGAGGATGTTTTTTGAAACTCATGTCATGAGTACAACCTCAATAGTTAATTTCTTTCTTGAAGATCTTCTAAAAAATGGTAAATGAGAAAAGAGCGGATGGCAAACAGCCAACTGCATTGATGGTAGATGTAAAGTTTTTTTGCAGTGGGAATTAAGGTGCTGGGAACGTCTGTTATTGGACTGATAAAAAGAATAGAAAAAAAAGGAGCAGAAATGACCACTTGTCCCAAAGAAGAAGAGAGTAAAACAGATCAAATAAAATTTTGCTAACGAAACAGAGGTAAACATGAACAATAAACGCAAGTGCAAGTACTGTGATGGACAAGAAGAGTTAACAAAAGTTATTTTGTTCTGTTAGAATTCTATGTTGTTGACAGAATTTGCCTTTTTTAAAAAATACAGATTGCAATTTAATTGCCACTAGTCTTTCATAATATACTAATACACTAACACACAAAAAAATCAAATATTATATAGAATTTTTAGTGAATTAGCGTAGGTAAAAGCAACAAATGGGTATGGTTATTAATGACAGTCCTAGATTTAGATCTTGTAATGTGTAAACCTAATTCTCATCAGTTCATATTGCATTTTTTTTTTTTTTTTTTTTTTTTAAGTTTGGTAAAACTACTAGTAGCTGCGGTTATCAATGGTGTCAGGGCCAGCTTTACCACAAGTGAAGAATCAAGTCTGTGTGGTTTTCATATTCCTTTACTGTCATGTTTTTATATCCATGTTTAGACAGAGGAACTTTGATGTCAAGATCATCAACAAACAAAATTTAATTGCCCATTAAGTTCATCTATATTCCCAATGCCAATTCCTTAACAATGTCACAGAGATACCCCCCTGTCCTTTTAATTTTTCTATTCTGAGTCATTTTATATTATGCTAAATTACTAACACCAAAAGAAAGAAAACATTACTTTTTCTGGTGGATAATTTATTACAGGAACTCTCTGTTGAACTGTATCTAATCCTTTGCAGACTATTGTATCGACCACTGTCAAAGGAACTTCCAGTAATGGCCCTGCGATAAGAGTGGTATCTATAGCAAGGTTAACTGATCCTTCAATTTTATTTAGATACCAGCGCATGAGTGGATTCGAGTTCTGAAACAAATCATATTTATTAACTAAAATTCTTTTTAGATTGTGTCCTTCAAAACCATAGTTTTGAAAAGAGTTTTGTAAAAAGAAAGAGACTTGTGTTTCATTAAAACCATTGAGTAGAGTAAAAGTGTTGACAGGAAACTACACACAGTCTTCTAAATGCACTGAAGATGAGCCTATGTCTTTGAAAACATTATTTTCTAATATATTACTGTAGGAAGTGACAAATTATTCCTGAATTGCTAGAAACTCAGGAAATTTATTTATATACTTATTGGAATGGGTTATAATATTGGATATAAATTCTTCAGTATTTGACTTGTTCCCTAATAAACACCCCTCTTCACATATCTCATGTATTAGTGAAAACAAGCTTGTGGTTAGTTATTAGGTTAAATATATAGTTTTATTTAAATTTTATATTGATAATTTAGAAAATTAAACCTGGCTTGAAGAATTATTGTGTGGTATGTTCATTCAATGACCTGTCCCCATAATTCGGAAATTTAAAGAATATTATCACCAAGTAATTAGCAATAAATCTGGGTATCCCACGTTTGTTAAATTATTCAGGCCACCTGAAATTCCTTAAAAATGACACCAATTAGGCAAAACATACATAAAACAATGGGGGCAAATGACTTTGGAACAGAGTCGACTCATATCATGTCATATTAAATATTTAAATAATAATTTCAAAATAATGCAATCTTTATAAATTAGTGCTCCAGGAAAGAGTAACTACTTAAAGTACTTTAACAGAATGAAAAGCGAGGATATAATAATAAAAAAGTTTATATTTATATTTTGTTGGTTTTAAGGATGTAAAAAGCTGTTGGTAAATAAATATTATTATTACTTTTTATTTGAGAAAACCATTTTCTTGCTCCTGTCAGCACTCATACTCAGAACTTCTGGTTGGTTATTGTTTATTTATTTAGTCTATTAATTTTTTTCAAACTCTGTATACCTGGCCTATGAATGTAGAGATTTATATAATCTTGCTTTAAAATTGTTTGTGCAAAAATTAATTCTACTTGTTAACCCAGTTTAGTCATCTTCACTTTTCTCTTTAAAAGTAAAATGAAACAAAAAAAATTATTTTCATTCTTTCTTCCAGTTTCATATTTGAATCAGTTATTCACAAAATAGAATGCATATTATCTCCAATGAATTAATTATGTTTATTGAAAGCATTCAATTTCTGGTCAGTTTTCATTATCATATGGCGCTCAGGTTAGCCATGTGAGTTAAAGCTTTGCCTTTAATCTCACATGGTAAACTTAGAGTGGCGAGTTTGATTCCTGCCTGGCAATAGGAATTTATTTTGTGTTAAGCTCTTAAATAAAGTCCTTAGTCCTACCCTGGCTAGAAAAAGGTGGTAACCTGTAGATAACCCGTCCCAATTAGCCATAGAAGCAAAAAGTGGATGTTAATAAATAATTATAATCATAATCATGATTAAATTCAAATTATTTACTTGCACTTTTTGCAACTAAGGCTAATTGGGACGGGTTATCTACAGGTTACCACCCTTTTCTAGCCAGGGTGGCACTCAGGATTTTATTTAATGAATTGCGTCACTAAATAAATTCCTTTGTCCAGGCTGGAATCGAACTCGCCACTCTAGGTTTACCATGTGAGATTAAAGGCAACGCTTTAACTCACATGGCTAACCTGAGCCCTAGTCATTATTATATAATGCCAAAGCTAAATGTATACCAGCTGTTTATTATGGGTTCAGGGTATCATGGACATCTATTTTGTCATTTTAATATAATTTGCGTGTTATTTTATAAAATTGGAGTTTACGTGTGTGTTTATTGTATTATTAAGAAGACATAAAACCATAAATACATGTATTAAAATACTCAAATAACAAATAAATGCATTTATCTTTTTGTATCTTAGGTTTTCAATTTATTTCTTTGTTCATCTTTTTGATTTAGGCTAAATTTTATGAGAATATGCTTCACATTAATATTAAGAATTTGATAATTGAAGTTAGCTTGAATTTACCAATTATAAATTGTTAGATAGATTTAGTGGTCAAGATCAGGCATTAAATATGGGGTTAATAGGGACAGGCTATCTACAAAATATCACCCCTTTCTTCCCAGGATGGGACAAAGAATTTTAGTCCCAATGCATTCTTCTCTAAACAAATTCCTATTGCCTCTATTAGAATTGAACCTAGGATTCTAGGTAGGACAAGCTTATTAAGACCAATGCCTTAACTCATATTCCTAATCTGAGGTCCTTTAGCTATCTTTAATTTATTTTAATTCAATCCCTGACAAATATTATAATAAAAATGTAAATTCAAAATGTGTTTTGATTAAAACTCGGTCTTTTGGTATTACTTTAAAGCCCACTTTGAACTAATTGTTACATATGTAAAACTAATACAAATAATGTTATGTCTAAAATTCTATTGTAATGTAATAATAGGATTTCCATTAAAAATTATGTTTTTGATAACCAGAAATATTTGCTTAATTATAAATAATGATATGACACATCTATTAGATATGTACGGCAAACCTTCATCTGTTCTATTAAGAATAGGAGAAAATTTCCGTTATTATGAATGATTGGGTTACGTCATCAAGGGAATAGAAACCACAAATGGGTGGACTAGGAAGGCTGAAATTGGAGGTTTCCAGGGACTGCCTGGATTATATGGTTCAAATTGATGGCAAAGACCCGGGTGCTGTGAGGAGTATTAATTGTAACTTGTAGTAATTGTAAGTATAAACACATCTACAATCAGCAAGGCATTAGGTTTGATTTGAGACCTTTATTAAAATCAGTAAATATTTATTTCTCAAGTAATTATTTAAAATTATGTTATTATGGCATGTGAGAGCTCACTATTTTTGTAAATTGTACGCTGCTGTAATGTACATTCTTTTTATTTCTCTATCATTCCCAATATGTAAATAATGGTGGCTGACAGAGAAACTTCAAAATATCCTCAAGGCAAAATAATTAGAATTCTTTGAAGGATTAAACGAATTTCTTGAATTTGACCTAATAAAATTAATTACATATAAACTAAAAACCATTGGAATCTTTCAAACGTATATTTTTCCAAAATTTTATTCTCTTATTTTATGTAATAAAAAAAAAATATTTCAATTGCCAGAAACATCTAATAAGGCAGAGAAGATGTATTCTTTTTAATTATATATATATATATATATATATATATATATATATATATATATAATTCGACCAAGAATCAAGCTACCTTCACATGGGATATACTCTTTTTCTCCCCATTTGTTTTTCTTGAGAATTTCTACAAAACACGTGCTTCTAGAAAGTACAAAGAAAATATATTGCTTATTTTTGGAAATTGTTAAGAGAAGCTTCTGATTGAAGTTATTTTCTATCAATTTGTACATATTTTATTTATTAAATTATTAAGTAAATAGTTTTCAATTTAAACCTACAATTTTCATTCCTTTACCCAAAGATTTATTTAATCATAAATCTTGATTTATTTTAAAGAGAGATAAACAATAGTTGGTGACATCTGTATATTTAAAGTAGCATATGATATGTACAATTAATTGTTGAAAATAGCCATTCGACTATGAAACACTTTTGAGTATTTATTTTAATATTATATGTATGGGAATTTTATTCCTTAATATAATCTAGTTATTAATGTAAGCAACTCATTTTCAACATAATTCCAACTTTCAATCATGCTTGCAAAATAAATACTATCAGAAATTATTAATCCAATACTTACTTTTACTTTTCCATAAAGTCCAAAAGCAATGTTAACTCCTGTTTCAACAACAGGTATCCTTGAGATACGCTGTATTGACTCCAACTGAGGCAATTGTCTCTTTTCAGTCATCTTGTTAAGCAAATGTTCAAAGTCTGTGGAAAAGATCTGTATTATTTTCTATCTGTAGTATATCCACTTGAACAGGGAGTGCTCCTCACTCAAGCAAAATAAAAGGCCAAATGAGTGCGTATATAAATCTTATTTAAAATCAATAGCCAACGTAACATAGTAGACTGCATGTCAAGCCTTACAGATTCATTCAAGAGTGGGGATTAGATCTGATGCATGTTACATCACACCTTAATCCTTCACCTGAAGAGGGATAATCATGATATTTCCAATCTATTATTAGACATTAGAAATGTAAGAACTTTTCGTATGTTTAGACAAGTACAATATTTATTTTTAATAATATTTAAAAAAATAATGGACGGATGAAGGGTGATAAAAATCAGTGTTAATAATTTTAATTTTGGCTTTGTTTAGAGCTTTTTGTTGTTGTTGTACAAATGTGTATTTATTAACCACTTACTAAACAAAGCATAATTTAGTGAATTTATTTTCCCTCAAATTTACAATTGTCGAAGCCCCAGTTAAAAAACTGGGAAATTAAAAATAAAAATAGTAAATAATCAATATGCTTCTTTTTATTTTATTTTTTTAGAAAGGAAATCTGTAAAGAGAAACTGATGAAATGAAAGAGAAGATAAATAATAGTAGTAATAATAATATCTTGATGCTAAAAAACTAACTGAGATGTTAGAAACTAGTTATTTTTTCTTTGAAAGTAAATTCATTTTTGACAGGAGAAGTATGTGTGGTATAATATGTACTTTATGCTTGCATATTATATATGAAAGAGATTAAGATGTATGCTGTGAAGGGAAATTTTGCGAAAGGGGATAATAAATATTTTCTTTATTAACTATAAAAATAGTTATTAATGTAAAATAAAAACATTTTTATGGAAGGAATATTGTGATATAAAAGTAAAAATGGGACTTAAAGGAATGAATAAAAGAGGGAGTGTAGTGTTTCAAATGTTACCAATTTTCAAAGACCGTATGATGGAGTTTATTAGGTTCAAAATAATTTTTACTACTAAGTCAGTAAATCTACTTTATTAAATTTGATATCTGAAGTTTGTTTCTATTGAGAACCATGTTGCAAAGGTCTTTAAGTAGAAGACTTAAAAACAGTGAGAAAACACAAAAAAAAAATCCAGTTTTTTTTAATAAAATATAGATTTTTAGATCCATTTTTATAGTGTACAAAGAATCTAAGGAATCTCCAAAAGGCCGAGACAATTATTTTTGAAAAGGTCTACTTGAATTACAAAAGGCAGCCAATATAAATAGTTCACTCTTTTATACATCTCAAATTTTGAAAAAGGTGCTTGTGCTGAAAACCCCGAGAGCTATAAATGATAGAAAAATTACAATATTTGTTTTGCTGGTAACTTTGTAATGAAAAATGGTTGAGGCTGTCGTGGTAATGGTGGTATTGTGAAGCTAAATTATAGAGAACAGATTTGTAATTCTATTAAAAATTCAATTTCTGATCCAATTTCTTTAGCTCATTTTCGGACTTCCATGGTTTAATACTTAAAGATCTGCAAATAGTCCTGGTGAGATTTTAAGAACAAAACCGCTAATCTGATTTAAATTATGAAAACTGATTTCAGTGTTTCAGCTGAGGAAAAATTATTTTTTCACGAATCAATATTTTGGAGATTAACTTATCTTGAGAATTATTGAGTTTTATAAGCTATGAATGAAATGAGTTATTTATAGGTCAATATTCCTTTTGACCTTAGCAACTTGAATGGGTAAATTTTAATAAAAGTAAAATAAATTATTATTATTGTTTATTCATGTCCACTTTTAGCAGATTTCCCTTAAGGGAAATCAGCTATTGAGGTCGTATTCATGACGCGATTTTCGAAAAATTTCTTCAAATGTCCATCGATCCTACCCAGGAGATGACGAAAATGAGGTCCGTTCAAAATTATATATATATACATATACATATATTTGTTTGTTAACGCTCTAGCGGTCGCAATTTTTGTTTGATCGTTACCAAACTCGATATTTAAGCGTTTTATGCAAAAAGACAGATCAAGTTTGTTAATGGCTGAAATCGGACCAGTGGGAGGGGGATTTTCGAAATATCTCCGTTATTATGCGTCGGATCGAAACATTGTATAGAATCAATCTTACTGCAAATTAAATTTACTACAAATATTGTTTTATACATTTATTCTCTATCTTGAATATTAACCGAGATATTTGCATTTTTATTAAATGGGGGCTGATAACGGATGAATCAGTTTCCCACCAAATGCTAGTTCGGCTGTAACTGTTCGGCTCTCCTATAGAGATTTCTCTATTGTATAACTTCACGTGGGAAATCTGCTTAATTTACGCAGCCCCTGCGTGACGGACTTTTTGTTACTCTGGCTAATTGGGATGGGTTATCTAATGGTGTAAAATATGTAATTTTAGAAATAAAATGGAATAAGATTTTTAAGACTTAAAAAAGAAGGGACACTGTTCTCTATTTTATTCACACGGCGGAAGAAACAAAAGTGAAAAGCTTTAATCGATTCCAAACTTATAGGTTTTGTGAACATAAAAAAATCTTGGGACTTAAGTTAGACATATGTTTTAAGTCTGTGGTCTTAATATACCAACAATAAGAAAGCTTAGGATTGTGTGGGTATAGGGACTTTATTCAGCGAAGACTCACTGAACAAATTCCCTAGTCACACCCTCACAAGAAAGGGGATGTAACCTGTCGATATGCCATCCAGATTAGCCTTGGTTAAAAAAAAAAAAAGTGGATGTTAATATAAAACGAATAATATATATACATGTATAGATTAAAATATATTAAATGCTGATTTCATTATAAAATTCTTAATTGGTTTTATTTTCTATCAGACATTTTTATATAAAAAAACAATTATAATCTAAATGATAGCATTCAAATTACTCAGCCGAATTTATAAAAAATATATATTATTTTATCTCTTTTCTAACCATTAATAACATAATATCATGTTTTTTCTTCTTCAATTTTTTATTAAAGTATTTATCAATCAATTCATATCTCTTAATTACTTTATTTAAACTTTTTTTAAAAGCAACAAAAATGTAATAATTGAACAACAGCATACTAAAGGGCATTTCCCTTTTAGTATTAATTTTATAGCTGTTGAAATTAAAAAAAAGAAAAAGTTATTGGAAATAAAAGATGCCTAAGAAGACTTGATGTCATGTCTGTCAGATCATATTGCCTTTTATATGGAATTAACAATGAAATGTATATCCAGAGCAAATATATAACTGATCTGCTATATTTTCAGTGTCTAACTTTATTAGCTGATTTCCAATGAGGAAAATCTCCTATAAGGTTGTGCTCATAACACAATCTGAAATGTTTTTTCAATATCTATGATTCAATGTAAGATATGACGAAAATGAGACCTATAAAAATTACAATAGATAAAAAAGATATATTATTCTGTTAACACTGTAGTGGCCCCAATTTTTGTTTGATTGCTACTGTATGTGATATTTAGGTGTTTCTTGTAAAAGTAAAGATCAAGTTTGTTAATGGCCAAAATCAGTCCAGAAGGAGGGGGTGCTAAGAAGAGTGAAAATTAAAATTGAAAAATCTCTGTTGTAATGAGCCAGATCATAAAATGTTATTACCAATATTGCTGCCATTTTAATTTTCTATAATTGCTTCTATAAACCTTTTCATTACAGATCTTAACAGAGGTATTTGTATTTTTTAGTTACTAGCCTTCAGCCAACTCCTACTCTCACCATTTTAGTAGATTTCCCTGAAAGAAAACCAGCTATTGAGATTATACTCATGACATAATTTTTGAAAAATTTGCTCAAATGTCAATCGATCCTACCCAGAAGATGACAAAAATGAAGTCCATTCAAAATTATATTTATAGTTTCATGGAGATTTTTGAAACTAAATAATTATTTATTTATTGTACCTATTATTCTCACCGTGAACCGATTGTAGCTGTACAAGGCATTAGAAGATCCATTCAACTTATCTTGTTTTTTGATGATTCTAAAAAACACGTAATTTGGGGCTCGAGTTAAACATGTGAGTTAAATTGTTGGACAGACTGAAAGTAGTTAAAATGGTGTCAGGGAAAGTCAAAACAGATAATTCTGTTGAAATTTGAACTTAGAAAATTTCTGCAATTACAATATTTCCTGTACTTGTACAAGAAAGTAAAAACAACAAAATTAAAAGTCAATTAATTGTTAAACAGTTAATCAAGTATAACTTTTAATTGATTTGAACCTATATGTGTCTATTTCTTTTATTGGAGACAAAAAGTTATAGTACTGTTTTTTTTAATCTATGTAAACAGAGCTAAAAAATATGTTCCTGGTTGCTCAGGATGTGGGATAGTTAGAGATAATGTGCTTAGCAATTTCTCCACATAAAGGAACAGTCTGGATGGCAATAGAGCTTGAAAGCATACAGATGCTAGTGAATTCTCGAATACTCTGTGAAACTTCTATATGATCTAGTCCCACTCAGCATCGTGAAGCAATTGAGGAACTAGAGTAGTAGCTATATTAGCAGATTTCCCTTAAGGGAAATCAGCTATTGAGGTCGTACTCATGACGCGATTTTCGAAAAATTTCTTCAAATGTCCATCGATCCTATCCAGGAGATGACGAAAATGAGGTCCGTTCAAAATTATATAAATATATATATATATATATATATATATATATATATATATATATATATATTTGTCTGTTAACGCTCTAGCGGTCGGAATTTTTGTTTGAGCGTTACCAAACTCCATATTTAAGCGTTTTATGCAAAAAGACAGATCAAGTTCGTTAATGGCTGAAATTGGACTAGTGGGAGGGGGGTTTAGAGGGGGATTTTCAAAAATTTGAAATATCTCCGTTACCATACGTCGGATCAAAAAATTGTATAGAACCAATCTTATTGCAAATTAAATTTACTATAAATATTGTTCTATACATTTATTCTATATCTTGAATATTAACCGAGATATTTGCATTTTTATTAAATGTGGGCCGATACGGACGAATGAGTTTCCCGCCAAAAGCTAGTTCGGCCGTTTCCGTAACTGTTCGGGTCTCCGTATGGAGATTTCTCTATTGTATAACTTCACGTGGGAAATCTGCTTAGTTTACGCAGCCCCTGCGTGACGGACTTTTTTTGTCTTTAATGCCACTCACGAGAATGGTCAAGGTGACCACATGGCCTCCTACCAAAGCTGTGCAGCAAGTAGGTCATGACCTTTCAGGGCAGTTGCACCAAGCTTTTCATTGTCATTACTTCCATGTACGAAGTTTTCAGGTTTTAAAGTAATTACCCGTTTTACGCTCCCCCCCCCCTCATGATTAAGCTATGATGAAGAGCTGATCTGATGCATTAACGGCTTATAGTTAATATGACATGAACAGGAGTGGGGGTTTATTGAAGGCCGAAAACTAAAAAAATGCAAATATCCTAAGTAGTGGAATGATAACCCGATATCTACTCCCTCCATCTATTCTCTATTTTTCCCTTAATAAGAATCCTATGTTAATGTAAGAATTGAAATTTAAGCTGGTCATGAGATCTTTAGTGGCTCATTAGCCATATATATATATATATATATATATAAAGTCCGTCACGCAGGGGCTGCGTAAACTAAGCAGATTTCCCACGTGAAGTTTTACAATAGGGAAATTTCACGAGAGCCGAGCAGTTAAGGAAACGGCCGAACTAGCTTTTGGCGGGAAAGTCACTCGTCCGTTAGCCGCCCAGATTTAATAAAAATGCAAATATCTCGGTTAATATTCAAGATAGTGAATACATGTATATAACAATATTTATAGTAAATTTAATTTGCAATAAGATTGTTTCTGTATAATTTTTCGATCCGACGTATAGTAACGGAGATACTTCGAATTTTTGGAAATTCTCCCCTCTAACCCCCCCCCTCCCTCTGGTCCGATTTCAGCCGTTAACGAACTTGATCTTTCTTTTTACATAAAACGACTAAATATCGAGTTTGGTAACGATGAAACAGAAATTGCGACCGATAGAGCGGTAACAGAGACATATATATATATATATATATATATATATATATATATATATATATATATATATTAGCAAATTTCCCTGAAGGGAAATCAGCTATTGAGGTTGTACTCATGATGGAATTTTCGAAATTTTTCTTCAAATGTCCATCGATCATACCCAGGAGATGACGAAAATGAGGTCCGTTCAAAACTGTATATATATATATATATCTATATATATATATATATATATATATATATATATTTGTCTGTTACCGCTCTAGCCTTCGCAATTTTTGTTTGATCGTTACCAAACACGATATTTAGTCGTTTTTTGTAAAAAGAAAGATCAAGTTCGTTAATGGCTGAAATCGGGTCAGGGGGAGGGGGGGTTTAGAAAGGAGGATTTTTGAAAATTAGAAATATCTCCGTTACCTTAGGTCGGATTGAAACATTGTATAGAACCAATCTTATTGCAAATTAAATGTACTATAAATATTGTTATATACATTTATTCTCTATCTTCAATATTAACCGAGATATTTGAATTTTTCAGTTTTCAGCCATCAGCAAACCGCCACTTCTACTCATGTTACATAAACAATAGTCTGCTACATAATAAATCACATTATTCGAAGTTTAAATACCAAAATTTGTATTGAAGAGACCTTTATTACACGAGGTACATGCAAATATGTCCAGGTGACGTCTTAAGGTTTTGGACTACAAAAATTTGATTGATTGAGATAACAATTATTCTGACTCATTATTAATTACAGTACTAGATATAGTAAATAGGTCTCAATAAAATTAATATGTTATATCTTAATATATATAAATCTCCTGTCACGATGTTTGTCCGCGATGGACTCCTAAACTACTTAACCGATTTTAAATTAAATTGGCACACCGTAAGCAGCCTGGTCCAACTTGAGAGATAGGCTATATTAATTTTCTCTGAGACGAACAGGAGTGGGGGTTATAAGGGAGGCCTGAAATTAAAAGTCGCGATATTTCGTTTTCTATTGGTTTTTTCGCAAATACGCACATAACAAAAGTTGTTTATTTTGTTATTTAGAGTAACTTTTGTCATAAACACTTTCATCGTATTCCGAAGTTTAAATGAGTTATACGCTTATGACTATAGCGGGAGTCAACAATATTATTTGGGACAAATGACCCAACCGAAATAAATAAAACTCGGTATGTGTATTAGCACTAACGCTTTCATTATAAGAAGCCATACCAACATTTCTAGGGACGGGCAGGAGTGGGGGTTTTAAGGGAAGCCAGAAATTAAAAATAGCGATATTTCGTTTCCTATTGGTTTATCGGCAAATATGAACATAACAAAAGTTGTTTATTTTGCTATTTAGAGTAACTTTTGT
This sequence comes from Riptortus pedestris, assembly GCA_019009955.1. Taxonomy (NCBI): domain Eukaryota; kingdom Metazoa; phylum Arthropoda; class Insecta; order Hemiptera; family Alydidae; genus Riptortus; species Riptortus pedestris. The sequence continues at coordinate 63,037,913 of CM032228.1, forward strand.
TATATACACTTTTTTCGTATACGGAAGTATAAACGAGATATACGCTAAAAATTATAGCGGAAGTGAAAAATTTTATTAGGCACAAAAGACTCAACCGAACTAAATAAAACACTCAGTATGTGTATTAGCACTAACGCCTTCCTTATAAAAAGCCATACTATTTCTAGGGACAGGCAGGAGTGGGGGTTATAAGGGAGACCTGAAATTAAAAATATTGATATTTCGTTTCCTATTGTAGTTTCGGCAAATATGCACATAACAAAAGTTGTTTATTTTGTTATTTAGAGAAATTTGCTCAAGAATTCTTTTCAATATGAACTACCAGGTAACTCACCTGGAAAAATTAATTCAAATGTATGTTAATATTTAGTCCTTAATAATTCAAATCTATGCATAATGCACAGGAAGCGGGAAATATGACAATATGGAGGACAGTGAAGTCTTACATAAAAAATTAATTTTATTATTAACAAATCCACAGAAAAGACGGGTATTTACCCTAAACACTGGGACGGGTAAATGTCAAAATATTGTGCAAAATAAAGCCTTGCCAAAAAAATACCATCAACAGCCTCAAATGAATTCCCGAGCGAAGCCGGGTATCTGAGCTAGTTCTTATATATTTCAGTAATTGTTTTCTTTCCGGTGTGAGACGGGCAGACCTGTTTGTTTACATTTCTAACCTAACGCTTCCTGTCGGCTTGTTATTGACATTGGATGAAACATTTCTTATTTCCGTTTGTATTTATTTACGGAGGTGTTGTGTTACCAGTATGTATATTTATCTATTACTAAATTACATGTGGGAAATCTGCTTCGTTTACGCAGCCCCTGCGTGACGGACTTTATGTATATACATACAGTTTTGAACGGACCTCATTTTCGTCATCTACTAGGTAGGATCGATGGACATTTGAAGAAAAATTTCGAAAATTCCGTCATTAGCACAACCTCAATAGTTGATTTCCCTTAAGGGAAATTTGCTAAAAGCCTGTCACGCAGGGTCTTCGTAAACAAAGACGATTTCCTACGTGAAGATAAATGTACATACTGCTAACAATTAACACCGTCGTGAATATTACGAGAATAAATACAATCGGTAATGGGAAATCTTTCAATCGATTTTAATAAACTCCCAACGGAAAGCGTCTGAATTGTAAATAAAACAGGCCAGCCAACCTCTCAGACCTGAACAGTTAGACAGACATATTCTTCACCGGAAAGAAAAACAATTACTGAAATATATCTGAATAAAATATATTAATTATATTGAAACCAATTTCTATATCTAGCACTGTAATGTATAATGAATCAGAATGATTTGTAACTCAATTACTCAAATTTTAGTAATCTAAAACAAAAGACGGGGGGGGGGGGAGTGAATGGAACACTTTTGCATGTAACTCCTAGAGTAGAAAGGTCTCTTGAACATAATATTTGGTATTTAAGCTTCGAATGAAGTGGTTTATTATACTAAAACTAAAATATGCAATTATCTCGGTTAATATTCAAGAGAATAAATGTATATAACAACATTTATAGTACATTTAATTTACATTAATGTTGGTTTTATACAACTTTTCAATCCCACGATATATATTTATATTTATTTATTATTTATATGTGTTATTTGCAAGTTCCCTTCTTTTAACAGCCTGAATGTGACTCAAAATTTTATTTAGTTTCAGTGAGTTCGTCTCTTACTTCTTATTCATATTTCCCCCAGGGGAATCGAACCCATGACTCTAGATTTTCCAGGTTTATTAAGACCTACTAACTGCTTAACTCACATATATTTAAAAAGTCCGTCAAGCAGGGGTTGCGTAGACTAAGCAGATTTCCCACGTTCTTGTGATCTCATCTCACCACATATTCCCAAACAAAATCAGTATTCACATTCGTGTCTAAATCTGAAAACCTCTATTTTTATAGGTTACAATATTTCATTCCTTTCTTCAATGTAGTAAAAATTGTGTATAAACGATGAAACTAACAGCCTCACTTGTACGGGACCTACAAATTCTTTCCTACACTAAACGTATAAATGGAGAAATAAAATGAGTAATTATTTTACATACGCCTTTGAAGATCTTAGGAGCTTATTTGAGAAATTTAGATAAACACAAGATTGGCAAGAGAAGTTAACTAATTGCGAATGTTTGCGATGAGTTAGTACTTGTAAAGGGGAGTAAGTCTGACTGCTGCTGAAAGGCTGGGGACTGACAGGCGTCCTTGGGACGTCATCAACTTGCAGTCAGAACTGCTGTATCATGGAATCGGGAGGCTCAACCTCATTATTCTCTCTCTCTCTCTCTCTCTCTCTCTCTCTCTCTCTCTCTCTCTCTCTCTCTCTCTCTCTCCCTCTCTCTCTCTCTCTCTCTCTCCCTCCCTCTCTCTCTCTCTCTCTCTCTCTCTCTCTCTCTCTCTCTCTCTCTCTCTCTCTCTCTCTCTCTCTCTCTCTCTCTCTCTCTCTCTCTCTCTCTCTCTCTCTCTCTCTCTCTCTCTCTCTCTCTCTCTCTCTCTCTCTCTCTCCCTCCCTCCCTCCCTCTCTCTCTCTCTCTCTCTCTCTCTCTCTCTCTCTCTCTCTCTCTCTCTCTCTCTCTCTCTCTCTCCTCTCTCTGCCTCCGGCAATCAAGCCTCTTGACGCATTTCTTAATGAGCGGAGCACTAGATCCTTCTTCAAGTCTGCAGAACCTCTCAGTAATCCATTCAAGTAAACGACATTAAAGGGATTAAAAAGGCCTCCCTTGGAAGTCAGTTTGTGAGTGGAGTAATGCACCGGTACGGAGTATTCCCGTAATGCTATACTTTCAAAATACTAAATGGGGAGCATTATTTGATTTTGGGAAAATATCTCCTAATGGAAAAAGGGAAGTAAGTACGCTGTCATCAAGGAAAAGTCAGTCACGTAGAGACCGCTTAAAATAAGCAGATTACACTCGTTATGGTGATAAAAAATCGAGTCTGTTAAGGGTCAAATAAACAAGTTCAGAACGTAAACTCTTAACTGATGACGTCATCACAGAACGTATTTGCATTTATCTCACACATTAAAAGTTCAATAAAAACAATATCTGGAATTTAAGCTTCTAATAAAGTGGTCCATGTTATAGCACGTTATTTATTGTTAATATATGAGGAGGAATCGGGGTTAACTGAAGACTAAAAACTATAAAGTGCAAATATCTCGGTCAATATACATGATAGGGAAAATACGAATATAACAACATTTATAGGAATTAGATATGCAATAAGATTGGATTTAATGAAGTTTCAGGGATCCTTGGTAGGATCCCTGAATGGACATCTGTTAAAACATTCTGCAAGTTGGGGCCTGTAGTATTTTTTTTTTATTAGATCAGCAGAAAGGTAGTTTAGAATTTTGATTATTGAGCTCCCTAACAACCCCTGGAGGACGAGGAGGGGACGAAAGGGGAGTGGAACAAAAAATTATAAATATTTTCCTCATTATGCTTCAGTTAAAAAAAAATGTTATATAAACCATCTTGTTGCAAAATTAATTTTCTATAATTAATGTTCCGTATATTTTTTTATTATAAGAGAGTTTTCTTTCTAGCCTACAGTAACCACCATTTCAACTCATATCGCATCAACAACAAGCCAACCCATAAAACTTATTATTACGAACATAAATAGCAAATATTGTCTTCATTAGGCTTTTATTATGTGAGTACATGAATGTACAACATTTCGTAATTATTTAATTATAAAATAGGGCTCAGGAGTTGAAGCGTTGGTTTTAATACATTTCGTAAGCCTTGAGCGTGGGTTCAACCCCTGAGCGGGCAATTAGTGACGAGCTCATTAAATAAAATCCTTAGATAGAAAAGGGTGGTAACCTGTAGACAACACGTCCCAATTAGCCATACCAGCTTAAAGTCCGTCACGCAGGGGCTGCGTAAACTAAGCAGATTTCCCGAGTGCTGGTATAGCACACTAGTGGTTTCACCTCACCACATATTCGGACTGGAAACCAGAAAGTGCGGATTACTCGCTTAAAATTTGAAAAAAAAACAAAAACAAACTGTATTGAGCAACAGTTGTAGAACAACAATATTTTAACAAGATTGGTTCAATAACGTTTTTTAATCAGAGTCATAATAGCGCAGGTATTTTGAATTTGATGCCTCCCTCCCAATAACAAATATAAATATCGAGTGTGGTGTATATAAAATGAACATTTTCAAGACGAAAACATAAAACCTTAATTGATGACGTAATCGCACAACGAATTTGCATGTATCTCGTATAGTAAAGATCTCCTGAAAACAGCATTTGTATTGAAGATTAGAATAAAGATGTTCATGTTATAACAGAGTATTATTATGATAAGAGTAGGAGTTGGGGTCATTTACTGAACGCTGAAAAATAAAATATCCAAATTTCTCGGAACAACGTTTACAAAAATTAAATTTGCAATAAAATAAGATAGGTTTATATATATATATATATATATATATATATATATATATATATATATATATATATATGTGTGTGTGTCTGGGACCGCTTTTAACTGTCGCAATTTTCGTTTGATCTGTACCAAACTCGATTTTTAAACGTTTCAAGTGAAACTAAAGATCAAGTTCGTTAAACATTGAAATTGAACTAGTGGGAGGGAGTGTGTGAGAGGGGGAAATTTTTAAAATTCAAAACATCTCCTTTATGTTCTATAATTATTGTTATGTAACATGTACCTAAATGTTTTCTCCGTCTTAAATATTAATCGAGATATTGCAATATCTATCTATGTAATATCTAACAGAGCTATGCATTATTTACATTTTAGCCTTCAGAAAACCCCCACTTTTAGTCAGGGCTCTTTAATAATAAGAGAGTATATCATGAAAAGTCTTATTCCAAGCATTAATAAAAATAGTTATTTTCAAGGGACTTTTATTAAGTGAGGAACATGCAAATAGTTCCTGTGATGTCATCATTTAAGATTTTACTAACAATCCACCTGTTCTTATCGAAATTTTTGGAAATTGAGAATATAGGTTGAGATGAGATCAGTAGTTTATCATCCTAACATGTGAGAAATCTGCTAAATAATAAATAAAAAAAAAATGTTTTGTGCATTATCTTTATGGAAAGGCTAAATGATATATATAAAACAAAACTTTAAAATTGCTTCGGAGCATTAGAACTCCTGAACTTTTGGAATTTAGATGTTCACTGCCGATCAATGATGTATCCCAACTGAAATATGAATATTTATTTTCAGAATGCATTGAAATGATATATTATTGACAGAATGGAGATTCAGCCTCGATTTGTTTTACGTACTTGTTTCATATTTCAGTTAAAATTGTTACATTGTATTTGTACAATTTGTGAGTCAAATGTCTAGTCCATTAGCGATCTATTTCATTTTTTTTTTTAATAACCTATTAACAAAAAAAAAAAAATTGAAACTGGTTCATCATTCCCAGGCAAAGGAAAAAGTAATAAAATAAACTTATACGTTGCCTTTAATCTTGCCCGTTATTTTTCAAGGTGGTTCGGTAAGATTAAGTTTTAAACTGGCTGTGAGGCAGTTTAACTTTCCGGCTTCAGTAGACTGAGATGTTTTATTGTATTTCTTTGAGAATGAAATATATAAAACCAATAGGATATTAATTCTCTAGTGCTTTATACTCTACTCTATATCTATATTTATAGTTCTCGTGAACTGGATATTTTCCAAGTTTTATAACTTCCCTCCTTCGATTGGTCAGAAGCAACTATTAGGTGCATCCACTCATATTCACTCATTTAATAAGCGAACAAAAATTGAATCCATGGGTCTTTTTATACTTCAGCAGTTACTTTTTTGACATTATTAGTGAATTATCGTAACTTTATTTAATAAGATAAGTCTATTTTAAAAGAAAAGCACTTATACATGAAGGAGGTCACCTACCCATTACCTCCTAGATATTAAGAAACGTTGAATTTGTTTTTATTAATAATGAATCTGATACAACTGAGTCGTGTTCTTAAATCAGAAGAAGTAGTGTTTAAGACATTTTAAAGGTTTGGAATATTGCATAAAACTTGGAAATATACAAGAGGACTCTTTATGGAGCTTGCTTTTTACCAAAGAAGATCAGAACTTAGATACAGTTTAAGAAATTGCAGACAAGAAATCGGTGGTTATAAGGGTACCTGGTTCAACCGTTAGTTATCAATGAGGAAGTGTATTTTGTTTGTTAATGCCTGAACGAATGGCTATGCAACTACGAAATTTTGCAGAGGAAGAGTTGTAAATTTCTTTAAGAACCATAACTGACTGGAAGAATATAGTAAGGGAAATGTGTGCCAGTGACATTTTAAAGAAATCGATGGTAACTGAAAGTGAGGGCCTTTGGTGAGGTCGTTTTTCTAAAAGGAAATATCAGGTTGGAAGAATATACCCAAATCAATGAGTATTTGGAGGCGTGTGTAGAGAAACCAAGGAGGTTTTTTGTATGTAGTGCCAGACAGAACAGTGGCTACATTAACTGAATGTATTAAATATTCTGTACGTCCAGGAACAATGATATTTTCTGACTTATGGGAATCATACCAAGGTCTCAGAAAAATTCCGGGATTTCGTTTCAGGCATTTTACAGTAAAGCATTCACAAAATATTCTTGATACTCATACAGGATCCCATACCCAAATAATTGAGTCAATGTGGTCCAGCGCTGAAAAAAGGAACAAAATTGAATGTTGAGCCATAAGATTCCTTCTAGAATCATACCTATATGAGTTTGTTTGCAGAAGAATGTACTGAACGAAGAGATATTTGATTTGATTTTAAAATCATTAAAAACATATTACTCCTAAACGAATAATTCAATGAATTGTATATTTAACGATCATTTTTGTTTAAGTTTGAAGTTTGTTAAATAAATACCTTTAGTTATCTGTTCTTCAATAGCATTAATTTAATACCACTAATAATCACTCTTTTAGGAATAAGTAACTGGTGTGGGTTAATTAAAAAAGACCCGAATCCATCTCACAGGAGATGAGTTAACCAAGCTGATTTCCTAGCTCTGGAATGCCTCATATGTAAAGACATTTCACATTACATAACGAGATTTTTAGTGATGTGATAGTTCATAGGGTTATCGCATGAGTGAATCCCACTTACTCGCTAGCTTACTCAAAGACGGATAACTCAAGAACATATGCAACTCTTTTGATGTATCAAATTGAGAAGAATGTATAGAACAATAATTGAAGACAATTTATTTACTTATGAGATTGGTAAAATATCGTCACATTTACAAATGCTTTCCCCTTTAAATTAACGAACTTGAGATTTAGTGTTACATGAATCGTTTTAGCATCTTTTTCAACAAGTATTTTTACAACGATCAATAAAGAATTGTAGCCGCGAGAGTGTGGAATGTGTTTATATGTTGTATATATCTATATATATATATATATATATATATATATATATATATATATATATATATATATATATATATAAAATTGTAACCTCTGTCTGTACATTGATTTTTTTCGCGAAATTTCACGATAACTTTTCGTTTCACATATCATAGACACCATAACTGCATTTTGTTTCTTTCGTGTCTGTTTGTTTGTTTGTTACCTTTTCACGCATAAACGGCTGAACCGAATTTTATGAAACTTGGTATGTATATTACTACTAACCCAACTTAGACTTTAGGCTATATTAATATTCTCAGAGACGAACAGGAGTGGGGGTTGTAAGGGAGGTCTGAAATTAAACATAGCGATATTTCGTTTCCTATTGGTTTTTTGGCAAATATGCACATAACAAATGTTGTTTATTTTGTTATTTAGAGTAACTTTTGTTATATACACTATTTTCGTATACCGAATTATAAACGAGATATAGACTAAAACCTATAGCGGAAGTGAACAATTTTATTTGGCACAATAGACTCAACCGAAGTAAATAAAACTCGGTATGTGTATTAGCCCTAATGCCTTCATTATAATAACCCGTACCAACATTTCTAGGGACGGGCAGGAGTGGGGGTTATAAGGGAGGCCTGAAATTAAAAACGGTGATATTTCGTTTCCTATTGTTTTTTCGGCAAAAATGCACATGTCAATAGCTGTTTATTTTGTTATTTAGATTAAATTTTTTCATATACACTATCGTCGTATACTGAATTATGAAGGCGTTATACGCTAAAAATTATAGCGGGAGTCAACAATTTTATTTGGCACAAGACTCAACCGAACTAAACCAAACTCAGTATGTGTATTAGCACTAACGCCTTCCTTATAATAAGCCATACTATTTCTAGGGACGGGCAGGAGTGGGGGTTGTAAGGGAGGCCTGAAATTAAAAATAGTGATTTCCTATTGGGGTTTCGGCAAATATGCACATAACAAAAGTTGTTTATTTTGTTATTTAGAGAAATTTGCTCAACACTTCTTTTCAATATAAACTACTAGGTACCTCAAATGAAAAACATTATTCAAATGTATGTCAATATTTTCTCATTAATAATTCAAATCTATGCATAATGCACAGGAAACGGGAAATATGACAATATGCAGGACAGTGAACTCTTACATAAAAAAATAATTTTATTATTAAAAAATCCACAGTAAAGACGGGTGTTAACCCCGTGTTAACGGGTGTCAAAATATTGTGCAAAGTAAAGCCTTGCCAAAAATATACCATCACCATTCAGCCTCAAATGAATTCCCGAGCACAGCCGGGTATCTGAGCTAGTATATATATATATATATATATATATATATATATATATATATATATATATATATTTGAGAGCGCCGGTTGAAGGTGCGTGGGTTCACCTAGCTCTACCGTCATCAAGCTGAGGTAAAAAGTCTGTCCCGCAGGGCTGTGTTAACTAAGCAGATTTCCCACAATTATCTCATGTATTTGCAATTATCTTGAAAAGTAAATGTTAAATTAAAACAATATTTGGTATTTAGGTTTCAAACAAAGTCCTCGATAATATAACAGCTTATTGTGAATAATGACATCAGTAGGAGTGGAGGTTTACTGAAGGCTAAAAACTCAAAAATGCGTATATCTCAGTTAATAATCAACATGGTGAACAAACGTACATAACAACCTGTGCAGAACATTACATTTCGAATAATATTCGTTCTATACAATATTAAGATTCGACGCCTAATAACGGAGATATTAAGATTTTCCGAATTTCCCCCCTTAAACTCCCCTCCCACTGGTCGGATTTCAGCCGTTAGCGAACTTGAACTTTAGTTTTACATAAAACGTTTGAATATCCATTTTGGTAACGATAAAAAAAAAGTTGCGGCTCCTAGAGCGTTAACATATATATATATATATATATATATATATAAAATTTTGGACGGACCTTGTTTTCATAATCTAGGTAGGATCGATCGACATTTGAGGAAAATTTTCGAAAATCGCGTCACTAGTACTACCTCAATAGCTGATTACCCTTACGGAAAATCTGCTAATAGACGCAGGTTCTCGATCCCAGCCAAGGGAGAACACGAGTTCCCGAACAGAGCGCATTAGTGCGGCTGTGCTTATGGACCAGCTGGAGTCTAAAGACTATTTACGTCTCCAGTCTACAATGGAGAACATCAGGCTACTGGAGACAACTCAGTCCAGGTCGGCCTTGGTTAACGGGGTTGGACGTGGGGTTGATCACTAACTACGTAAAAAATCTGATTACGAATTCCTCGAGTCTCCCTAGGGACAGGCTAAGGATCTTAAAGGTCTATAATGCCAACCAATATATATATACATACACACAAACACACACAAAGGAATTATTGATCCCTAGCGCACACGTTAATTTGGCTACGATGAAATTATTTTGTAGATAAGACTTTCATTGATATTGTGTTATTTATTAACGTTCACTATGTGTTACTATGTATTTCATGAATATAATACGAACTCATTGCTCAATCTTTAACCTCAGATAATTCTATGATAAAGATTTGCATAATGTTGCTAAGAAGCCTAGTTCACTTAAGGCTCTTATCAAGAGAGAAAACACAGAATAGAATTTGATTCTAAGTCCTTTTGTGTGATATCCCAACCTTTTGGAAATCTGATCAGTATTCGCCTCCCTTTTAGTATCGGATTACTATGTCTTTTTTAATCTTTTCCAATCCAATTATCCCTTTGATAAATAAATTAAAAGCGGCAATATTAATGGAAATGATTGAATAATGAGTAAGTGTGAAGCAGATACTGGTGTTGGGGAAAGTTGCTACTGTTATTGAGTTAGCTCCCCTGTTCATCAGTATTTATCAGTTAGTGCAACTTCCCGCTCCCCCCTTCCGACCTCCCTTCCCCTGCCCCTAACGTAGCCAACCTCTCATTTTCTCTTCATATTCAAATACCCCACATCTTTAACTGACCTGATCTTTGGGTAAGTGGTTAGGAAACGGTAAATCAAGAACATTTGATTTTTAAAGCGTAGCATGATTATTTGGTTGGGATAAGTGGTTATGAAAAGTGTATTGCATGATTATATAGTTAGAATACGTGGTTATGAAAAGTGTATAGCATGGTTATATCGTTATTATACGACGTTATGAAATGTGTATAGCATGATTATTTGGTTGGTATACGTGGTTATGAAAAGTGTATAGCATGATTATTTGGTTGGTATTGGTGGTAATGAAAAGTGCATAGCATGGTTATATCGTTATTATACGACGTTATGAAATGTGTATAGCATGATTATTTGGTTGGTATACGTGGTTATGAAAAGTGTATAGCATGATTATTTGGTTGGAATGCGTTGTTATGAAAAATGTACAACATGATGATATTGATATATATATATAGTTGTGAACGGACATCATTTTTACAATCTGGTTACAATCGATGGACATTTGAAAATGGCTTCATGAATATAATTTCAACAGCTGATTTCCCTGGAGGGAAATATGCTAAAAGTGGAAGGAGTGAGCTATAGGTTGGAATACTTTGTTACCGAAGCGTTAGACATATTTAGTTAATTATTTATTTTTTTGGTGTCACACAATTTCGAGCGATTTATACCCTTCATTAGATAACCAAGTGGTTAAAATACTCCTAATTGTTGAATGCAATTCATCTTTATATTTACTGTTGCTGCTGGACGATATCACTAGTGGAAAAGAAAATATAAAAAGTAATATGAACTAATTAAATAAAAACTATTAAAACAGAGAAAATCATTTACGGGATAAGAATAGTCAATAAAAAAACAAAAACAGAAAACGAATAATCAATGAAAAGGCCTAGAATCTTACAAGTTCATTTAGAAGCGTGATTGAGGAAAGTGTAAGGCGTGAGTATATGATTGAGATAATAGAACAAAAAAAAGCCTAAGGCATGCATGTTTTGTTAGTTATGTCATAAAGTATGAAATGGGCATTTGAATGGAATATGTCACAAAGCAAGATATGGATATTTGTACTGGTCTATGCGATTAAGAAACTTGTGAGATAACTGTTCCTCCTTTCATCTTATCAGTCATGTTAATTGCATCAGTGTTCCAACTATTCATGAGGTCACAAGTGAAAATGCAGCTTGCCCTAGCCGACGTTCAGATTTGACCAGAATTTATTCGACATAAATGGCTAAAAAACAAAAAATAATATAATGTGACTTATTACACAATTTAAATTTTTATTGTGTAGACTTGACCGGTTTATTTTTTTTTTTGTGTGTTTTCTTCTCATAGTAACTATATGAGAAGTTATTTAATTGAGTACATGTTCCATTGCCACATGGCATATTACATGTAGGATTAGGTTGTAATAAATGTTTACAATATTTAAACGTTTAATTGGGTTATTATCATATAATAAAAATACAATGAAATTGTGAAATAATCAAGATAATTAGAAATTAAATTAATAAATGAAAATGAAAAACAAACTAAATAAAGTTCAACTCAACAAATGTTACGGATTTTCTCTTCTTTAATTTGCGAGTTTATGTAAGGCAAATATATTGAATTATAATTATCATTCCTCATTATCAATTTTAAACTCTAATGTATTTTTGCTACATCCATATCTATACTTTTGATAAACTTTATGAGTTTTTTATCATATTCATTAAATGATATGGTTCTGAGCAAATACCTCCTTTTAAAATTATTTTCACTATTAAATTTGATTTATTTTGATTAAATGTTTAGTCTATAGAGTATATGTAAAAATGTTTGTCTGTGTGTCGCAAGTACATTTTTCATTGTCTTGAACTTTAAATCTTGTTAAGTAATGTCCTGTATGTCCAAGTTCCGCTAGAAATTGTGCACAATTGTGATGGTGACTCTTAATTGTGTTGTAATTGTTGTGAGTGATATTTGGTATTTATTGGTGTGAGCTGCAAGATTTGTTACATGTCGTCCATTCTCTGTTCCACTTATGTATTGTGTCAGTACGGAAGTCTTTGTTTTAATGTATGAGAGTGGTACGAGTGAGAATTCCGGGGTTAGTGTTGTTTTTTGAGCTGGTTCCTTTGCTAACGTGTCAGCTTGTTCGTTTTCAACATTTCCGGAATGGACTTTTATCCAGTCTATATTTATTTGTAGATTTGACTGTCTGTGAAAAATAATTTTTGACACAGGTGAATAATTCTTCATTCTCACCACATGCACCTAGAAATTAATATTTAAGCCATTATTTGCCAATAAATTATGAAGAATTAGGATTTTGGATAAACCATGAAAGGAGCCAGTATTCAAATGTAGAGAATAGACTCCGGATTTGGGCTGGCTGGTGGAGGTCCATCATCAACGGAAGGATAATAAGGTCAAAACACCTGCATTTGACCTTCTTATCCTTCCGTAGGGAATAGCTATTAAAAAGAAAACTGTATGAATGGAGTTCGAAAATGAGGGAATTAGCTCACGCTCTAACACGTATGCAAGCGTTCTATTTTTTAAACCCCTAGAGTAGTGGCAATTGTATTAGAGCGTTACCAATGTTCGTTGCTATAATAAAGGTTACATTGCCAAAATAAAGAGTTAGTCCTTCACACAAGTGCTGCGTAAAATAAGCAAATAACCTAAATGCTGGAGTAAGACGCGCTGATGATTTCATCTCTCAATCTATTTTCCATTTCTCCAGCGGTAAGACGCCTGTACAAAAAGGAATTAAAATGTAAAGTGGACATGAGATATTTAGTGACTGAGGTACTTGAATTGAAAATCGGACGAGGTAGCGACAGGAACTACAAAAATGCAAATTACTCGGTTAATGTTTGTATTAAAGGTAACACGTTCAATAGTTAAAAGATAAAGAAAATCAAGTTTTGATTGATGAAATATTGATTTTAGAAAAAGGTTTTGAATATCAGATTATTCTAAAATCAGACATACAATAAGAATGATATTTCGAATTTTCAATTTTTTTCTAAAAACAAGTAGTTAAAATATTGGCTAGTCAACCATTCTCAATCATTGATCTGTTGTAATATAGATATAATTTGAATATAATTGAAGTTAAATTTAATGAAATTAATGGATGATAAGAAAACAAAATGGCTATATAAGCGTATACATAAAGACCACATAAATTAGGTAAGGGAATAATAATAAGATATATATCTTGAGTAGAATGAATACCAAATCACCCAAATTTCTAAGTTGTAATTCTTGAGAGAAAAAAAAACCTTTGATTAGGTGTTACACTGCTCGAAACGCGAAGGGAATGAAAATTAATGAGCTTTTTTAAACGAAGAACATATGTGATTTTGACCCGGTATTGGTAAACTTTAAAACAATTTAAGAAGAGGGACATCTGTACAAAAGAAGATATATATATATATATATATATATATATATATATATATATATATATATATAAAACACACAGATGCATTGTACAGTTTTGAATGGAATTCATTTTGGTCATCTCCTTGATTGGATTGATGGACATATGAAGGCATTTTTCGAAAACTCCGTCATGAGGCAATGTTTGATTTCCGTTAAGGTAAATTTGCTAAAAGGGATTGGGAATTTACAGGACGAGGTAATTGATAAAATAATTCTGTTTGTATGCGACTAATTTTCCAAAGCGTTTGTTCTGTACAATTAATTATAACTGCAATATTTGACAAGTTATTTGTACTTTCAGATTAAATAAACCCCTTCACCAACTCATCTGATTTTCACATTAAGCTAATATAATAACGTGGAATGCTTTATTGTTTTATTTTAGGCCTCGCTAAAGGAAAACACACAATTCAATATGAAACGTAATTACTTTCTCTCCTGATATTTGTTTCATTCTAATGACGGGACTACATTTTGTCATGGATTTTGGAAAACTGCTTAGCTAACTCATATTCTATGTGATGGACATTTTTCTTTGCCACTGCATTCCGAGCTAGCTAAGATTTCGGAGGACTTTTTAATTTGGGTTACCAGGCAACTATTAAAATTGGTACTGTGTCGCCAGTACACCTCTTCATAACGGACGATGAACAGATTGGACGGAAGAGCTACCCATAATATAAATATAGTCCGTCACGCAGGAGCTGCGTAAAGTAAGCAGATTTCCCACGTGAAGTTTTACAATAGAGAAATCTGCATACTAGTAACAGTAGTAGTAACGAGTCTCTAAACCAATTTCACGATAGTCGAACTGTTACGGAAACGGCCGAACTAGCTTACGGCGGAAGATCACGACTAGAGCCGAAATCAGCCGATCTCATCTCGTCTGTTATCCGCTCACACTTAATAAAAATTCAAATATCTTGGTTAATATTCATTATAGTAAATTTAATTTGTAATAAGATTGGTTCTATAAAAGTTTTCGATACAACGTATAGTAACGGAGATATTTCGAATTTTCGAAAATCCCCCCTTTTAACCCCTTCTCCCACTGGCCATTCAACAAACTTGATCTTTATTTTTACATAAAACGATTAAATCTCGAGTTGGGTAACGATCTCGTCATGAGTACGACCTCAATAGCTTATTTCCCTTAAGGGAAATTTGCTAAAAGAGTTCTAATGGATTGCGATATTTGAGGTCGTAATGAAAAAAAATGAAATATGGCAAAAACGTCTATAAATGTATTTAGTAATAATTGCAGAAAATAACTTTTTCGACTAGAAAAACCACATTACATATTTCGATGTCTCACATAATGACAGATATTTACGAATTTTCACTTACCCGCCTTCATTCTCCCTTTACTCTTTCAGACGTAAGTTTTGTAATAAATGAAATTAGCCTAGACTTTTTCATAAAACGTTTAAATATTGAGTTTGTTAAGAATCCCCGACACGCAGGGGTTGCATTTATCTGAAAACGTAAAAGTTTAATGAGAACAGTATTTGGTATTTAGGCTTCAAATAAAGTGCTTCATAATATAACAGCTTATTGTTAATATGAAATGAGTAGGAGTGGGGTTTTTGTAAAGACCGAAAACTAAAAAATGCAAATATCAAGATTACTAATCATGATAGTGAAACTACTTGCATAACAACATTTGTATAACATTACACTTGCAATAAGATTGGTTATATACGATGTTTCGATCCGACATATAACAATGGAGATATTTCGAATTTTCGGAATACTCCCTCTCAAGCCTCCCTCCCACTTGCCCGACTTTAGCTGTTAAGGAACTTGACCTTCCTTTTTAGATAAAACGTTTAAATCTCGAGATCGGTAACGATCATACAAAAATTGCGACCACTAGTCAAATATATATATATATATATATATATATATATATATATATATATATATATATTTATAAAATTTTGAACGGACCTAGTTTTTGTCATCTTCTGGGTAGGATCGATGAACATTTGAAGAAATTTTTCGAAAATCCCATCATGAGTAAAACTTCAATAAATAATTTCCTCTAAGAGAATGTATATATATTTATATATATTTTTTATTTTCGCAAGGAGAGTTAAGACTACTCTTATTGAATTGTATGGAATTTATTTTTTTAAATCAGTGAGTAAATTTATTTTTTAAGGTACTCAACCAGAAAAGGTTGAGGTTTATTTTTTGGTCTGTGCAGTGCCTTCGATATCTAAGAATGGGTTCCGAAGTGTTCTAGTTACACCCCAAGGCTTTGTCGAATTGTTATTTTCCGTCTAATTAATTTTCTAAAAATTGAATAAAGTCTATTCTAAATTCATAGGGAATATTGATGTGGCTTATTTATGGCCTTTTCTTATTTTTTTTTAATTATATTTTATTTTGGAGCGTTCGCTGCGAGGCGATATTGCTCATCAGAAAAACAAAAAAAAACAAAACAATGTATATAAACAAAATACAAAAATGAAAACAGTAACAAGAAAAAATTAAACAAGACAATTAGAATCGAACAAACTAAGAACGCAACCAAGTAATAAAACTCAACTAAATAATAGAATGCAATCAAATAAAACGCAACTAAATAACAGAACGCAACCAAATAACAAAACGCAACTAAATAACAGAACGCAACAAAAGAGACAAAGAAAAACACGAATCAACAAATAAAAAAAATAAACAAAAACAAAACATTAAATTCAAAAACAAAAAATCTTGTAAGGAAACTTGATAATTAAAAAATATAAAGACTATTAAAATTACGTGAAACAATTATATACTTTCAATGGTTAAAAATAAAACTAAAATCAAATAAATAAAAATTAGTATGTACAATTAATAAAATGACCAGATTTAATTTTCTAATATCTAAAATGTTTACAATCATTTGCTCTCACTATCTTTATCATACATACAAACACGCACACACACAAACACACACACACACACACTTTCTTAGTTTTGTGTTTTAAATAATTTTCCTTAATTTTATATATATATATATATATATATATATATATATATATATATATATATATATCACTAAACAATAGAAAACAATTTAATTATTTTTATTTTTATATAGAACTCACAGTATTTATGTAGTTTTTGTTTTTAGATAGTAATTATGAATGCCATATTGCTGTATATGTTAAATATAATAATGATAATCATTAAATAGGAAACTTACATATTGTTGAGGGTACCAATAGAGAACTGGCTATGATATGGCACTAAACTGATAAAGCGGTCCCTGGTTGCTGGGTACTCAAACAGAGTGGGGGCAAACAGTCCAACCTTTGACTCTCTGATAAGATTCTAGCCGTGCTGATAAGAATGGAGAAATACTGACAGCAGCCACATTTCGAAATTATTTCCGTTCCTAATTACCAATTTTTGACACCTTTGACCCTTCTTTATTAGGCGATGCTCTCAGCCAGTCATGGCCACTTGCATGAGTCACATTGTCATCAAGAATGCATTGCATCAGATATATGTAAAACAGATCTACCATTGAGTTTTTATTAAATTCATCCTATAAGTAATGCTTATTTATTAACTAGTAATAAAATGTCACCTTTGCATAATTCTCTAATAATAATTCTGGTAAACCTAGAGTGGCGAGTTCGATTCCCGCCTAGGCAGTAGGAATTTATTAAATAAAATCCTTAGTCCCACTCTGGCTACTAAAGGGTGGCAACCTGTAGATAACCCGTCCCAATTAGCCTTTGTTGCAAAAAGTGGACGTTAAGAAATTATTTAAATTTAATAATAATTAGGAAAGTGGATAATAGATTTCCTACATTGACACATCAAGAAAATTTTATCCGTAACTGCTCCATATGTGAGATAGGGGTCCCCTTTTAAGCCAATTTTTCCAAACTATTAAGGGACAAAACGTTATTCATACAGTAGCTGCATAAACTATACATATTTCCCTCATCTTGGTATTTAGATTTACAAGTTCTGTTATCTCAAATTATATTCTCTATTTTGAACATATCTGAAAGTCTGTGAAAATACTACTTGAAAACTACAAAAAGCACTCTATATCCATCTTAAAAAGTCCGTCACGCAGGGGCTGCGTAAACTAAGCAGATTTCCCTCGTGAAGTTCAGTAATAGATAAATATACATACTGGTAACACAACAACACCGTGAATAAATACAAACGGAAATAAGAAATGTTTCATCCAATCTCAATAACCTGCCGACAGGAAGCGTTAGAAATGTAAACAAGCAGGTCTGCCCGCCTCACCGGAAAGAAAAACAATTACTGAAATATATCAGAATATAACACATTAATTTTATTGAGAACTATTTACTATATCTAGTACTGTAGTTAATAATGAGTCAGAATAATTGTTATCTCAATCAATAAAATTTTAGTAGTCCAAAACATTAAAATGGGAGGGGGGGGGATCACCAGGAAATATTTGCTTGTATCTCGTATAATAAAGGTCTCTTGAATAAAATTTTTGGTATTTAAACTTCCAATAATGTGATTTATTATGTAGCAGAGTATTGTTTACGTAACATGAGTAGAAGAGGCGGTTTGCTGAAAACTGAAAAATGCAAATATCTCGGTTAATATTCAAGATAGAGAATAAACGTATATAACAATATTTATAGTAAATTTAATTTCCAATACGATTTGTTATATACAATTTTTCGTTCCGATGCATAATAATGGAGATATTTCGAATTTTTGAAAATCCTCCCCTCTAAACCCCCCCTCCCAGTGGTCCGATTTCAGCCGTTAACAAACTTGATCTTTATTTTTACATAAAACGACTAAATATCGAGTTTGGTAACGATCAAACAAAAATTGAGACCGCTAGAGTGGTAACAGACAAATATATATATATATATATATATATATATATATATATATATATATATATATACAGTTTTGAACGGACTTCATTTTCGTCATCTACTAGGTAGGATCGATGGACATTTGAAGAAAAATTTCGAAAATTCCGTCATGAGTACAACCTCAATAGCTGATTTCCCTTAAGGGAAATCTGCTAAAAGATGGGCATCAAAATCTTAAAAAGACATAAAATAATTTATATATATATATTTGTTTTTTTATATATAACCGTTCTTAAGATAAATTAAAGTAAAGCGTAATACAATCCTACATGTTTCTATATAGCTTTAAGCAATTTCTATCTAATGTATTAATTCAGTCAGAGCATATGTGAGTCCTTAGGTACGAGGCAGTATATGTTTTATTGTTTGTCTACAGTTACAGGTTAGAAATTATACTCAAGGGATCATATTCGAAACATGACTTCAAATATTGATAGATTCTAGCTATTGGGCGACTAGATTAGATATGCATGAGTTATAATATTCATTACCGAACTCGGTATTGAAAGCGAAAGATAAAATTATTTAATGACCTAGTTTGGACCAAGAACAATTTTTAGTGTAGGGGTCAAAAAATTCCATTTAAATATACTTGTTGCTAATATAATGTACTTCAAATTATTGCTCTATTCATATTTTGCGAACTCAAACATAAACCGAGTTATTTGTACTTTTGAGTAGTATTATTGTAAACACTTTTCAGGAGCTGAACTAGATTTTTCTCAATGCAATCACTAACATCCGAAGGGATGATTTTCCTGAAGTATGCACTTAAATGACAAAGATGACATCGATATAATGACAAATAGTGCCCTCCAGCTGCTTATGAATTCTTACTGTGTTAGTTCGAAAAAAAACAAAACATTACGAGGTAAAATTGTTCAATTCCTTCGAGATGATCTATTGTTTAATTGATGATGATGGTGAGACGCAGTAGATACAGATTTCGAATAACATTGACAACTGGTAATTACTCCTGATGAAGTGGAAGTCATATTCTGCATAGAAATTATTTAAAAGTGTCTTATCAAACGAACATATTTATTTTGAACATCGAACATGAACATAATTACCATGTACAATATTTATTAGTTATTGAGGTTGTACTAATGACACGATTTTATAAAAATATCTTAGCATGTCTGTCCATCCTATCCAGGAGATGACAAAAATAAGGACCGTTCAAAATTTTATGTATGTCTGTTAATGCTCTGGTCGTTTTATTGGATCATTACCAAAATATATATTTAAACATTTTATGTAAAATTAAAGATCAAGTTAATGGCTGAATTCAGACCAGCAGGTTAAGCAGTGGAATTATGAAAACTCGAAATATCTCCGTTATTATGAGTCAAGTTGATAAATTGAATAGAACCAATCTATTTTGTTGCATATTTAATTTCCTGTAAATGTCATTCTATGTATCTAGAATATTAAGAAGACATTTATATTTCGCCTATAAAATTTTCACTTTGAGTAAGCGAATCACTATACATTTCATATCCAGCTGGAATTTCGATTTCTATATTCAATGGCTTCTTTTTACGGACAAAATAGAGAACGGATAGCTATTAGTCATCGAGATTCAGCGTGGAAAAGCTGCTCAGTTTACGCAACTCCTGCGACAGAGTTTCTTTAGTTTACAAAACTAGTACATCGAATATTGGGGGGGGGGCGATTTCCCCCTCGCCTTTCTCCCTACGTCATCTTCAATGTTTTCAACGATCTCATCCGATCTAATGTCATGAAGGTCAATCTATTGCTTAAAATCTGCAAGAAACATGTCTCAGAGGACTTATCATACTCAAATAATGGAACTGTTTCCTGGTTTGGTGATTAAGCAACACAAAATGATTGTGAATGGCTTTTTATCAGGAGTGCTCAGTGAAACATGACAGATAACAATGAGAGTCACATGTATTAAGAAAAAAAAACAGTCTGGTCAAAGATCTCATTGACGAAGCAAATAACTTTCGACTATCACTCGAAAATCACGCTTTTATAACGAAAACAGTTTTATTTGGATCGTAAAAGAATAGGAATAAAATATATCGTAGGTATGATATCTGCGCAATTAAGTCACAATAGTGTGGATGTGCGAATAAAGAAGTGAACGAACTGGTGTTTTGTACATTTTTTCACTATCTTTAATATTAACAGAGAAATGTACATTTTTTAGTTTTCGGCCTTCAGTAAACCCTCACTCCATCTCATTTCATCAATAAGCTGTTATATTATGAAGCACTTTATTTCAAGCTTAAATACCATATAATGTTCTCATTGAACTTTTACTTCTTGTGAAAAATGCAAATATATGACGCACGTGGGAAATTTGCTTAGTTTACGCAGCCCCTGACTTCTTTTAATTGAAAATGTTTATTTGATCTAAACGATTCTTAATATTTAACTGTTCCATTCGAAAGTAAATATCATATTCGTTATTGGCAGAAATCAGACATGGGATAGTGTGAGTTTAGTAAATTCAAAATATCTCAGTTGTTCTGAGTGGATCGTAAAATATGATAGAACCAATATTGTTAAACTGTTGATGTTCTACAATTGTTGTTCTATATATTTTTTTGTAATTCACGTGTTAAGCGAGTTATTTATACTTTCTTGTTTTCTGCTTTCAGTAAAACAATACTTTCTATTCATAGGATTTTATTTAGAAGTTGAGAACAAAGGGTGAGATGAGATTAGAAGTGAGTCATACGAGCACGTGGGAAATCTGCTTAGTTTACGCAGCCCCTGCGTGACGGAAAACACTAGTGATTTTATCCACCACACATCTATTTCTATGTAAATAAACCGATGAGTAGAAAAGATTAATGAAGATTGAAAACAAGAAAGTACGATTAACATAAATACTATTTGAGCAACGCAAAAAATGCATAGAACAACAATTATATACCGTCAATAGTTTAACAAGATCGGGTTTAAACAAATTTTCGATCCGACTTATACTAACGAAGGATTTTTTGAATTTTCGAAATCCCACCCCTCTAAACCTCTCTTAATTCTGTCCGATTCCAGCAAATAACAAATATGATCGTTAATGTTGACTGGAACGGTAAAATATTAAGTATGTTATTGATGTAATAAACACACAGATATATATAAATAATATATACGCATATGGGCTGTGTAAACAAAACAAGGGAGGTTACTATAACCCTAGTCCTAAGTGCAATAGTTATGTGTAATAGTGTTTAGGTATCTTTAGTCTTGCCCTGAAGAAGAGAAAATAAAGATTCTTGAAATATCGGCATAAACTAAGATTTTTTCACCAACATTGACCAAAACTCCAAAAAGAATAACAACACTATATATACACATATTTATATATATATATATATATATATATATATATATATATATTATCGGACCTCATTTACGTCATCTTCTGGGTAGGATTGATGGATATTCGAAGAAAATTGTCGAAAATCGCGCCATGAGAATAACCTCAAGAGCTTATTTCTCATGAAGGAAATCTGCTAAAACCGTGATCTAAACCACGGAGAGATTTAGACCATGAACACTAACACTATTTTTGGCAGGCATTCTTGGGATTTAGCATATAAACATACTAAATGGTAGTGGACGAATTATTTACTCCTATAGCATTTCGAAGGTACTGAATAGTTTCTTTACGATTCTAATAATGTTGGCGAAAGAGCAAATTTCTATAGTGTATATCCTCAAGACTTAGGGGTATTCAATGTTTTGCAATGGCCGAATATATATTTCCACAAGGCGTTCTAGGCCAAACAAACACTGTGACTAAACATTCGTTCATTGAGTGTCTCTAAGATTTCCTCTTTATAAATAGATAAATAATTGAGCCATTTCTTTGAATTAACAAGTATTGCAAGCTTTTTTTCTTTCTTTTTTCGTAATCCACTTGACTCATTGCGTCGTTCTGTTATGACGTTGAATGAGCATAGCCAGATTAGACGCCCAACCACTTCTATCATTTAATATTTGATTGAGCCATGTTTTTGTGGGAGATCATTGGATATGCATGTGACCTAGTAAATCACTGTTCAACAGCCTGTTTTATTAGAAATCCTCCATTATCTTATTCATGACCTCAGCTGTCGATTTTGTAAGTCCTTCAATCGATGACATCTTCATCTTATTCATAATTGTTCCCATGTTGATAAACAACTTTTGTTTCACATATACTTCAGGTCACACAGACACACACGCATGCGTATATATATATATATATATATATATATATATTATATATTTTTGTCGTCTTCTGTTCAGATTCGATAGACATTTCCAGTGATTTTTCAATTCAAATGTCCAAGTTCAGTTAGGTAGTAGGTTTAGAGGGGGAAATAATTGAAAATTCTTCCTCTGAACCGCCTCTCCCATTGGTCTCATTTCAGCATTTGACAAACTTGTTCTTTATTTTAACATGAAACGTTTAAATGACTCGTTTGGTGACGATCTAACCGAAATTGCTATCGCTTGAGCGTATATATACTTTGTTTTGAATGGACCTCATTTTCGACATCTCCAGTGTAGAATAGTTGGACATTTGAGAACACTTTCAACCTCAACAGCTAATTTATTTTAAAGGGAATCTGCTAAAATTTTAGTACGTACCATTGCAAATAATATCATGAAGGTCCAAAAGCATTGGGGGGGGGCTTCTTTAACTTAGCAAATATGAAATGGCCCACATATGACGTAATTTCACATCTCGTTCTCTATTTCTCCTTTAAGTAGATTTTCATTAAGGGAAATCAGGTATTGAGGTCGTGCTCATGACGCGATTTTCGAAAAAATTTCCTCAAATGCCAATTGATCAAAGGACTGAATCAAATATCATAGCGTGCTAACAGCGAAAATGAGATCCATTCAAAACGATATATATATATCACTTCCAAACCTTACTTCCCTCATTTCTATTAACATATCTCAATTATAATTGACATCCTCCGTCCCCTGAGAAATGTAATTAATGTGATCTTTGGTCAGTCGTAAATATCTTTAATCATTAAATTATTGAAGAATTTTCCTATCAGATGCCAGTCATCCGTAGAATAACCGTTGATACTATTCGATAACTCATATTATACATTACGTGACCTATTATTTCATCATGATCACAATATTCACTGATATTAATTTAAAAAAAAAATAAATCGATATTATGTACTGTTTTTTGTTTAATTGCAAAATAAAACCAGATTATTAGTTTTGGTTAAGTGTTTGGTTACCAATGAACATAATGAATCAAGTGTATGAACCAATTAACATAATGTCTGCCTTATTTAGCAGATTTACCTTAAGGGAAATCAGCTATTTAGGTTGTACTCAAGACGTGATTTTCGAAATATTTCCTCAAATGTCCATCGATACAACTTAGATGACAAAAATGCATGTTATGTCCTGGTGACTCCCCCCCCCCTGTCTTAAGTTTTTGGACTACTAAAATTTGATTGATTGAGCTAAAACAATTTCTGATTCATTATAATTTACAGTACTAGATATAGTAAATAGATTTAAATAAAATTAATATATTACATTTAGTTATATTACATTAATTGTTGTTCTTTCCGGTCTAGAAAAATTCTAACTATCCAGCGCTGCGAAGTTGGCTGCCCTATTTGTTTAGCATTTCGACGCTTTCCGTTGTAGATATTATTAACTTGTAAATTGACTGAAAGATTCTTTACCAGCAGGCACAAATTACTTTCGCAAGCTCTCAAGCGGCTGAAGTGGATCGGAAATAAATTGGATAGGAGTCCAGAATATGCCTGCTAGTACACCAGAGATTTCGAAAATTATACAGATTTTTCCCACTTGCTGGACACGCTGCATATCTGCCACCATCTTTCACGAATCCATAGCCATTTCATCATCCATAGCCAGGAGATGACGACAATGAATTCCGTTTCAAAAATTTGAAATATGTCTGTTATTATAAGTCTGATCGAAAAATTGTGCATGGCCAATCTTATTTCTAATTAAATTACCTATACACATTGTTGTATACATATTGCAAATCTGTAATTTGAATATTAACCGAGATATTTGGATTTTTTGTTTTCAGCCTTAGGTAGACCCTCCCTTCCCCCTCCCCCCCTAGACTCCTACTCACGCGATATTAAAAAAACCATTATATCATGAACGGCTTTATTCTAAGCTTATATATTAAATAATGTTTTCAATAGAGCTTTTTTATGTGAAAAACCTCTTGTCCTTCGCACAATTAGCATATTTGTAAATAATTGGTTGGATATATAAACACATTGTGTGTGCCTTAGAATGAATAATATACACATTCATTATTTAGTACAAATATTTCCCTCGCATCTGCGGTATCTAGTTATAAATCGTCTCCCTAATTATAAAACTTCGTAACTCCAGGTTGTTAGTTGTAAAGTTACGAGATTTTATAATTAGACGACGATGTAAACATCTTTTTAGGTTGGATTTTATGCATGCTTGGCTCACACAAATATCCCGACCCATTGTTAATAAAGCCGACAGAGTGGCCTGCGCAAAGAGATTAATTATTCTGATTGTTTATGAGTTTTTTTTTTTCTGGAACAATTATCAACGAATTACTCGAAGTTATAAACCGAATATAAAAGTGTATTTAGATTTCAATCCCATAAAAAATTTGGTATAATTTTGTGCATGAATGAAAAACTAACTTTCTTAAGGCTTCTAATGAGGATACAATGGAGTATAATATATATATATATATATATATATATTGCTTTCCGTGGGGAAAAAACAACGTTCTCTCATTCGTTAACAATTTCTTTTTTGAAAGACCAAAAGCAACCCTTAACATGCAGATATTGACGAAAATGCCGAAGTGAAAGATAGATTGGATACTCTGGACAAGACTGGAGAGTGCCGAGTGTCCTGTATAAAATAATAATAATAACATAAATAATAATAATAAAAAAATAATAATATTTAGTAAAAGCGACAAGTTCCGAAATGGGATCAGGAACCTCCACCGGTATTGAAGGTGGTAATAGTCTTCTATACTTGCGCTCGAGGCACTTGTTGTCCAGGGTAGGTACATTCATATATATATATATATATATATATATATATATATATATATATATATATATATATATATATCGTGCTCTATCGTCGCAATTTTAGTTTGATCGTTACCAAACTCGATATTTAAACGTTTTATGTAAAACTGAAGATCAAGTTCGTTAATGGCTGAAATCGAACCAGTGGAAGGGGGGTTTTTGAAAATTCGAAATATCTCCCTTATTATGTTCGGATCGAAAAATTGTATAGAATCAATCTTATTGCAAATTAAATTTACTTTAAATATTGTTCTTTACATGTATTCTGTATCTTGAATATTAACCGAGATATTTGTATTTCTATTGTGTGAGGTCGGCAGAAGTCGGCTACATTCGGGACTTTCCGCCGAAAGCTAGTTCGGCCGTTTCCGTAACTGTTCGTCCATCGTGAATTGGTTTAGAGATTCGTTACTGCTACTGTTATTAGTCGGCAGATTTCGCTATAGTAAAACTTCACGTGGGAAATCTGCATGCCCTGCGTGACGGACTTTTTTATATTCAGCTTTGGGAAGTAATTGATATAACCGTGGAGTAAATGCAATAGCAAATCTGATAATTTATAAAAATGTACTGTACATGTTTAAATATGAACCTTCATTAAGCCCTTCCTCCCTTTAAAGATTTACTCCGTTAAATATGATACTAATTTTATTTTGGAGGAGATAGTGACCACCATTCATCATAGAATAGAATTAAATGAAATATTATTATAGAGGTATGAACAACCTACCGAATGAATACTAACAAACACCTCTTCATTGAAACAGTTACTGAGAAGTACCAAAACATATATTTGGGTTCCACATCATCCTTTTAGGTTTCTCGGACATTTAGCTTCATTAAATTTTCCTAGAGGAATTATCCAAAGGCTCCTAAAGTGGACTTTAATAAATAAATAAAGTCTACCACCTTTTCCTCGCTTGGGCTATTAGGGACATCATTTTGTGAATCTCTTACTAAGTTAATTCTTTTTTCTCACGGAGGAATGGAGAACTCACATAAATTAAATAATAAGTTTTAAAGGTTATGAGCAGTGTGCAAAGAATAATAGTCCACCACGCTGATGAGGCTAAAACACTTCAACATCCTACGCGCTGAAATATGATACGTGGATGATCTTATGCAATAAGAATCCTATGTAAACAGGAATTATAATGTCAGTAGGACTTGCAGATGTTTAGTTACCAAGGTAAAGTAAGAATTGGAGGAGTAGAAGTGGGGGTTTACAAAAAGCTGAAACTAAAAAAAAAAATAACTCGTTAATACTTGAGTCAGAAAAACATGTATATAACAATATTAGTAGAAAATTACAATTTTCAATCCGACTTATAGTAACCGAGATATTTTGAATATTCCATTATTTCCTCTACTCGTTGTACACACCCCCTCCTCCAAGGACCAATATAATATTCATATATTGGGTTCAGCCATAACCCAATATAATATTTAGTTTTGAATGAATCTGTCAAATATCGAGTGTTGTGCTGATAAAATCATGTAGTTCAGAACGTAAATTCTTATATGATGATGCCACACCGGAGATATTTGCTCATATCTCACGCAGTGAAAGTTCAATGAAAACAATATTTGTTATTTAAGTTTTGGATTGAGTGGTTCATGTAATAACAGGTTATCGTTAATATGATATGAATAGGAGGGGGGTTTACTGAAGGTTGAAAACTAAAAACTTTATACATTTCCGTATATATACAAGTCATGGAAAATATGTATATACCAACATTAATAGGCAATTACATTCTCAACAAAATTGGTTCCGGCTGGGTACACTTTTTCGAATCGATTCGTAATAAGAGGGAGGTATTTTGAATTCGCTCGCCTTTTTAACCTCCACTCCTCTGATCCGATCTAATCCATTAAGAAACTTGATGTTTAATTTTACAAAACCAAGACCAATAATGAGTAAATACATCTTTCCATAACACGTTTTTAAATAAATATTCTCAAACTTTCCCAAACAGAAACCACTTTTAATCCACCTCCTTCAAAATAACAACATTCATCAACTTTATCAAACACGAATGTACCATAACACTACTCTTACATACCCCCAATGGAGAGTAAAGAATTATCAAATTGATTTAAAGCTAACACAATATCAAGAATCAAGACATCTTTCTTGGCTGTAATTTCACAAAACCCTAACACTCTATTCATTTTCACAGACGGATCTTAGACAGAACACGGGGCGGGCTCAGCCGCCACTATCAAAACCAATACATACAAAGTTAAACTAGAACACGAATCAAGTACTTATACTGCAGAACTACAGAGCATTATACTAGCACATTCAAAATTAGAAAATCGATCGCACCAAGTAATTTCATGCACAGACTCTTTAAGTTCTTTACTTTCTTTGGGAAACATCTACTCCAATCACCCATTAATTACAAAAATACTCGAACTAATACACGCACTAAACACTTGCAATTTTAAAATGCTGTAGTTAACCGGAGAGAAGGAGATTACAGAAATGACTGATATTGACAAACATGCAAAATTAGCAACAAAAATGACTACTACTAACATAAATACGCTAACACCAGCAGGCCTCAACAAGATAGTACAAACAAAAATACTCAATGACTCAGTGTTTTAGTGGCAAAAACGCTGGTTCCGTACTGGCAACAAATTATAGGAAATAAAACGCAATGTTACAGGATGGTCATAGAGACAATACGTAGATTCAAGAAGAGACCAAGTTCTTCTCACAAGACTACGTATTGGACATACATACCTGACACATTCTCACATAATGAACAAAAAAGACAAGCCTACCTGTACTCATTGCAACACTGGACTAACTGTAACACACCTACTTACGGAATGCAGATTACGAACTTACTTAAACATTCCACATGACTTGAAAATACTACTGACTGAGGGTAACCCTCATATCGCCACTATTCTGACATATTTAAAAACAACTGAGCAGTTTGAGAATATTTCATTACATATTTTAAAAGTTTTAATGTGTGTGTGTGCGTGCGCATGTGTGTGTGATGTATTTAAATTTGAATGATATATCCCTGTTTTAATGAATAGTTGTTGTTCCTAAGTTACTAAATGTTTTGTTCACTTATTTATTTACCACTTTTATAATTTTAAGTTTTGTTCGTGTTCCTTGTTTCTTTTAGTGTTATGTGTTCCGCTTAGAGTATTGCTCTTTATATTATTTTGTGTGTTCCATTTTTTGTTATTTTGTTTACTTGTTTTTTTTTCCAACTTTAAGAAGAGCCAAGTCGCCACAGTTGCGGAGCTCTATTGTTTATAATAAATAAATAATTTTACAAAAAAACATTTACATATTGAGTTTGGTTTCGATCGTACACAAATTGCGAACTCTAGTGTGTTACAGACAATTAAAAATTGTATATATATATATATATATATATATATATATATATGATTTATAGTATGCTAGTTTTGAACGATGGACTCATTTTCATCACGTCATGAGTATAACCTGAATAGCTGATTTCCCTAATGTAAAATCCGCTAAAAACCTGAAGAAGAACGAAATACTCATTGCCTTTATACTCTAATCTTGTGTGTGTGTGTGTGTGTGTGTGTGTTTGCCATAAACCGACAGCAGGACGATCGCTGTTTGAACTAGCAACCATATATCACAAAAGATACAAGATCCGCATGTGGAATAAATCTTATATTTTGCTTGTTACAAGCCGCAGACATAACAATGTCACTGATTTTCAACGATGATAGTCCCAATAACAAACGGCGCAATTATATCATACAAGTGGTCTCTGATAATAGCTCTTGAGACCTTCGGGAGAAATGCATTACGGCAAGAGATGAAACGCAACCAATTAGGGGCATTTATATTCTTGAGGTCAAAGTTATTAGTGTAGTTAGTTCTGTTTGTTATAGATAATAGGAGAGATACTGTTATATTGGTCTAAAACTGTGGCCACTCATTAATTCTGATAAATAATTAATGAAAATAATCCCACTTATTAAATTGTCTTATTAATTACTAATTAGAGACTGTCTATTTTAGCATAAATCATTTTCTTTATCAGAGGACGCCAATGGGAAAGAATGCGGAGATATGAGTGGTTATCTCTAAAAGTGTGGATGTATTGTTTTTAAATATAATCTTCAAAGATCGTTGCATAATCCACATTGACAAATCGATTACATGCATGCATATCTGAGAAAAAAGTATACATAATTTACTTTCATGAAACATTTTAATCAAACCGTATTTCATTCGTTAATTGGTTCCACAAAAAATTAAGTGTGATAAAATTTTCCAGTACGAAAATATTTCTGAATTTCAAATTGTTCATTTCGGACTTCCTATCGTAAAATTATTGGTTTTAGTGTAATTATCCCCAGGCATCTGCATGTTAACATCAATAGCGCAAGCAAGATGTGCCTACTCGATAAGAATTTTTCGCGAATTACGAATTTTTTGAATTTGACCATTGAATTATTTCGAGATTCACTTTTCTCGTAGATATGACAATATTTCCAGCGACCTTTCAATGAAACAAGTTCCAAATGCTACAGGATTATTTTGGACGAGGGACAGAGGCCTTTATTAAACAGACGGACCGAGTTGTTATGAAGCAAAGAAATATGTGGATTCGTCTCATAATAAATAAAAGTTCGTCACGCAGGGGCTGCGTAAACTAAGTAGATTTCCCATGTGAAGCTATACAATAGAGGTATCTCTATACGAGAGCCGAACAGTTAGGGCCGAACTAGCTTTTGGCCTGAAACGTTCGTTATCGGCCCACATTTAATAAAAATGCAAATATCACGGTTAATATTGAAGATAGAGAATAAATGTATAGAACAATATTTATAGTAAATTTAATTTGCAATAAGATTGATTCTATACAATTTGTTGATCCGATGTATGGTAATGGAGATATTTCGAATTTTCAAAAAACCTCCCCTCTAAACCCCCCCTCCCACTGGTCCGATTATAGCCGTTAACGAACTTGATCTTTCTTTTTACATAAAACGACTAAATATCGAGTTTGGTAACGATTAAATAATAATTGCGACCGCTAGAGCGGCAACAGACAAATATATATATATATATATATATATATATATATACAGTTTTGAACGGACCTCATTTTCGTCATCTCCTGGGTAGGATCGATGGACAGTTGAAGAAAAATTTCGAAAATCGCGTCATGAGTACAACCTCAATAGCTGATTTCCCTTAAGGGAAATCTGCTAAAACATACTTATTTATGTTAAATTTATTTATTTATTATTACATTATTAATGTGAGGACATTGTTTTTCTTTGGGTAATGGATTTATTTTTACTAAGGTATTAAGCGAATCTGCAATAAATCTCCCTGAGCTGTTGATTTAATAAATACAGATTTAAAAAAACAAGAATGAAAATAAAATTTTAAAACAGTAGAATAAAAAAGTCAGTCCCGCAGCGGCTGCGTGAACTAAGCAGATTTCCCACGTCAAGAATTACAACTGATAAATCTACATACTGGTAACCACCGTGAATGTGAATGTTAAGCGAATAAATACAAACGGTAATAAGAAATCATTGAGTCAATTTACAAATTAATAATATCTACAACGGCAAGTGTTTGAGTTGCATACAAACAGGGCAGCCAACTTCGCAGAGCTGAATAGATAGAATTATTCTAGACCGGAAAGATGAACAATTAATGAAATAGATCTGAATATAACATATTAATTTTATTGAAAACTATTTACTATAGCTAGTTGGGTAATTTGAAATGAATCAGAATAATTTCTACCTCAATCACTCAGATTTTAGCAATTCAAAAACAATAGATGGGATAGATGGGAGGGGGGGGGATCAACACAACGTATTTGTTTTGTATTTCGTATAATAGAAAGCTTTGTTCAAAACAATATTCGGTATTAACCTTTTAATGAAGTGTTTCATGATATAACAGCTTATTATTATGACACTAGTAGGAGTGGAGGTTTACTCAAAGCATAGAACTATAAAATCCAAATATCTCGGTTAATACTCATTATACGGAAAATATATATAGAACAACATTTATAGTAAATTTAATTTTCAATAAGATTGCTTCTGTACAATTTTTGATCCGATTAGGGGGAGGGGCCACTTATCCGATTTCAGCCGTCTGTCACGAAGGAGCAACGTGAACTAAGCAGATTTTCCTCATTTTGGAATGTCTTACTATTATCTTATCGCAGCATATATTTTCTATTTCCAAAAAAAAAAAAAATTCAGTGAGTAAAAATGGGCGGCCAATAAAATCTTAATAGATGACGTCATTACACTAAGTATTTGCATGTATCTCACATCATAAAGGTTCATTTTGATTCGTTTGAAAGCAATATTTGATATTTATGCTTGGAATAAGATGTTTCATGATATATTCTCTTATTTTTAAACTGCGATGACTAAAACTGGGGGTTTACTGTAGGCTGAAATCTAAAAAAATGCCAATATCTCGGTTAATATTGATGATAGAGAAAAGATTAAATTTGGAATAACATTGGTTCTATACAATTTTTGAAAAGGATGTATAATAACGGAAATATCTTGAGTTTTAGAATTTTCTCCGCTCTGACACCCCTCCCCCTTCTACTGGCCCGATTTTGACGTTCACGTACTTCATCTTTAGTTTCTTTTAAATTTCGATTTTTGTATCGATCAAACAAAAATTTCCAGCTCTACAGCGGTGATAGACAAATTATATTTATAATTTTGAACCGACCTCATTTTCGCCATTTCCTAGGTAGGATGGGTGGACATCTATATAAGTACGAGCTGATTCCCTCTAAGGGAAATCTGCTAAAACCAAAGCTAATGTGGAAAAAGAAAGGAACTTGGTTCAAAAAATATTTTATGACTAAAAGATAGTTGGTTTTAAAAAAATAATAAGAGAATACATTGCTGGCAATTTCCGAAAACAGAAACTTGGTTTTTTTCTGAAATCACTTGTTGACACGTTCAACAAATCTTCAAGTAGTATTTTATTAAAACCTTATCAAGAGATAAATTTCATAAACCAATATAATATATTTGATATATTATCTCATATCATATACAATGTGCAAAACACAAAAATTAATTTTTATTTTTCAGAAACAGATACCATTGTCAGGACTTGTATTAGGAAACTACTAAATCTTCTAACATTAAATGTTCACCAGGACGCGAACTTTTGGCTTAGGTTAGTTCAACATTCGTCGGAGTTAACGTAACTGACTTATGCAGCTTAACTTTGTTATATGTTACATATGTTATGTGTTATAGGTTTAATATGTTATGTTTTATGTTATAGGTTAAATATGTTATATGTTGAATATGTTATATATTAAATACGTTATATGTTAAATATGTTATAGGTTATATGTTAAATATGTTATAGGTTATATGTTAAATAGGCTATATGTTAAATAGGTTATATGTTAAATATGTTATAGGTTATATGTTAAATATGTTATAGGTTTTATGTTAAATATGTTATATGTTAAATATGTTAATTATTATGCTGTATATTAAATAACTGATTCGTCGCTAAATCGCCCCTGTTGCGAAATGCGATTATTATATGAATAATTAATTAATTAATTTTGCCTATCCTGAGATATTTCTAGAAATGATTAAGACATTCTGTACATACTTCATTGTTGTGTTGTATTTGAGCCTGCTGTATTATCGGTTATCACCTGGGATTGATGTTATTTTTTGGGCTGTCATATCTTTGGCGAGGTTAATCAGAATATCTGATAATGAATAACCTAGTGTTAACCAACATAAAATAAATCACCATCCGAAAATTTGAGTCTCTCTAAACAGCCTCACTAATCATACTAACAACATCATGCTAATTATCCTTTTAAACCATTTGTCTAATAGAGAAGAGATGAGGAGGCTGAGGTTCCTCAATATTATCATCACTGATTTAGTCCATCGTATAAATCTCCAACCAGTCTCAGAATTTACCATATTCTTGAATTACTAAGGCACAACCTACTCTTGAATTGATCAATTTGTGTGAAAAGATTTTCTTTCCTTAGACTTTAATTTTCTTTATAGAACTTTCGGCTCTCTCGAGCCTGTAAATTCTCCTGGATCTCCTCTAGTTTTAGAATAATTTAATTTTCTGCAATTCAATAAATTTATCTCTAACTCGAATATTAATCGAGATATTTTTACATTTCTAGTTTTCAGTATTCTGTAAATCCCCGCTCCTAGTAATGCGTTTTTTCTTCGAACACCTGAACATTATAAATCCAATTTACTGCTTAAATTTAAAGTCCTGTATTAATATTACAGGAAAAGTGTATATCATATCCGCACAACACGGGAGAAATCTGCTTAGTTTACACAGCCCCTGTGTTACAGAGTTTTAAGATCTTTGGAAATGAGGATCAATTAAAACGCCTTGTCTTCTACAAGTTCTTGAATATATACAGAATGCACTGTCACAGACCAAGCTCCATTATCAGTGCTAACTGATTAGAGAATGTGCCAAAGCAGCCGGGCGACTTTTGTGCAGGCTAAGTTCTCTATTCAGTAGGCACTGAACGGGGCTTGGACTCTAAAGGCCTTGTTATTGATCCCGATCAATATCGATCGTCTAACAACTCGGGAGAGATATTTAAAAATGCTAATTGTTTAATGACGTCCTTAAGAGGACGTCACATACTCTTGTCGAAAATAACAGTGATCTTCAAGACAAGATGTGAAAAATGTCCTCACGACTTTTCAGTGGAATAGGAATATATTATACTAGCTCAGATACCCGGCTTCGCCCGGGAATTGATTTGAGGCTGAATGGTGATGGTATTTTTTTGGCAAGGCTTTACTTTGCACACTATTTTGACATTTATCTGTCGCAGTGTTTAGGGTTTATACCCGTTGTTGGCATTTGTTAATACTAAAATTAATTTTTTATGTAATACTTCACTGTCCTCCATATTGTCATATTTCCCGTCTCCTGTGCATTATGCATAGATTTCAGTTATTAAGGACAAAATATTAACGTAGATTTGAATTAATTTTTCCGGGTGAGGAACCTGATAGTTCAAATTGGAATGAATTGTTGAGCATATCAATATTTCTACGCAAATTACTTGCTCCACACATTGTTCCTGGAGAAATGTATAAAACAAAAGTTAATCTAAATTACAAAGTAAACAACTTTTGTTATGCGCATGTTTGTCGAAAAACAAATAGACAATGAAATATCGCGAATTTTTATTTCAGGCCTCCCTTATAACCCCCACTCCCGTTCTAACCTAAAAATTTTAATATAGCTTATAATCATGGAAGAATTAATGCTAATTGACATACCCAGTTTTGATTTGTTCGGTTCAATCGTCAGCACCCAATAAAATAGTTGACTCCCGCTTTAGTTTATAGTGTATATCTCGTTTATACTTTGTTAAAAGACAAAAATAAATATAACAAAAGTTACTCTAAATAACAAAATAAACAACTTTTGTTATGTTCATATTTGCCGAAAAACGAATAGAAAACGAAATACCGCTATTTTTAAATTCAGGCCACCCTTACAACCCCCACTCCTGCCCGTCCCAAGAAATGTTGGTATGGCTTATTATAATGGAAGCGTTAGTGCTAATACACATACCGAGTTTTATTTATTTCGGTTGGGTCTTTTGTCCCAAATAAAATTGTTCACTTCCGCTATAGGTTTAAGAGTATATCTCGTTTGTAATTCGGTATAAGAAGAAAGTGTATATTACAAAAGTTACTCTTAATAACAAAATAAACAACTTTTGTTATGTTCATATTTGCCGAAAAACCAATAGGAAACGAAATATCGCTATTTTTAATTTCTGGCTTCGCTTATAACCCCCACTCCTGTTCGTCTCAGAGGATATTAATATAGCCTAAAGTCTAGGGTTATTAGTTAGGTACATACCAAGTTTCATAAAATTCGGTTCAGCCGTTTATGCGTGAAAAGGTAACAAACAAAACAAACAAACAAACAGACCCCAAAGAAACAAAATGCAGTTATGGTGTCTATGACGTGTTAAACAAAAAGTTATCGTGAAATTTCGCGAAAAAAATCAATGTGCAGACAGAGGTTACAACTTTTTATATATATATATATATATATATATATATATATATATATATATATTATATGGTAACACTAAAAATAAAGTATTATTATTTTATTATGAGGTTTCAGTCAAAACCAATGTTTTTTGATTAATATGAAGATTTTTACAAGAGTAAGAAATATCAATACGTTTTAAATACATTGAAAACCACCTCTGGTTGAAAATAAATTAGTTTATCTATGTATTTTCATGAAAAACTATTTATTCATTCTCGTAAGCGCGTTCTGTTGATGTTATATCTTGGTACAATTGAAAAAAGAAAAAAAATGGAAAATAAATTTACTTCGCTCACAGTATTTTGCAAACGTTCCTCAAGTTACACGGCTACTAATAGAGTGACATTGTGACCCCTTTTACTGCAATTGGCCCAATTAGTGGACGTGTTGACTTAGGGTGGCGACCCTGACTCTTTTATGTCCTCCAAAGCCCTGACCTACCGCAGGCCAGCAGCTGAGATATTGCAATATCGGCATCATCGCTCAGCAGTAGTCACTAATCATATTCCCGGTGCTGATTGGAAGGAATAATTGTCTCGTGTACCTTATAGGCCTGCCGTCTTAAGATGGATTGAATAATGAGAAGTGCGGTCTACGTGGGGGGGGGGTTGAGGGGGGCGACTCCCCACCACTGGTGGGGATAGCGATGGAGTGGAGGGGGTCGAGTTGGCGCAGACGCTGCCAGGGGAGTCAATGGAAGACGGCCGCATATGTCGCTAGGAACCACGTGGTGGCAGCACCGGCGTCTCGCCACTCGCCCTCTACGTACCCAAAATGTAAACGTAAGTTAAATCTCAAATATAAAAATAGAAATTTTTTGTTTTATATTATTCCTACATCCCTGATATGCTCCACAGCCTATTCTTTATTTATAATTATTTTTATTTCAAAAATATAAGCTTTATTTTTTTTTATGCTTGCAGCCTTTATCTTAAAAATATTTCATAAATCACCTTTCAATTTATTTAAACACAGAATATAATAGTACTATTGAAAAACAAATTTCAATTTAGCAATTTAAAAAAAAAATAAAAATATATTAATGCATCATTACTACTCTATATATCATGTAGAAGGATTTCGTAATTACCCATTCCGTAGAATTCATGTTTCAATTTTTTTTAAATATCGGTTTTTTTATTTTAGAAAAAAAGTGAATTCAATATTCCTTATTTTATTAAGTGTTTACGCCATTAAATTATAAAACTACAGTTTAAACGTTGTTATTTGATTGCAAATATATGTTCCACTTAAAAGCTTTTATTGTATTATGTTCTACAATAAAAAATTCTGAATACAAACGTTTTTCTGTTTATCAACAATTTCAATTTACCTCTTGAACTAGTTGTAAAAACATTGTGTAGGACATGGTTGTTGAACAAACTGCAATCTTTCAATTGCATTTGAGCAATTCCTTTTTTTAATTTTCTCTTCCCTTAAAGTTTATTTTCAATAATAAAAACCCTTAAAATAATTTCTTTATAAATGTTTAATTTTAATCGAATGCCGGGGTTTAAATTTGTTGTTAATTCCTTGTATTTTGTGTATTATATTTTCTCTTAGAATGTGTTTAATTTTAGGATTTAAAATATTCAAAAATAGAAATAAACTGTGAAGGTGTGACTTTTAAAAGAGGAAATTAATTTTGTAAATTCCTGAAAACATATTATATAATACCTTTGAAGTGCTGACATTTGGATTTCAGAATTCCGTGTGACTGGTCTCTCTGATAAATGACTGTTTCGTGTTTACACGAAAAAGAAGGTTCCAATCCAAAGTTAGTTATTCCTTCAAATATTTTTTAATTGTTTATTAGCTTTTCGAAAGCTACGCTATCATTTTAATTGTAGTTTAACTCGTTAAAACATGGTATTATTATTATACTATTACTTGTATAATAATATGCAGAATTATTATAATTGTGCAGAGTGAATTAAACTCAAGAGTTATTGTAATTCGGAAAAAAAATAAGAAAAAAATACCTATTTCTTAATGAGGGCTCTTTCGGTAGTTTGCAAAGAAGTAGTTTCGTGACTGCTTCTAGTTGGCAGGAAAGCCCTTGAGTTACGAGCAACGTATCTGCTGTCGTCATTACTAATGGGAGAAGTGCCTATCTCGTTTTTTATTTATGGATCTCGGATTTAATGAGGTGGGGGGGGGCTACCTTCTTATAATGATGCATGCGATAATCTCAGCCTAATCCACTTGCCCAGCTCAAATCCGAACAGGCCTTCTTCTCTGAGATAATTTCTCGAGATTCCCTTATCATTTGTCTTATCAAACGTCAAACGGGAAAATTGCTCTACTGTGCAATCTATTGCTACTTCGCGCTCAGAAATTTGATACGGATATTCAGTTAACATTCCTCCCGTAAAATTTATTTATTTTTGAAACATAATATACTTATTGGAAAAAATGCGTTTTTTTTTAATATGTATGTCATTAGACGTATAGCAAACATGCACGTATTAGCTCAAATAAATAAAAAAAAACTAGAAAAAAAAACTCATAGCTAAATGGAAATATTAAATTTAGCACGCTTAAGAAAAATATAACCTATTTTTTTGCAGGTTAATGGTTGTTTGATAATTAATCTCTGTTTTCCAAACCTTTTGGCAAATTCCGTTCCACAATCCATCTCTCTGTGACACCAGGAAAAAGCAATGTAGTTCCTTGGAGAAAGACATAATTTAAAAAAAAACAAATCTGAAACTTTGTGTGCAATTAGAGTAGTTCATCCGTAACGCAAAACTATTTTATGTTCTTGAGAAACTACGATTTGGAGGGGTAAAATCACCTCATGAAAAAAACAAAAAAAAAAACAAAAAAAAAACGGTCTTTATATTTCTGAGCGAATATTTTTAAAACGTTATAATATAAAAAAAAAAACTTCAAATGACAGTTGTATAGATTTTAATTTACTTTAAAACTGTATAACTGGGGTTTTTTTAAATGTCATATCTTTCAAAAGTCTTCCCTCCCCCACAGCTTTTATCATTTTTTAACTTTGTTAGACATAATGAAAAGTAAAAAAAAATGTTAGCAACAGTCAATTAAAATAATAAAATATATAAACACTCATATAATTAAAACACATAAATTATTACATGGATTTCAGTATGTAATTTATTTGTTAATAATTTATAGCTGTCTCTATGAGGTTGCGAAGAAGTAAATGTCGCCGTAAGTAGCGGGCCAGCCATAGAGTAATGAATCAGGTGTGAACATAGCTACATACAGTAAAGTTATTTTTAGATTATTTTTGAAAAATGCGATTAGAATACAAATTTATGATATACAGTTGAATTTTTTGGTTAAATATGCTATATGATCCATTATAAAACCAATTTAAAAATGTTTAAAACTGAAAGGGTGGGAAAAGTCCGTAAAGCTATTATTTGAATTTTTTTTAATATCTATTATGGTTTTAATAATATTCACTCAGAAATAAAAAAAAAAAAAAAACGATTTTATTCAAGAGGTGATTTTACTCCTTCAAATTGTAGTTATAGTTTTGAACTATTCCACTTGAACACAAAGTT
Source organism: Riptortus pedestris (assembly GCA_019009955.1). NCBI lineage: Eukaryota > Metazoa > Arthropoda > Insecta > Hemiptera > Alydidae > Riptortus > Riptortus pedestris. The sequence goes on from CM032228.1 coordinate 63,077,363, forward strand.
TCAGAATTTTCATTTTAATTTTCGGGATCCCTAACCTCGCTTGTAAACACCACAAGAAGGCCATCAAAGTCCCACTCTAAACACCGCTGTATATTTGCCGCTTTCGTGCAAATCATTAATTATGGACAGTTCGTTTCGGCTTTACGGACCTCATCAGTTAGAATTATACTCTTCCAGGACTATGTTACTTATGAAAGTAAGTCGTTCGTTCGACTTAAGCTCTTATGACAAGGCCATTTTGTTTACATTTTAAGAAACTGAGCAACAAAAGGATGTATATTCCGTACGATAAGGCACGATGGAAAAGCGAGGGTCATAATTTACTTTTAAGCTTTAACCGCCTTCACCTCACCTGTCTCTGCGACCAGGAGAGGGGCAAAGAAATGGTAACATTCATTACCCAGCATTCGCAAACTAAAGTAGGATATCAAAAAAATTACCAAGATTTTTTAGTGAATTTTGGCTATCAAAACAACGTTTCAATGCCTGTCAAAACTTAGTCATATACTATAATATGAATATGCCGTGCTTTGTGATAAAATAAAGTCTGTGTAGAGGAAAGAGTCTTATGGGACACCAGTCAAGTGTAAGATAGAATCAAAGCAGTATTGCCGACTTTCCGAATATTTTATTCTTTTATCAGCGCCAGTACTTTTCTGGTTCTCAAGGTCAATTTACCATTGTTGAAAATCCAACTGCATTGATTTTCCAGACAATAAGGAATCTCCAAACCCCGCCGTAATTAGAAAAAAAAGTATATAGGAGGTGTGAATTGTATTGCAAGATAATAACTTATGAATAACTGGACGCCTGGAACAAAATTTTGAAATATGTATTCGCAAAGTACATTTTAGCACTGCAAAGTATATTGTAAGCAAAAAATTTCTTTTTATGTATCTCTCCCATAAAACGAATAGAAACGAAGATATTGGTGAATATATGTTTTTATTCGCAAGGTTACCCTCCTCTCACTGTTGGAAAATTGGATTCCTGAACAGCCTTTGTCGTGTCATGGAGTTGTTGACACATAAATCCTAAGCTTATTGAATGCCTTTGAGGCGTTTTTAAAAGATTATGTTTCAAACCAGCGGACAGACAACCAGACATTAATTACGATTTTTATGATGATTTGTTTGACAGCGGTTAAAATAAAGAAACAAAATTATTCTAATCAAATTTTACTTCGACTTTGAACAAACTTCATTCTTTTATTCATTTAGTGCAACAAACAAACTGAAGTTCAGCTTAAACAGATAAATATGAAGGATATATATAATTTAAAAAGAATATATACTCTATATTTATATAAAAAGTCTTTTAGGCAAAATAGAGAATAGGACTTGTGGTCAATGTTAACTTCAGTTGTATCAGAGTGATTAAAAAGACTTTCAGACTCTCCGTTTTAGATGTTTCAGGTAATTAAAGTGTGATATATAAACGTCCAGAGTTTGAAAACAAATCTCATTAATTTAATTGAAAACCCAGATAGATTTTCTCGTTCAGAGATAAGATGTGACAAGACTTTAAAAGCCTCATTTGCATTTTGGCGAAGATAGTTGCGTATGGCCATTAGGAACTATTAACTGTCATTCAGATCCAGCAAGGCCACGAGGCCCATTGTTAGTGGTATCTCTGCAGTTAACCATTTATTCTTTTTTTCCCCCACTGTTCTTATAGCAGTCATAAGATTATGCATGTTTAATACAGAGAATTAGGCCTATGTATCTATCTCTTATGGTACTTATATTAAATATCCAGTGTCTGTCTCATTAAGGTTTTATGACCATGTTCATGTCATTTAAGATATTCCTTAGCGAATTTTATTATTGCATTATAACTTTCAATACTTTAATATAATACAATGAAACACATCCTATTATAAATGATAGATTTCCGAACTCAGACTTTTTTGTTTTGTTTTGAATGCCTATTAAAATATCTAAGTATTTTGATGGTTACTCATAATTTATAATTACCGTCATAATTGGCATTTGTAACGCAGGTAAAAATACAAATAATAAATATTTCTTCCTTCTCAAATTTACGTGAACGACCTCCCCCTCCTCCTCCACAGACATAGACCTACAAATTTATATTTGCACCCGTTAATACATTAAATTTTGAAAGTTATTGATTGTGTTATCACTGAGTGAGGAAATCATGTAGGTAATTACTCTTTAGCCATGGGTATACCATTCCCAAAGCGGAAAGTCGCTTATACTACAGCAAACGTAGACGGATTGTAGTAATATAGTGCAGTAGGAACAGATAAAACATTTCTATTGTTATTTAAATACAAATTAAGGATACTGACTATTTAGGGTAAATTAAGGGATATGGGCAACAGTTTTTATGAATAAATGTTTAGACTTATTTGTCTTAATATCAAGGAATGCAGTTTATATAATACCATTGTAAAATCTATCTGTAGCGGCCCGACAGATAGATTTGAAAGAAAGACTTTATTCCTACATCGACACAAAGCTACATAAGAATGGACGTTCCGTACAGACGTGGAAAACTAACCTGTGAAAAATGAACTTCCACTGATTCGACCATGTTACACAACTACTACTTGACCATTGGTATATATAAAACGGGAGCTTGTTTACAACTACTCAGTACAACTTTTATGGTCTTTGGTGCTTTCGTATTGAAAGTGCTTGCCACGCGTACTCGACGATCAGCCAGTATTGGAGTTTTATTTTATATCTGTTTTAATGACCACGTATGTTATTCATTCAGTAGAAGAAACATAGAACGAAATGTGTAATTGTCGTAAAACTAAAGGAGATTCCTGGGCGTGGGAAATTTCATTAGTTTACGTTTTCTCTGCGTGACATAGGTTTTCGGAATTTTTCTTTTTTTGTGTTTTTTAAACGTGTGTAAGGCAAGTAATATTTTTTTTTGCACAAATCAATCGGCTATTGAGGTTGTACTCATGACTCAGTTATGGAAACATTTCCTCAAATATCCATCGATCCTACCCAGATGATGACGAAAATGACTTCCTTTCAAAACTGTATGTGAAGTATTTACAGGCTACACCTGGTAATTGATCTCGTAAACAGGTAAACCTTATTTTCACGGAATCGATCAAGGGAATAAAAGGGTCACAATGACATGGAGTGGTTTCCCGTTGCCTTCTGCATCAGAACATCCATCATTATAGGTATTACGAGGAAAACTCTATATATAAAGTAATTCCGAGTATAAAATTATATTTTAGGCCAGAGTCGTTAGATAGCCTTCCCTCGGTAGCCTGTAGCCTGCATTAGCCGACTAATTATAGGCATTAGCCAATATCAGTATGCAGACTACAACTTTAAGCTACTCTCCAGTTTAGCCACACTGACATGTTGTAAGTGATAATTTAAACAGGCTGAGGATCAAAACTACATAGGTATATATTAACGCTTAATGACGAAACTCGATATGTAAACGTTTTAGGTAAAAATAAAGATGAAGTTGTTTGTTAATGGCTGAAATCGGATCAGTGGGAGAGAGAGATATCGAATATTGTACGTCCGATCAAACCACTGTGTAGAAATAATCTTTTAGAAAATCAAATTACCTATGAATGATGTTATACCTATACATATTTTCTCTATTAATTTTTTAGTTTTCAGCCTTCAGTAAACCCACACTCCTACTCATCTTTTAATAACAATTATCTGTTATATCGTGAACCACTGCATTCTAACTCTGAATACCAAATATTGTTTATAAGAGATCATTATAAACCGTGAGACATTCAAATCCTTTCTGTGATGAAGTCATTAATTAAGATTTTACTTTCTTGTCTCAAAAATGTTTACTTGATCTTTACCATACTCGATATTTAACCATTTAATGCAACTTTTAAGTTCATAGTCAGTAATGGCTGAAATCGAGCATGAGCAAGAGGGGGGGAGGGATACAAAAATTCCAAATATGTCCGTAATAATAAGTCGATTCGTAAAATATTATAGAATCAATCTTGTTGAACTACTGCTTGTCTACAAGTGCTGTTCTTTGCATTTTTTCGAAACTCAATTATTAAGCGAGTTATTCGTACTTTCTAGTTTTCAGTCTTCGCAAACCCCCTACCTTTTTTTCTGCTCTTTGGTTTTTTTAAAAATAGAAATATATAATAAGTGGAGAGAAGAAATCTCCTTACTTGACGTAGCCCCCTACGTGACGGAATTTTTTTTTATATTACAATTCATAGCTCAACAAAACACTGTGTTAAAAACGTCCAATTTATGCAACTGATGGAGTATGAAATGCTTTTTAGAATCTATTAGCAGATTTCCCCTTGGGGGAAATCAGCCATTGAGGTTGTACTCGAATGGATTGATGGGATTTTCGAAAAATGTCTTCAAATGTCCATCGATTCTACCCAGGAGATGACGAAAATGAGATCCGTTCATAATTTTATATAAATATATATATTAGTCTGTTAACGCTATAATGGTCGCAATTTTTGTCTGATCTGTACCAAACTCGATATTTATTTTTAGCCAGATTGGAAGCCCTTTACGATGCATTGAGCCCTCTTTTCAATGTTTTCCTAGAGTACTAAGACTATGGCCTTAACACAGATGGTTATTCTCAGCTCCGTATAGAGATTTCCAGTATTTATAGAGACCGCGATTAAATTCAATTGCCTCAGGGCTTCTATTAGTACCCAAGGAATTCCAAATAACCTATAGCAGCCAAACATAACCTGCTCAACTGCTGATGGAAGGTTACGCTCAGCTGATCAGTGTTGCCATCGGTGCTAGCAGTTTTATTAAATCTATTTTTTTCCCCGGTAAAACTGGGGTAACCAATCAATTACCTCTCAAGTTTTCTCCTCTCCTGTTTGCCTTCTGGCAACGTGGTTTAGAGACAATAATGGCAATTAAGTGTAGCGAACCTTTTTTTCCTTTTATATTTATTATTTCATCACACAGGTTATTATAATTTTCTATATGAGACAATTGTGGATTTATCATTTATTTATTATGGACAACTACTCTGATTATATCGTCTTATTTTATTTTTCACCTAGCACACTTCAAACCTATTTCTGACTATTGTGGAACAAGATGCTTTATATAAGTACGCAGTAATAGCAGATTTCCCTTAAGGGAGAGGTTGTACTCTTGACACGATTTTTGAAAAATGTCCTCAAATGCCCATCGATATGACGAAAATGAGGTCCGTTCAAAATTATATATATGCCTGTTAATGCTCTAGCGGTCGCAATTTTTGTTTTATCATAATAAAATTCGATATTTATATGTTTTATGTAAAACTAAAGATCAAGTCCGTTAATGGTTGAAATCTGACCATTGGTGGGAGGTGGTGTTTTGAGATGGAATTTCGTAAATTTTTATTATGCGTCGGATTGAAAAACTGAATAGAACCAATCTTATTGAAAATGTAATGTTCTGTAAATGTTGTTAATAATTTCTTTCGCTATCATGATTACTAACGGAGATATCTGCATTTTTCAGTTTTCGGCTTTCAGTAAACCCCCACTCCTACTCATGTCATATTAAAAATAATCTGTTATATTATGAATCACTTTATTTGAAGCCTAAATACCAAATATTGTTTTCATTGAACTTTTACGTTTTGAGATAAATGCGAATACGTAGGATAATAAGTAGGAAATCTGCATAGTTAACGCAGCCCCTGCGTGACGGACCGATCAAGTCTGTAACTTATGTTTTTTAGACTCATAAATGTGTCAGTTTCCTTCCATTCCCTTGACGCTCCTCTTGCTTTTTACGTACTCCTCAAAAAGTCTTCAGGAGGATTTATACATTTTAGCCCCTACAAATAAGGACAAATAAATTTGAAGTTTCTCGGTCTAACGGGATAGCCAGTGCCACGATAGTTAGGTCTGATTGATGGGGAAGAGGAGAAGAATGGGGCAAATGGACCAGTGGAAATTGGGCTGGGAAGGAAATTGACTAACATGTACTGGGAGAAGGTCGGCAGGACATTATCTCTATTAGCTGCAACCTATCCTTAGAAACCGGACAATCCCTTTCTCATAGAAATAGCTGAGGGATAGAAATAGCTCTCTTAATTTCCACGGGATATTTCTAAGAATGAAAATACCTCATCAAGTGATATTCAAGACAAAAAAAAATATTTTCCTCTACGTTGTGTGCATAAGTATTTGCTCGGTAAACAGCAAATCTCTGCGGTTCCTCGCAATATATTTTATTTTAGATTTCGACAGCTATGTTGTCTATTTGAGCTCTAAAACATCCGTCATCAGCGGCTACGTCACGTGTTTGCATTTATCTCAAAACGTAAAAGTTCTATGAGATCAATATATTGCATTTAGACTTCTATAATGCGGATCATAGTAAAAGAGCGTATTGTTAATATGACATGAGTAGGAGGAGGGTAATCTGCTAAAAATGCCATGCTCTTTAAATTGATATGCAACATGACTATGGTATGTATAATTTAAATTACTATAAATTTTATAATCTCAAAAACATCATCTTCATTTTTTTTAAAACAATATTATGTTATTAAGGCAATGATTGAATACCGATATATGAAGATGTATATTGGGACGACTATCGTTTATTTCAGAAGAAAAGTTCTTTAAACTTCCGTCCAAGTAAAACAATTACCAAGAAGGAATTAGCAGGGGATCCGTTGAAATTTAATATAGAAGATAAGCTATTCACCCATAAATCAGTGAACGCATATTATTATTCTTATGCGGAAATTATTGGTAGGTAATCATGTAGAAGCATTTTAGTCATTGAGAAATATCAGCACAAATAAGAAACTGACTGTGACTGCTGGGTACGATGAACCGAACGGCCCTCGCGAGTTGAGTGACTAGTGAAACGATGTTAGCAAACACAGTAAATCCAGTCGATTCCAGTAAAGCTCCATAATGGAGAAAGATAAATTTCTGATTCTTTTAAATTTATATTATTAATTTGATATATTTTTTTTTTTACAATTTGATTTATTCTATAGATTAATATATAAAGTAGATAATCGAAACTATTATTATTTCAGATAAGAAAAGAAAGCCCTCTTTATTTCACAGCTATTTATTCTTAGTGTTAGAGCGCTTTCAGAGCATACGCCCCATCATGAGTGCCCTGCTGGCAAAAATTGACCATTAGAAACGTCATATAAGATGTCATTAAATTAAAATTAGAAATATATGCACATATTGAAGGACAAGTATTAATATTAGAACATAAAACATTAAGAAAAAATACAAATTATTTCCCCAGTGTGATATTTACAGTTAATATATGAAGACAAATATTTTTCCAGATTAAAATTAAAATTAAAAGGTAACCACTAGTTTATGTCCAAAATTTAAAAAAAAAAAAAGAAAAAAAGAAAAAAGAAAAAAAAAACTTCAACCACAAGCGAAGGAACACACACTGGAGGTGGATTTAAAAAAAAAAATAATTTGACTATTCGGTTTTAACTATTTATTCTATTTTATATATTTGAACTGTAAATATTCATTTGTTATTATTTATTTTGACTATTTTATTAAATTTTGTACATATATTATTTTCCAACAATGGTCTTCGAATGGGGGCATTTCGCAAAATTCAAAATATCTCCGTTATTATAATAGGACTAATCTTATTGAAAATGTTATTTTATAAAATTTTATGGAATATATTTAACTCTATTTTAAATATAAACCGAGATATTTTTATTTTTAAATTTTCAGACCAGTAAACCCCCACTCCTATTCATATTATATCATGAACCACTTTAATCGAAGCTAAAATACCAAATTCTGTTTTTATTAACAGACTAGCTCAGATACCCGGCTTCGCCCGGGAATTCATTTGAGGCTGAATGGTGATAGTATTTTTTAGCAGGCTTTACATTGCACAATATTTTGACATTTACCCGTCCCAGTGTTTAGGATTGATACCCGTCGTTGCCGTGGATTTGCTAATAATAGAATATTTGTTCGATAAGGCTTCACTGTCTTCGATATTTTTATATTTCCCGTCTCTTATACATGTAAATATGGTGAATTTTTATTTCAGGCCTCCCTTATAACCCCCCTCCCGTTCGAACCTAAAAATTTTAATATAACTTATAATTATGGAAGAATTAATGCTAATTGACATACCGAGCTTTGTTAAGTTCGGTTCAGCCGTTAGTGCCCAATAACATAGTTGGCTCCCGCTAAAGTTTTAATGTATAACTCATTTATACTTAGGTATACGACAAAAGTGTATATAACAAAAGTTACTCCAAATAACAAAATAAACAACTTTTGTTATGTTTATATTTGCGGAAAAACTAATAGTAAACGAAATATCGCTATTTTTAATTTCAGGCTTCCCTTATAACCCCCACTCCTGCCCGTCCATAGAAATGTTGGTATGGCTTATTATAATGAAGGCCTCACTGCTAATACACATACCGAGTTTCATTTAGTTCGGTTGAGTCTTTTTTGGCAAATAATATTGACTCCCGCTATAATTTTTGCGTATAACGCTTTTAAACTTCGGTATACGACAAAAGTGTATATAACAAAAGTTACTCTAAATAACAAAATAAACAACTTTTGTTATGTGCATATTTGCCGAAAAACCAATAGAAAACGAAATATCGCTATTTTTAATTTCAGGCTTCCCTTATAACCCCCACTCCTGTTCGCCTCAGAGAAAATTAATATAGCCTAAAGTCTAAGTTGGGTTAGTAGTAATATACATACTAAGTTTCATAAAATTCGGTTCAGCCGTTTATGCGTGAAAAGGTAACAAACAAACAAACAAACAAACAAACAAACAAACATACACGAAAGAAACAAAATGCAGATATGTTGTCTATGACATGTGAAACGAAAAGTTATCGTGAAATTTCGCGAAAAAAATCAATGTACAGACAGAGGTTACAATTTTATATATATATAGATTTACTGTGTGAGTTACATACAAATACGTTGAGTGTTATAAATTAACATTTTACGTTATTTGATCTATACCAAGCTCAATGTTTAACTGTTTCATTCTACACTAAAGTTCATAGCCATTAATGACAGAAATTGCCGCACTAGTAGGGGGTTCGAAGGGGTGGGAAATTCGTAAATCAAAATAGTTCCAGAATTACGAGGCATGTTCAAAAAAGTTATAGAACCAAAGCTTACACTATTAATACTCTACAATTGTTGTTTCAAACATATTATCATACTCATATATTAAGCAACCTATTCACAGGTTTCACATATAAGGGTTTTTCATAGAAATAGAATATATATTTTATTTTGAGAAGAGATCAATTGTGTGTCATACCAGCACGTTCGAAATCTGCTAAATGTAGGCAGCCCCTGTGTGACGGACTTCCCTATTTTGTCATAACATACCTGCAAACTAACTTCAATTTACACTTTTCTATATGTCCAGAGGAACGGAGATATTTAAAATGGTTTTAGAAGAGTTCCCTTCAGGGAAATCAGCTTCTGAGGTTGATGGCAAATTATTGACATCGATCCTACCAAGAATATGACGAACATGAGGTCCTTTTAGCAGATTTCCCTTAAGGGAAATCAGCTATTGAGGTTGTACTCATGACGGAATTTTCTAAGTTTTTCTTCAAATGTCCATCGATCCTACCTAGTAGATGACGAAAACTCTGTCTGTACATTGATTTTTTTCGCGAAATTTCACGATAACTTTTCGTTTCACGTGTCATAGACACCATAACTGCATTTTGTTTCTTTCGTGTCTGTTTGTTTGTTTATTTGTTTGTTTGTTACCTTTTCACGCATAAACGGCTGAACCGAATTTTATGAAACTTGATATGTATATTACTATTAACCCAACTTAGACTTTAGGCTATATTAATATCCTCTGAGACGAACAGGAGTGGGGGTTATAATGGAAGCCTGAAATTAAAAGTAGCGATATTTCGTTTCCTATTTGTTTTTCGGCAAATATGAACATAACAAAAGTGGTTTATTTTGTTATTTAGAGTAACTTTTGTTATATACACTTTTTTCGTATACTGAATTATAAACGAGATATACGCTAAAACCTATAGCGGAAGTGAACAATTTTATTTGGGACAAAAGACCCAACCGAAATAAATAAAACTCGGTATGTGTATTAGCACTAACGCTTTCATTATAATAAGCCATAACAAAATTTCTAGGGACGGGCAGGAGTGGGGGTTATAAGGGAGGCCTGAATTTAAAATAGCGGTATTTCGTTTTCTATTCGTTTTTCGGCAAATATGAACATAACAAAAGTTGTTTATTTTGTTATTTAGAGTAACTTTTGTGATATTCATTTTTGTTTTTTAACAATGTATAAACGAGATATACACTATAAACTAAAGGGGAGTCAACTATTTTATTGGGCGCTAACGATTGAACCGAACTTAACAAAACTCGGTATGTCAATTAGCATTAATTTTTCCATGATTATAAGCTATATTAAAATGTTTAGGTCAGAACGGGAGTGGGGGTTATAAGGGAGGCCTGAAATAAAAATTCGCGATATTTCATTGTCAATTTGTTTTTCGACAAACATGCACATAACAAAAGTTGTTTACTTTGTTATTTAGATTAACTTTTTTTGTTATACATTTCTCCCGGAACAATGTGTGGAGCATGTAATTTGCGTAGAAATATTGATATGCTCAACAATTCATTCCTATTTGAACTATCAGGTACTTCAGCTGGAAAAATTAATTCAAATCAATGTTAATATTTTGTCCTTAATAGCTGAAATCTATGCATAATGCACAGGGGACGGGAAATATGACAATTTGGAGGTCAGTGAAGTCTTACATAGAAAATTAATTTTATTATTAACAAATGCCAACAACGGGTATTGACCCTAAACACTGGGACGGGTAAATGTCAAAATATTGTGAAAAGTAAAGCCTTGCCAAAAAAAACCATCACCATTCAGCCTCAAATAAATTCCCGGGCGAAGCCGGGTATCTGAGCTAGTATATATATATTTGTATTACCGCTCTAGCGGTCGCAATTTTTGTTTGATCGTTACCAACCTCGATATTTAGTCGTTTTATGTAAAGAGAAAGATCAAGTTCGTTAATGGTTGAAATCGGACCAGTGGGAAGGGGGGTTTAGAGGGGGGATTTTCTAAAATTTGAAATATTTCCGTTACTATACGTCAGATCGAAAAATTGTATAAAATCAATCTTATTGCAAATTTAATTTACTATAAATATTGTTATATACATTTATTCTCTATCTTGCATATTAAACGAGATATTTGGATTTTTATTAAATTTGGGCCGATAACGAGATTCCCGCCAAAAAGTAGTTCGGCCCTTTGCCGTAACTGCTCGGCTTTCATATGGAGATTTCTCTATTGTATAACTTCACGCGGGAAATCTGCTTAGTTTACGCAGCCCCTGCGTGTCGGACTTTTATTTAAAAAGTCCGTCACGCAGCGCTGCGTTAACTAAGCAGATTTCCCACGTGCGACACGTATTTGCATTTATCTCAAAATGTAAATGTACAATGAGAAATAATTTTGGTATTTTGGCTTCATATAAAGTGCTTCATAATATAACTGCTTATTGTTTATATGACATGAGTCGGAGTGGGGGTTTACTGAAGGTGGAAAACTAAAAGAAATGCAAATATCTCGGTTAATATTCAAGATAGGGAAGAAATCTATATAACAATACTTATAGTACATTTAATTTGCAATATGATTTATTTTACACACTATTTCGATACGACTTCTGGTAACAGAGATATTTCGAATTCCCAAAATTCTCCCCCTCTTAATCCTCCTTCTCCCTGGTCGATTTCAGGTATTAACGAACTTGATCTTTCTTTTTCATAAAACTACTTAATAACGAGTTTTGTAAAGAACAAACAAAAATTGCGACCGCTAGAGCGGTAACAGACACATTTATATGTATATAATGTTTTGAACGGACCTTATTTTAGTCATCTACTAGGAAGGATCGATGGACATATGAAAAAAAATTTCGAAAATTCCGTCATGAGTACGACCTCAATAGCTGATTTCCCTTAAGGGTTGAGAGCATTTATATCCGTCAGTGGTAACAAATACTTTTTTTACGTGTATGTTAACCTCAATCTTCAAGTCTACATCCACCAGCCACCTAATTCTGTTTACGAGCAAGGAATCTGACCGTTTATGATGTGTAACCCATTCAACGGGCATTTTATTACCTAGCTCACCTTGGGCTTCGGACTCGGTATCTTACTGGGCGAATCTTCATGTCTCTATTTATTTGTTTTGTATTGGTCAGAAGCTAATAACTCCAGACTTCACTGCCCTATAACATTTGTTTTCTATTTCTGTTTTGCGTTCCATTTCTGTTTTGCGTTCCATTTCTGTTTTGCGTCCCATTTCTGTTTTTGGTTTTCCATTTTGTTTTTGTGTTCCATTTCTGTTTTTATTTCCCATTTTGGTCTTGTGTTCCATTTCTGTTTTTGTTCTATTTCTATTTTTGTGCTCCATTTCTGTTTTTATTTCCCATTTTCTTTTGTGTTCCATTTCTGTTTTTGTTCTATTTCTATTTTGTGTTCCATTTCCGTTTTTATTTCCCATTTTGTTTTTGTGTTCCATTTCTGTTTTCGTTCTATTTCTATTTTGTGTTCCATTTCCGTTTTTATTTCCCATTTTGGTTTTGTGTTCCATTTCTGTTTTTGTTCTATTTCTATTTTGTGTTCCATTTCCGTTTTTATTTCCCATTTTGGTTTTGTGTTCCATTTCTGTTTTTGTTCTATTTCTATTTTGTGTTCCCTTTCCGTTTTTATTTCCCATTTTGGTTTTGTGTTCCATTTCTGTTTTTGTTTTATTTCTATTTTTGTGTTCCATTTCTGTTTTGTGTTACTATTCTATGTTTCATGTTACATTTCTGTTATGTTGTTTTATGTTTCGTTTAAATTAATTTTGTTTCGTTTCGTTTTTTTTTTTTTTTTTTTTTGTTTTTATGTTGTTTTTTTTCCTAGAGCAACATCGCCACAGCTGCGAAGCTCCAAATAAATAAATAAATAAATAAATATAACATGTGCACCTTATTTCTTATTTCAGGATTGAAACAAAAATATTGATATATGAGTTGTAAAATTTATATTGTTCATTGTATTGTACATTTTAGCAAATTTGCTAAAAACCCATTAAAGGTCGATGTTATCCTTTTGACATTTACTTTAAATGTGCTTCATTAATATTTAATAGATTACAAAGTGAACTGCATTTATATATATATAGGTGTGTGTGTGTGTGTGTGTGTGTGTGTGTGTGTGTGTGTGTCTGTTAACGCTCGGGGGCATGATTATTGTTTGTTCGCTGCCAAACTGGATATTTAAACGATTCTTGTAAAACAAAGTATAAAGTTCGTTAATTGATGAAATCAGAGCAGAGAGACCGGGTGGGAGGTGTTAGTGGGGAGGTATTTTTGAAATTATTATTTTGCTATTATACGTCTTAACGTTTGAAATGCTATTTCCTATGAATGTTGTAAATTATTCTCCTAAGTCAATATACACCTAGAAACCTAGCAGATGAATAAAAACTTGTGATTATAAGCCTTAACCAATGTGGTTATTTGTCTTTGGTTGTTGACAAAGTATCACATTGGTTAAGGCTTATAATCATAATTTTTTATTCACCTAGGTTTATATAGGTTTCTAGGTTAATATTGACTTACTTAAGTGAAGAATAATTTTTGACTTAGCATTGTAAATGCCAAAGAGGGCGAGACGTTTTCTGTAAAACAATAAAGAGTACTGATGAGACCTGAAGATCTTTTTCATTGCCTTAATAGATAACATTCTTGTTCAACGTGAATTATTTATATTGAATGATCGATTATTTTTCATTTTCGTTACTTTTTAGTAATTAATAGTTAGTATCTTGGTTAATATTAGATTTAGAAAAAAAAGTACAAAACCAAAATTACAGTAAATTATATTTACGAAAAGATTGATTATATAACATGATTCAATCCGACTCAACAAAGATTTTACGAATTATTTTATTTTGCCTTTTTAAACACCCCTTATTTCCCGATTTCGGTCACTTGGTCTAATGTTTTAAATGGAACGCTTTAGTATAGAGTTTGGTAACGTTCAAAGAAATATTACGATCACTAGGGTGGTAAAACACATACACACACATTAATTTTATTGAATCTATGTACTATATTTAGTACTGTAATTTATAATTAATCAGAATAATTTTTATCTCAATCAATCAAATTTTAGTAGTCCAAGAATTTAAGACGGGAGGTGGGGAAGGGTCACAAGAACATATTTGCATGTATCTCGTATAATAAAGTCTTGGAAAACAATATCTGGTATTTAGGCTTCCAATACTGTGGTTAATTGTATAACAGAGTATTGTTTATGTAACGTGAGTAGAAGTGGGGGTTTACTGACTGCTGAAAACTGAAAAATGCAAATATCTCGGTTAATATTCAAGAGAGAGAATAAATCTATATAACAATATTTATAGTACATTTAATTTTGAATAAGATTTATTTTACAATCTTTTTCGACCCGACTTATAGTAACGGAGATATTTTGAATTTTCAAAATCTCCATCGATTGGGTCGAAAAAGTCTTTAGAACCAATCGTATTGCAAATTAAATTTACTATAATTATTGTTATGTACATTTATTCTCTATCTTGAATATTAACCAAGATATTTAAATTATTCTGTTTTCAGCCTTAAGCAAACTTCTACTCATGTTACATAAACAATATTCTATTATATAAGGAACCACATTATTCGAAGCTTAAATATCAAATATTGTATTCATAAGACCTATATTATACGAGATACATGCAAATATGTCCTGGTGACCCCCCCCACCGTCTTTTTTTTGACGGATTACTAAAATTTGATTGATTAAGATAACAATTATTCTGACTCATTATTAATTACAGTACTAGATATAGCAAATAGTTCTCAATAAAATTAATATTTTATATTGTGATATATTTCAGTAATTGTTTTTCTTCCCGGTGTGAGGCTGACGGATCTCTTTGTTTACATTTCAAACGCTTCCTATCGGCAGGTTATTGAAATTGACTGAAACATGTCTTATTTCCGTTTGTATTTATTGACTTAATATTCATGGTGGTGTTGTGTTAGCAGTATGTAGATTTATCTGTTACTAAACTTTACGAGGGAAATCTGTTTAGTTTACGCAGTCCCTGCGAGACGGACTTTTTTTTTGGAGATATTTGCATTTTTCAGTTATTAGCAAACCCTCAAGTCTACTCATATCATATAAACTATACTCTGTTATATAATAATCCACTTTATTCTAAGCTTAAATACTAAACATTGTTTTTAAGAGAGCTTTGTTATACGAGATACGTGCAAATATGATCTGTTGATCCCCCCCCCCAGGCTTAAGTTCATGGATTACTAAAATTTGAGTGATTGAGATAAAAATTATTCTGATTCATTTTTTATTTCCTTTTCAATCCAGTTTTTGTTCGCTTCTAAGCTTAAACACGAAATATTTTTTTTCATTTAACTTTTACTAGTGAGGTACATGCAAATATGTTGTGATAACGTCACAATTTAAGATTTTAGCTTCTTACCTTGAAAAAGTTTATTTGTTCTATACCATACTCGATATTTCTTAGATGCTTTTAGTCTGACCGAAAAATGTTATATTAGAAGCCTTTGTTCTACAATTACTGTTGTATACATTTTCTCTTATTCAGTTCTTAACTTAGGAAATCTGCTTATTTTACGCCTCTCCTGCGCGACGGCCTTTTGTGCATCCAGATTGATTCGTTCCTCTATTGCCCAGCTTCTCTATAAGAATTTAGTGATTTACTAATTGGTGTCATTGTGTATTTAAACGATTTATCGAAGACTAAAGATAAAGTTTGTTAATGGCCAAAATCGGACCAAGACTGGTGGTTTACATAAGTTTACCAAACTCCCATTTTATGCGACATAATGAAAAATGCTATAGGCGCCGCTAGCCAAAGCACTTTCTACAAATTGTTGCATTCACTGTGAAGTACCATTTCTGATTTTAATTTTTCGTTTTGTGCGTTTAGTAAGCCTCCAATTTTACCTTAATATTTTCAGATTGAGGAATGACACTAAATATCTTGTGTCTGAATTATATGTCACATTGTGAGTACACCGAGTTCTCACTAAGGGAGAATTTACTAATATAATACGAGATGAAGTGATCTGAGTGTCATTCCAGTTTGTGAAGAATCTGCTTAGTTTGCACAAGACCTCCAGGACATTTTTTTAATATGGAGAGATATGTTAGTAGCTAAATAAAATTTTCTCAGAGGTAGTTGAGATTGAGCCCCTTCCACAGCACATAAGGGGCGGCACCTCTCGACTATCCACTCTTCATTGAGTGCTGCTCTTCTGTCTAGTACCGATCAATGCTTCCAGCAGGAGTCTTATAACCACAAAATATAAACATTTCATCCGAGGAAACCAAATTTTCAGGTTATTTGCTTACAGAGAGAAAATAACACCAAAAAGAAACGATTCTTGCCTTCTTTCCATTTAATTGGATGAAAAAAGCATTTCTTTTTTCTAGGTTGGCTTTACAGACGTGGGAGATCTTTAGCCGCCATTCCAAGCCCCCCCCCCCCATCTCTGCTTCTCATGGGCGATGGCTTTCCAGTCGACTACATGGAACTCCTTAACGCCCTTCACTCTGTCCACCCGTCACATCTGTCTCCCTCGTGGTCGCGTACCCACCGCTGTTGCGTTCTCTGTCTTATATAGGGAGCCGGTTGGATGTGGTCTTTCCGCTTTTTCAGCCCTTTGTAACCTCTTAGCTTTCGTATCATGTAAAATCGACTGTTTCGTTTCAGATATAATTTGCTCTATAGTATACTATCCCAGTTCGGGCCTATTATGGCTCTGGGAACCTTGCGCTCAAATTTTTCAACATCTGACTTCACGGTACCTGTCAACGCCCATGACTCACGCCAATACATAATTACAGGTTGGATAATAAACTTATAGACCTTTAGTTTCAAGGCTTGTGAGATTTTCCTAGATCTTAAAACTCGAGAGAACGAGAAGAAAGCGCGGTTGACAATAGTTATCCTTATGTCGATTTCAGCAAATTGTTCGTTGATGGAGGTTACTGTAGTTTCGAGGCATTTGAATATTTCTACTTTTGGGAAGGATAGGTCAAGCTGCATCCGAGGTCTAGGTTACGTCTCATACTTTGATTCATTTTGTAAGAGGATTTTTGCTAGCCGCTACAGAACCGAAAGCTTAATTACTACAGAAGTCGGAAACGCATCCAAATTTCACAAAAGCTGGTAGTATAAATGATACAAAAAAAAAAAAAAGGCAGGTTTCCTACGTTTCACAATAGATAAATCTATATACTTTTACACTTAACACCACCATGAATATCAGGTGAACAAATGCAAAAGACAATGAGAAATCTTTCAGTCAATTTACATTTTAATCACCTCTGCAACGGAAGCGTACCAAGGTCAGCCAACATTTCAGAGCCGAAAGGTAAAACTACTTTTGACCGGAAAAACGAATTATTGAAATATACCTAAATATAATATATTAATTTTAGTTGAAAATTAGGTACTATATCTATTGTTGCAATTTATAATGAACCAAACTAATTTTTATTCCAATCATTCTAATTTTAGTAATCCAAGGCCAAAGACGGGGGGGGGGCATTTTTTTGTCATCTAGGTAGTATCGATGGACATTTGAGGACATTTTTCAAAAATCGCGTTATGAGTCAAGGCCAATAACTTACTTCCCTTCGGGGAAATCTGCTAATAGTATTTCGGTGCCAAAGAACCAATCAGGAGCCAGAACACTGATGTGGAAGCAAAATAATACCATTCGCGAAGGAAGACTATGATTAAGGATGTGATACATTAGTGCTATAAAAAAAATATTAAGAAATAGAACTACAGTCCTTATAATTGAAACTTTAATTAAAAATTTAAAAAAAATGTCAAAATATTACATATGTTATTACTATAGTGCCAAATAGGCGTCATAATCGTTTATAATGCAAATCTGGGGCTCAGGTTAGCCATGTGAGTTAGCGTTGACCTTAATTACACATGGTAAACCTAGAGTGGCGAGTTCGATTCCCGCCTAGGCTAAGGAATTTATTTAGTGACGAAACTCATTAAATAAAATCCTTAGGCCCACCCTAGCTAGAAAAGGTTGGTAACCTGTAGATAACCAGTCCCATTTAGCCTTAGTTGCAACAAGTGGACGTTAGTAAATAATTTTTTAATACAAATCTAAAGATTAACCTTTAGCTCTGGATATGGTGGCTTATTATTCGTAAAAGCGCTAAGTACTGAATGACACTTGAAGAACAGCTAACAAGTTATTGTATCTAACTAGTTTAATAACTTCATTTGCAATGATGTGAGTAATGAGGTTTACTCATGAAGTAATTACGTTTGCATGTATTTTGAAACTCGCGCACGCTAGGCAAATGGTAGAAAATTGTTTCGGTGCGATTTTCCTTGAAAAGTCTTGCCGAATACGATAAAAAAGACTAATGGTAGTTCTATTTTGAGCCTTTGGTTATTTCAGGATTAAATCATATATGCCAAATTACTGGGGCTAAAAGACCTGGGTCTCGTGACTCCGACATTAAGTAGTTTAGTCATAAATATTGTCATTCATTCGTTATTAATCCCCTCGAACTGCAATTAGTTGCTAATGTTAGAACCGAAAGTAGTTGTAAGACCATTCCACATATATAACAGCTTTGGGCTTATATCCGGAATTATTTATATATTTTTTTATTTATCCTAAATATCCCTAAATCGTTGTTTTAATAAACGATTAATATCTACATTATATTAGCAGATTTCACTTCCTGGAAATCGCGGAAATCATCAATAGCCCATAGATCCTAACTAGGAGCTAACGAAAATGATGTTCGTTCGTAATATATATTTGGGTTTTAGCGGTAGGGGCCGTAATACTTTTTTGATCGCTAGAAAACTCGATATTTAAGCTTTTATGTAAAAAGAAAGATCACGTTAGCCAACTGCTGAAATATGAGCAAATGATCGGGGGGGGGAGGGGTTAGTGAAAGGGAAAACCAAACTATTTTCGTTATTAGGAATCGGATCAAAAAATATCATATTTAACGAATTTCATTTGAAACTTTAATTTCCTACCTGTTGTTCTGTATTATTGTTTTCATCAGACAAGGAAGAGTGAGGAGGGATAAACTTAAAAATTTAAAATATCTCCGCAATTATAATTCTGATCGTTATAACTAATTTTGTTTTCTACAACTGTAGTCTCGTACTTTTTTTTCTAACTGAAATATTGTTGTTATTGTAATTATTTACGTCCACTTTATGCAACTAGGTCTAATTGGGACGGGTTATCTAAAGGGTACCACCCTTTTCTGGCCTAGGTGGGACTAAATATTTCATTTAATTAGTTCCTCACTAAATAAACATCTATGGCCCAGGCGGTAATCGAACCCGCCACTCTAGGTTTGCCTTGTGAGATTAAGCAAACGCTTTAACTCACATGGCTAACTTGAGCCTCTAACTGGAATATTAAAAAATATATTTGCGAATTTCGCTTCGAAGAGCTGTTTTTTTACATGCACAGTTTAAATTACAAGTTCTTTTTATATAAGCTTCTTATTACCGGAGAATAGTTGATGGGTAGATAAATAGCGTATCCAGCACGCGGGGAATCTGCTTAGTCTACGCAGCCCCTGCGTGACGGAAGTTTTAACTTTCGTCCAAGCGTAAGTGCAGATAAGAATATTTCGAGCGGAGGAAAATTAGGAGCGGTAAAAGAGAGCTGTTGAACCCCGAAGGAGGGAGTGGGGGCTTCATCTTTAGCATTTCCTCTTTTTATTTTGGTCAAGTAATTGCGAGCACGTCAGAAGACCAGACTACTCGAGTCGCCCCCACTCAAAGTGAGTGCATGCTATTATTAGCTTACTTAAGTCCTGTCTCCTTAAGTCCTGTCTTATTTGCCTCCAGATATACTTGGCATTCTTGAGTCTCTCAAATATTGGCGTTCCATCAATGCATTCCCATTATCAAACCCAATATACTCGACCTGCTCAGGCAGCAACAGTTTCTCCGTTGATTTCTCATTACCATTTGCATTTATTCACTTAATATTCACGGTGGTGTTAAGTGTTATGAGTATGTAGATTTATCAATTGTAAAACTTTACAAGGAAAATCTGCTTAGTTTACGCTGCCCCTGCGTGACGGACTTTTTTCGATAAAGCCAATACTAACGAATATATAATTAACATATATTTTCACGTTGAAGTAAACCCCATCTCCTAATTTACATTTCGGACTCTCGTATAGCCGAAGTTATACATTGGAAAATTTGTCTCACAAATATAGTATTTCATAAATATCTTGACAACAAGCTGGCGGACAGGCAGACAAGATTTTTAAGTTAGATCCCATTATTCTTAGGATGGTCTGAAACGTAAAAAAAAAATGTATCCCTCCGAATTTAAATCACACAAAGAGTTTTATTTATATAGATTTCCAAATAAAATCAGATGAGTAGAAGACGGGATTTCCAGAACACTGAATACAAGAAAGTACGGATAACGGAGTTAATAATTGAGTTATGAAAAAATTAAATATAGCAACGATTATAAACATCAATTGTTAAGGACGATTGTTTCTCTAACATTTTTCGTTTTGACTCATAACTGTGAAACTTCGAAATTTTCAAATTTTTCCATCCTCTAACCCAGTTCGCATATTCCTGGTCCGATTCCAGCCATTAACAAATATTAACAATAGTGTATAATGAATCTGTGAAATATCAAGTATCGTATAGATCATATAAACATTTTCGAGTCACAAAATCTTACTTGGTGATATCATCAAACAATGCGTATCTCATCTGGTAAAGATCTGCTGAGAACAATATTTAAACTAGGAATCAGACATCTCATGACATACTGGATTATTGTTAACATACATTGTGTGAGGGTTTTCTGTTCTATGTGTATATGTATACAGGGTGTCCCCAAACCAAACGGCCAAACTTCAGGGATCGATAGAGGATCGAAAAACTAAGAAAAAAAGTCCTTTGGCATATGCCTCGTTTTCGCTTTGTTTTTGAGAAAATCACAAAAAACTGAAAATAGTTGTGCAAAAAGTGTATTTTTTTTAATAATGTATTTAAATTACAAAAAACTATTGGCTTTTTGAGTAAGCTTAATTTTTTAATTTACGAGGAGTAAATTTAGAAAACATGAATATTCTCACGTTTTCCTTATCAATAAAACGTCTAGGTTGAGTGTTTAAACTTAAAAAGAAAGGATTAAAATGTTTACTATCATTTTAATCCTTTTTGGGGGGAATCCAGCCTCGCATTCTCACATTAGTGGTGTTGCTAGTACTGTTCAGTGAAGTCAACAAATATGGCTAGATTTACCAACGCTGAATACGCGGACATAGTCTACGTCTACGGATTCTGCGATGGCAATGCACTTCAGGCAGTTCGGGAATATCGCAGACGGTTTCCTGACCGAGAAACCCCACACAGAGGTGTTTTTACCAGCACTTTCAGAAGGCTTCGAGAGACTGGGTCCTTCTCATGTAATCGTCATGGAAACCGTATACAGGCTCCGATGGAAGCCGACCTGAGGCGGAGGGAGAGGATACTGAGGCACTTCAATACCAACCCTAGCACAAGCGTCCGGAGAGCTGCTTCAGTTCTAAGCATACCAAAGACAACCATTTGGCGCACATTAAGGGCTGACCGCAGGCATGCTTACCATGTACAAAAGGTACAAAATTTAAAACCCGCTGATTATCCCCTCCGATTAAATTTTTGTAATTGGTACAAAGGAACAATTGCAAAACGATGTAAACTTAAGTTCGAAAGTAACGGACGTGACGTGACGGACGTGACGTGACGGACGAAGCAACTTTTACTCGTGCGGGGATATTCAATCAAAGAAACTACCACCTTTGGGCACATGAAAATCCCCGCGCTGTTAGAGAATTTCACTACCAGCATGAGTTTTCTGTAAACGTGTGGGTCGGTCTTTGTTATAATCGCATAATAGGTCCCGTATTTTTACCTGCTCGACTTCACGCTGAAAGTTATCATCTATTCCTGGAGAATGACTTACGGGCACTTTTGGAAGATATCCCTTTGGAAACAAGGCTTGAGAGCTGGTTTCAACTCGATGGTTGTCCTGCACATTACGGAAGGGCCGTACGAGACTGGTTGGACATCAACTACCCAGGTCCGCTGGATAGGACGAGGTGGGCCGGTACCTTGGCCTCCCCGGTCTCCGGACCTCACGCCACTAGATTTCTTCGTGTGGGGATACGTGAAAGAAAATGTCTACCGAGAGCCCGTCCGCACAAGGGATGACCTCATCGAGCGCATCAGAATGGTTTGCAACCAGCTCACCGCAGAGCAATGTTTAGATGCAGTGCGATCTGTGAGTACGCGATGTGATGCGTGTATTGCAGCGAGAGGCCAGCACTTCGAACAACATTTACGTTGACGCTTTAGAAATTAACGATGTAATTTTAGAGAAGGTAAAACCTTCAAAATTTTCAGGTTTTTTTTTCTCACTAAGGTAGACCCATATAAAAACTGAAACATTTATGTTTTCCAAGTAAGAATATTTAATTATATTATTAATTTACTAAATTTTTAATCTTATTTTATGTTTTAATCTTCAGTTATTGTTCATAATGTTATCTACTTTAAATAGGTAATTTTTTTTATACTATGAATATTTGAATAAAAAAGTATTTATTATTTTTTCTTAATAAAAAATAATTTTTTTTTCAATTACCTTTCTGTTAGTATAAGATTAGAATACAATAATTGTATTGGAATAACATTTATTGCTAAAATTCATTCAAGGAATAAAATCCGCTCTTCCATTGGCCTTAACTAGTTTTTGCACAACTATTTTTAGTTTTTTGTGATTTTCTCGAAAACGAAGCGAAAACGAGGCATATGCCAGAGGACTTTTTGTTTTAGTTTTTCGATCCTCTATCGATCCCTAAAGTTTGGCCGTTTGGTTTGGGGACACCCTGTATATACATATATATATATATATATATATATATATATATATATATATATATATATATATATATATAAAACATCATGACCCCCGCCTCACTAATAACGATCTAACAAACATTGCTCAGCTAGAACCTTTATATTGAGACATAATATGGAGCTTGGTAACGATCAAAGAAGATTTGTTTCAGCTAGAGCGGTAAATGTCAAGGTTATACAAGGACTTAGTCTAACAATAATTGATTTCTACTGGTGGCGGGTGTCATTCTTTTAAATTAACCCAATACGTTGGAAAAATTGTGCCATGTGATCAGCTAAACTTATCTTCTAAATTTCTAAGCAAAGATTGATAATATGCACTGAGAAGCATCAACAGAGTTCAGCCCGTTTAGCATCTCTCTAGGCGCGTCCCATGCTCTGACTATGGGAATGTAAATTACTGAAAGCTTTGAGCTTTTTTAAAAATAAATTGTGAGGAACCGAAAAACTGCGTTCTGATTAACAATATTATCTGCCAACCTCACCACTTGTACGGTACCACTAACTCATAATATGATCGGGCTGGAAAAATGACAAATATTTTTATCAATTGTATTACTCGTAAAAGACTATTGTTATTCACTGATTAAGACCGAGTTTCGAATCCTATGGATTATGGCACTTGTGACGTATATCATTTAATCTTATGGTTGGATATATTCGCCAATTGGAATTTGTGATGCGTTAAAGCTGTTTCATATTCATGAGGTTGTTACATAAACAACTGTGATATGACGGTAGAACACAGCTGTGATCAGTGTAGGTGGAAGCTTCAAGTGATAAAATCCTGTTCAAACAGACCTCTACATCTGCTGGCAACTGAAGTTTCAACTTATGATACAACAACTGCTCCTGTCTAGACATTACTTTTGCTGCACTTTATTACCCTTTTCCTTTTTTTTTTATTTTTATTTTACTATTGTGCGTACCTGGATGGGTTAACAAAGTATTTTAGATTAGATTTCAAATTAATATTGTTCGGTCTTAAGGGAAATCAGCTATTGAGGTCGTACTCATGAAGCGATTTTCGAAAAATTTCTTCAAGTGTCCATCGATCCTACCCAGGAGATGACGAAAATGAGGTCCGTTCAAAATTATATATATATATATATATATATATATATATATATATATATATATATATATATATATATATATATATATGTCAGTTAACGCTCTAGCGGTCGCAATTTTTGTTTGATCATTACAAAATTCGATATGTAACCGTTTTATGTAAAAAGACAGATCAAGTTCGTTAATGGCTGAAATCGGACCAGAGAGAGGGGGGTTTAGAGGCGGGATATTCGAAAATTCAAAATATATCCGTTTGAAATATGGACAGGGCAAAAAACAAAATCTATATATCTATCTATATATATATATATATATAAAATTGTAACCTCTGTCTGTACATTGATTTTTTTCGCGAAATGTCTCGATAACTTTTCGTTTCACATGTCATAGACACCATATCTGCATTTTGTTTGTTTGTTTGTTACCTTTTCACGCATAAACGGCTGAACCGAATTTTATGAAACTTAATATGTATATTACTACTAACCCAATTTAGACTTTAGGCTTTATTAATTTTCTCTGAGACGAACGGGAGTGGGGGTTATAAGGGAAGCCTGAAATTAAAAATTGCGATATTTCGTTTTCTATGTGTTTTTCGGCAAATATGCACAGAATAAACGTTGTTTATTTTGTTATTTAGAGTAACTTTTGTTATATACACTTTTGTCGTATACCGAAGTTTAAATCGTTATACGCTAAAAACTATAGCAGGAGTCCACAATTTTATTTGGCACAAAAGACTCAACCGAACTAAACCAAACTCGGTATGTGTATTAGCAGTGAGGCCTTCATTATAATAAGTCATACCAACATTTCTATGGATGGGCAGGAGTGGGGGTTATAAGGGAAGCCTGAAATTAAAAATAGCGATATTTCGTTTCCTATTGGTTTTTCCGCAAATATAAACATAACAAAAGTTGTTTATTTCGTTATTTAGAGTAACTTTTTTTATATACACTTTTGTCGTATACCTAAGTATAAATAAGTTATAAGCTAAAAACTATAGCGGGAGTCATTAATTTTATTGGGCTCAAAAGACTCAACCGAACTAAATAAAACTCGGTATGTATATTAGTGTTGACGCCCTAATTATCATAGGCCATACCAACATTTCTAGGGACGAGCAGAAGTGGGGTTTGTAAGGGAGGCCTGATATTAACATTAGTGATATTTCGTTTCCTATTGGTTTTTCGACAAACATGCACATAACAAAAGTTGTTTACTTTGTTATTTAGAGTAACTTTTGTGCGCATTCACTTTTAAAATGAAGTAAACACGGGATATACGCTAAACGGGAGTCAATAATATTAGTACTTATTTAAGGGCTTTTAATAAAGGAATATTATGACAAATGATGTTATGTTTTATATGATAGTTCAAAGTATGATTCGGATTAGTGAGGTATTAAATCTTTGTCACCCCCTCCTAATAACTTTGTTATTTATTTCCAATAGAAATATAAACTATAAGAGCATTTCCATTATTTAATTTGTATAATCTACCTTGATGTTATTGAAACAAATATTTAATATAATAACAATTAAACGTTAATGGTAATGTCATTATGACAAAAAACAATATGCGTTTAAACTCGATATGATATTTTCAGGGTGCCACTATTATTTAATTCCATCGGGTAGATAAATTATAAAATAATGTTTTGCATCAATAATATAAGTAGAAGAATGTTGAGAAGTCTCATGCGGGAACGGAAGATGACGGGAGCCTTACACGTTAATTGAGTTTACTTATTTCCCGTCTGGCATTACTGGAAGCGATTTCCAGTGAGATTCACTATTACAAATATAATCTTACGTGCAAAACTTTGCCTAAACTATGTGAGCTCGGATTGGCTTTTGAAAGGAAATATGTTTATTATAGATGATATTTAATTGTAATAAATGCTACCCATGATTATGGTTTGAATTATTGAAAAACGGTGAGTCAAAAAGTGTAGAGGGATAGATTAGGAACACATTTTCATTTATCCTTCAAAAATAAAATTTCTATTCTATTAATCCCCAAAAGTTACCCTTCAGGGTTGGCTATTTCGGAAAATCATTACGTCGTGGAGGGAAGTGTAATTGTACACATTGAAGTCTTACTATCAAAATACCATCATTAGTCAGTCAAGAATGATTTCCCGGGCATCGCCGGGTACCTTAGCTAGTATATACATAAAATTGTAACCTCTGTCTGTACATTGATTTTTTTCGCAAAATTTCTCGATAACTTTTCGTTTCACATGTCATAGACACCATAACTGCATTTTGTTTCTTTGGTGTCTGTTTGTTTGTTTGTTTGCTTGTTTATTTGTTTGTTTGTTACCTTTTCACGCATAAACGGCTGAACCGAATTTTATGAAACTTGGTATGTATATTACTACTAACCCAACTTAGACTTTAGGCTATATTAATATTCTCTGAGACGAACAGGAGTGGGGGTTATGAGGGAGGCCTGAAATTAAAAATAGCGATATTTCGTTTCCTATTGGTTTTTCGGCAAATATGAACATAACAAAAGTTGTTTATTTTGTAATTTAGAGTAACTTTTGTTATATGCACTTTTGCCGTATATGGAGGTATAAATGAGTTATACGCTAAAAACTATAGAGGGAGTCCACAATTTTATTTGGCACAAAAGACTCAACCGAACTAAACCAAACTCGGTATGTGAATTAGTACTAACGCCTCCCTTATAACAAACCATACTAACATTTCTAGGGACGGGCAGGAGTGGGGGTTATAAGGGAGGCCTGAAATTAAAAATAGCGATATTTCGTTTCCTATTGGATTTTCGGGAAATATGAACATAACAAAAGTTATTTATTTTGTTATTTAGAGTAACTTTTGTAATACACACTTATTTCGTATACCGAATTATAAACGAGATATACGCTAAAACCTATAGCGGAAGTGAACAATTTTATTAGGGACAAAAGACCCAACCGAACTAAACCATACTCGGTATGTGAATTAGCACTAAAGCTTTTCTTATAACAAGCCATACTAACATTTCTAGGGAAGGGCAGGAGTGGGGGTTATAAGGGAGGCCTGAAATTAAATATAGTGATATTTCGTTTCCTATTGGTTTTTCGGCAAATATGAACATTAAAAAGTTGTTTATTTTGTAATTTAGAGTAACTTTTGCTGTATACGGAAGTATAAATGAGTTATACGCTAAAAACTATAGCGGGAGTCCACAATTTTATTTGGCACAAAAGACTAAACCGAACTAAACCAAACTCGGTATGTGAATTAGCTCTAACGCCTTCATTATAATAAGCCGTACCAACATTTCTTGGGACGGGCAGGAGTGGGGGTTTTAAGGGGGGCGTGAAATTAAAGATAGCGATATTTCGTTTCCTATTGGTATTTCAGAAAATATGCACTTGTCAAAAGTTGTTTATTTTGTTATTTACAGTAACTTTTGTTATATACACTTTTGCCGTATACGGAAGTATAAATGAGTTATACGCTAAAAATTATAGCGGGAGTCAACAATTTTATTTGGCACACAAGAGACTCAACCGAAATGAATAAAACTCGGTATTTGTATTAGCACTAACGCCTTCATTATCACAAGCCATACCAACATTTCTAGGAACGGGCAGGAGTGGGGTTGTAAGGGAGGCCTGTATATAAAAATAGCGGTATTTCGTTGTCTATTGGGTTTTCTGCAAATATGTACACGACAAAAGTTGTTTAGTTTGTTACTTAAAGTATTTTTTGTTGTATAACAAATTATAAACGAGATATACACTAAAAGCTAAAGCGAGAGTCAACTATTTTATTCGATACCAACGGTTGAACCGATTCTAACAAAACTCGGAATATATAAATTAGCATTAATTCTTACATGGTTACAGTGGGGATTACAAGGGAGGCCTGAAATAAAAATTCGTGATATTTCATTTTGTATACCAAACCAACCACGGGTACTAGCCCTAAACACTGAAACGGGGAAATGTCAAAATATTGTGCAAAGTAAAGTCTTGCCGAAAAATACCATTATCATTTCGGCTCAAATGAATTCCCGGGCGAAGCCGGGCACCTTAGCTAGTATATATATAAACGGGGCACATTTTCGTCCACTCCTGGGTAGGATCGATAGTCATTAGAAGAAGTTTTTTGAATATCTCGTCAAGAGTACAACCTCAATATCTTATTTTCCTTAAGAGAAATCTGCTAAAAATGCATTGCGACAAGGGACTGGAGTAATAGTAAACGTTGACTTTTGAAGTCAAATACTTGTTCCAGCAACAAGCATTAGTATATTCTTATTGCTTGATTTATTTATAACTCACTGTGCACTTCTTTGAAAAGTCAGGTTAATCTTAAATATATATATATATATATATATATATATATATATATATATATATATGTTTATATATTTGTTTGATTACGCTCTAGGGATCATAATTTTAGTTTTTTCGGTACCAAACTGGATATTTCTTTTCTTAACCTGATGATCAAGTTCGTTAAGGTCTGAAATCTAAAAACAGAGAAGTTCACGCAAAACCAAGAGTACATTTGCTTAGGTTAATTCCTCACTCGAAACAGCATTTTCTAAATTAATAAAAAGATGTCTGCATTAATCTGGCTGATGCTATTTTCTTTTTTATTTGCCATTATTATTCAGTTTTGAAACATTTTCTGGTCCAATTAGATGATGACAGTGGAAGAGCTACCGAATGAAGATAAAATATGATAGAAAAGTGGTAGATTTTGTTTTTTGCCCTGTCCATATTTCATATTTTGTCATAGACACCGTAACTGCATTTTGTTTCTTTCGTGCCTGTTTGTTTGTTTGTAACTTTTTGCTCGCATAAACGGCTGAACCGAATTTCATGAAACTTGGTATGTATATTACTACTAACCCAACTTAGACTTTAGGCTATATTAAAATTCTCTGAGACGAACAGGAGTGGGGGTTATAAGGGAAGCCAGAAATTAAAAATAGCGATATTTCGTTTCCTATTAGTTTTTCGGCAAATATGAACATAACAAAAGTTGTTTATTATGTTATTTAGAGTAACTTTTGTTACATACACTTTTTTCTTATACCGAATTAAAAACGAGATATACGCTAAAACCTATAGCGGAAGTGAACAATTTTATTTGACACAAAAGACTCAACCGAACTAAATAAAAATCGGTATGTGTGTTAGCACAAACGTCTTTATTATAATAAGCCATACTAACATTTTTAGGGACGGGTAGGAGTGGGGGGTTGTACTGGAGGCCTGAAATTAAAAATAGCGATATTTCGTTTTCTATTCGTTTTTCAGCAAATATGCATATGACAAAAGCTCTTTATTCTGTTATTTAGAGTAACTTTTGTTATATTTACTTTTGACGTATAACAAAGTATAAACGAGATATACACTAAAACTAAAGTGGGACCAACTATTTTATTGGGCACCAACGATTGAACCGACCTTAAAAAAACGGTTTGTGAATTAGCATTAATTCTTCCATGATTATAAGCTATATTACAATTTATAGGTTCAAACGGGAGTAGGGGTTTCGAGGGAGGCCTGAAATAAAATTTTGCGATATTTCATTTTCTATTTGTTTTTCGGTTATGATGTATCTAAAACAGTTGCCACCATTAAGCTTTGGACCGCGTCAAGGGAAAGGAACTTTAATTCATCCATGGTGGAAGACAGAATACTTTCTACGACTATGAATTATACTGTTCATTACGTTATAAAAAAAAACCTACATGCACAGGAGACGTGAAATATAATAATATTAGAAGAGTGAAGTCTTAAATAACAAATAATTTTATTATTAACAAATCCACAGCTACGACGGGTATAAACCCTAAAAACTGTGACGGGGAAATGTCAAAATATTGTGGAAAGTAAAGCCTTGCCATAAAAATACCATCTTTATTCAGCCTAAAATGAATTCCCGGGCAAAGCCGGGTACCTTAGGTAGTGCACTTATAAATATATAGCATTTAATGGGGAAGCATGTTCTCTTGATACAAAATCATCTATCCTTGAATATTGCATGATATAAAATAAACACAAGTGATGAAGAACAAGATGCCGAATTATCTTTCAACATAATTACCATAATGGAACCTTCAACACCAAATAATGGATAGCTATAAATATATCTATGACCTTGAAAAACGAACCTTCAGTTTGAGCAATTTATAATCCAAATATATTACTTTGGAATTCAATAAATTGATCAATTATGACTGCTAATGACATATATCTTGAATATTCACATTATTTTGAAACAATCCCAGCTTATTATCTTATTCCAACGAGCATACTGGTTCGCAGCTCAGCTGGTAGCTCTATTGTCAAATTAGTGAATTCAACGCAAAGGGAATTCAAATTAAATTAGTATAACAGACATGTTTGGAATTCTTAATGAAATTACGGTAGTGCTTTTTTATTTTCTGTGAAATTATTAGATTTAAAATGGACGAGGAAAATTATGAGGTATAAAATATGAAAATTCATGTTAATAATACATGAAGAAACATACAACATTGGAACTTTCTTTTGATTTATACTAATTTCATGTCACAATGGAAAATAATTTAAATCTAAATTTGTAGAATATATTGTTCAAATTATTAAATATTCATCAACGCATTTTGAGCCAGACTTCTTTTCAAGGGATTCTTCATTTTTATAATAATACCAAATCTGATCTATATAACTGCTGTATATAATATTGTAGCGGTTATTAAACATATGTTTAGGGAATCCTTTAGCAGTTATTTTAAAAACATATGTTCAATTAATTATTAGCCAGTGCTTGGTTATCAGTCGATGAGTGTGCATCTCACAAGAGCCCATTACTTAAAAATTTTAAAAAGACAGTTACCAAACTCGATATTTAGTCCTTTTATGTAAAAAGAAAGATCAAGTTCGTTAACGGCTGAAATCGGACCAGTGGAAGGGGGGGTTTAGAGGGGAGGATTTTCGAAAATTCGAAATATCTCCGTTACTGTACGTCGGATCGAAAAATTGTACAGAATCAATCTTATTGCAAATTACATTTACTATAAATATTGTCATATACATTTTTTCTCTATCTTGAATATTAACTGAGATATTTGCATTTTTATTAAATTGACGGCTAACGGACGAGAGTGACTTTCCTGCCAAAAGCTCGTTCGGCCGTTTCCTTGATTCCTCGGATCTCGTGAAATTTCTCTATTGCAAACCTTCACGTGGGAAATCTGCTTAGTTTACGCAGCCCCTGCGTAACGGACTTTTTTGTATCATTGTTTCTCGAAGCATTTTAATAGGATAAGTGCTTATTCTTTATAAGAAAGATGTTTATATGAATGAAATAAATAAACGTATATGACTTTATGGAGTCCGAATTAAAGTTAAGGGCTCATAAATAATTCAAATAGTCCGTCACGCAGGGGCTGTGTTCACTAAGTGGATTTCCCACATGCTGGTGCTCTAATCTCATCACATATTCTCTATTTCTATGTAAAAAAAAAAAAACAGATGATCAAAGAGTTGTGTGGGTGGGGGTTATTGTTGGCTGAAAAAAGAAATTACAAATTATTCGCTTTATATATAATTTCAAAAGAACGTATAGAGCAACAATAGCTTCACAAGATAGATTCTTTAGCATTTGTGATTCGACTCATAATAACGGAGTTACTTTGAACTTTCAAAACCCCCTATTCCACCCTGGAGGGGGGAAATGGATTTCAGCCATTAATTATATGTTTACAGTTAAATATGGAGAAGGAAAAATGCTAAACCTTTTTTGAGTATAAGCTACGGCTAATATTTTCTAAAGGATTCTTTTACTTTTTTCCTTGAAAAGCGGAAAGAATAGTATAGCCAAGAGGCTACAAGAGTATTGCAGAATTAAAACCGGAAACGCTTAATTTTCCGCAGAAGCACCTGCCTACGAAAAAAATAAATAAAAGAAAGAAAGGGAGTTAGGTGTAGAAGGTTTGGAAAAAAATTGCTAAAAAACGAAATGAAAAGTGTATAAGAACGCTAGACGGAATTGAATTTCCACTGATATTCCTGACTCAATATCCTCTTACATACGTATCCCATCAGAATTCAGTTGTGCGTTCCGAATTCATTTTTCTTCTCTCTCTAGTGCCTCCTCTTTCACTCTCTCTCTCTCTCTGACTCACTTTCCCTGTCTCTCTTTCTGTCTCTATTGGGGTTCATTTCTTATTTCCCTCAATTCCTTTTCATCATCTATAAGCGATCCCCTGGAGATAAATATTCTCCCGAGGCCCAAGAGAGGAATGTTGATAAAGCGGCTTCCCGATCCTGGAGTACTTTTGCCCATGTACTCCTGATATATATATAATTCCTTAGTTTGTTTGTTCAACTGTGGCCCGCCGGTGGGGTCTCCGCCTCGATTAATATTCCTGTAATTTGATTTGCTAATGCGGCCTTTCGCTTGCCCATTACATCGACTAAATCTGATGAATATACTCCATTTGATCAGGAATATCTATCTACAATAAGATTTAGCTTCAGATATGCAACATAGTTACTACAGTTGTTGATTGTGTATTTTATTAACGTACATATATCTGAACCCTTATATGTGCGTCTGTAAGTGACCTGAGAAAGTTGTGATATAATTGTGAAACAGAGTGAAAAGAACTTCTTGAATAGCGTGTTGTTAAGACAGCGTAAGAATATGAATTAAAGAGTGTCAGCCAATCACATAGTTGATCTTTGAATTTACATAAAAACTTATATATCAAGTTTAGTAACGATAAGACAAAAATTGCGGCCGCTAGAGCTCTGACAAATATATATAATTTTGAACGGACCTTATTTTTGTCATCTATTAGGTAGGATCAATGACATTTGAAGACAATTTTCGAAAATCGCATCATTAGTAGAACCTCAATATCCGATTTCCCTTAAGGAAAATATGCTAAAAATAGGAAGCACAGCTCAGAGTTAGACTTTACGTGTTTCATAAATTTTGTGACTCATGATTTTTTAACTATAATTTTAACATTTTTCTGCTCGTGATCTCTGTTTACCCAGTGACAGTCATATGCCGTTCAGAACACTTATCATGTATATTCATTACGAATTTTATTAAAATCTCCACAGTTTAGTAGAAAATGTCGATTCGACAGATGGGAACAATGAAGATGATTCATTTCCCTCACAATATATTTCTTTCAGAAGTGTTCGTCCAAGCTATTGAGGCTGTACTCGTGCGATTTTCGAAAACTTTCTCAAATGTCCACCTACCTTACTTAATAGACGAAAATGAGGATCTTTTAATATTTTATATATATATATATAATTCTACTGTACGTGTGTGTCACTGAACTCCTCCTAAACAGCTGGACCGATTTGAATGAATTTTTTGGTATGCGTTTAGGAGACGCCCTGAATGGTTTAGATTCACAAATCAGCTCAGCAGATGGAGCAGGAGTGGGGGTTGTAAGGGATGCCTAAAATTAAAAATATCGATATTTCGTTTCCTATTGGTTTTTTGGCAAATATGCACAGGATAAAGGTTGTTTATTTTGTTATTTAGAGTAACTTTTGTTATATAACAAAGTATAAACGAGATATACACTAAAAAATTAAAGTGGGAGCCAAAAATTTTATATCGCTTGAAATATTATGCAGGACAACGTCTGTCGGGTCCGCTAATATATATATATATATATATATATATATATATATATATATAGACACACACACACACACACACACACACACACACACACACACACACACACACACACACTCATTTGTCTGTTAGCGGTCTAGCGGTCGCAATTCTTGTTTGATAGTTACCAAACTCGATATATAAGTATTTCATGCAAAACTACACTTCAAGTTCATTAATGACTGAAATCGAAACCAGTGAAAGAGGGGGAATTTTAAAAATTTTAAATATTCCCATTATTATACGTCAGATCGAAAAATTGTATATCACCAATCTTATTGAAAATAAAATGTACAATAAATATTGTATTATAGCTTAATATTAACGAAGATATTTGTATTATTTAATTTTTAGCCTACAATAAATCCCCACTCCTACTCTTGTAATTTCAGCAATAAACTAATACATTGCTACATTGAACATTTGATATGTGAGATAAATGCAAATGCCTAGTGAAATGACGAAATCAATTAACTGTGTGGTCGTGATTCGAAAATATTTATTTCTTCTATACCTTACTGATGCGTAACTATTTCATTCCACACTATAGATCGTAATAGTTAATGGTTGAAATTGAGGGTTGAATAGGGAGAGGAATTTGGGAAATTCTAAATATTATGAGTCGTAAAGAGTTATAGAACCAATCTTGTTAAGCTATTGATGTTCTACAATTATTGTTTTGTGTGTACTATCGTTCCTGAACTATTAAGCGTGTATATTTGTGCATTCTTGTTTTCAGTATTGAGTAAACCCCGCTACATCGGTTTTTTACATAGATATAAAGACTAAGGTGAGATGAGATCGCAAGTGTGTTGTACCTGCACGAGATGGAATTTTGCCATCTCCTGGGTATGACAGTTGGACATTTGAGGAAATTTTCGAAAACCGCGTCATGAGTACAACCTCATTAGCTGATTTTCTTGAAGTGAAATCCGACATCACCACGTAAAGAACTATTAGAAAGGAAGTCAAAGAAATAAATTGATTCCCAATATATTATGTTGGTGTACTACCCACCTATTTCCTTGCGCTTTGTACGAGCGTTATATATTCAAATATATTTGTTTGTGTTCCCATATGGCTGTAGACGGAGATAGAAGAGAAAAGCTTAGGAGAAAGACATTTTCCTCCTTTGAAGATGCATCTTTGGCTCTTTTCCTTTAGGTGTGAATTACTACTTTCCTCTTATCAGCAGTCTGCCATTTAGCCTCCAAATCCGAGGGACGCCTATGGGATTTATTACAGCCATTGTTTCACCTTTTATATCTTGCCTAACAAAGAGGAGGGGCTAGCCTCTTTTTCTATCTCTCTCCAGGACTTTTTTTTATATATAAATTCCTTTCTTTGTAAAGTCCCTGTAATGGTTACTTTAAATTTATTCTTTTAAATTAGGAATACAATTTTTGAAGCTATAATTACTCTCTTCTCAGAACAAGGTATTGTATGATGTTTTTAGGTTATTTATATTAAACAATATGAAGCTGGTCGTTCATTTTATTACGAAGTATTTCTTTAGAACGTGCGTTGCTATAATGATTCTTTAATGATATTATTAAAAAAAAAAATGAGGTATTATTGTAACAACGCCATAAATATAACAATTTTAGAAGATTTCCTTTAAAGGGTCATCCATTGAGGTTGAACTCATTTTCGAAAAAATGTCCATCGCTTCTTCCTAGGAGATGACAAAAGTGACGTCCACTATATATGTATATGTATATATAAGCAAATCTTCTTTGATCGTTACCAAGCTCAATATTATGTTTGAATATAAAGGTTCTAGTTGTCGCAATATCTGTTAGATCGTTATTTGTGAGACGGGGGTTAAGATGGGATAATATATATATATATATATATATATATATATATAATGTTTTGAAAATCCCGTCATGAGTACGACCTCAATAGCTGATTTCCCTTAAGAGAAATCTCCTAAAAATATCATGAACGAATTGTGTTATGAATTATGATTTCGATCCTAAATCGTCGTTTACTTTTATGAATCCTAACATTTTGACTTCCTCCTTCCGTGCGCGAGACTTTATTCGCGTTTCTTTAAAATGCCAGTGTAGAATTCGGAAAGTGTTTGTATATTTATTAAGGGAACTCGTATTGCTAATATGAGCAACTTGTAAAGAAGAATTTTATAATCTTCAAAAACGTTATTGAGATTTATGAATATCGAAATCCCACTTCTGCTCACTAAATTGTAATTGGCAAATAATATGGCCTATTTAGAACTGTAAATTGTTTTTGTATATTGTCAAGGATATGACTATCGTTAGCGGGAGTTTACTTTGAAGCCAATACTTCTGTTTATCAGGTGCTCAGGTTAGCCGTGTGAGTTAAGGCGTTGGTAATCTCACTTCGTAAGCCTAGAGTCTCGGGGACTTTATTTATTGGCAAACTCATTAAATAAAATCCTTAATCCCACCCTAGCTAGAAAGAGGGTGGTATCCTGTAGATAACTAATTCCATAATTCTTCCCAATTAACCTTAGGAGGACAAAGTGGAGGTGAATATATAACATTTTCAGTTCTTCAATGCATTCCTTAATATTAGTTTTATGCGGAAAAATGGAAACAACAAATTGTGTTCGAAATGTATTTTTCAATCCTAAAAAAATAATTAATGAATTCTTCAAATCTATTCAATTCATTAATTTGAATGCTTCAATTCGCAAATTTTCTTCCGGCATTATTATGCTCTCCTAAAAATAACAGGTGTTAGGCGTACTTGCAATGACCATAATTGTTTATTTCCGCTGAAAGAATTTTTATTCCAACTCACAACTAACCCATAATTGCTATCACAATTAATACAATAATTAATTCCGAATTCCGCTCTATACTTCAAACATCTATGGTGGAAGAATGCAAAAATAATTTATTTATTTATTTTCTGAATGTTGATGATGCAATCGTTATTTTTGATGGTAAACTAAATTTACTTGATTATATGGAGTCATATTTATCTAATAATAATTCTCCGGCAACCTGACCCCTATTTGATTACATTACCATGTGTAATCAATAACACTAGTTTGATTACAATACAATGCCAAATGTTATTTATTAACGCCCACTTTATGCTACCGAGGCTTATCGGGGCCAGCTGTCTACAGGTTAGATCCTTTTCTGGACAGTTTGGGACCCAAGATTTCATTTAGTGAGCACAACTAAATAAACTCCTATTGTCCAGGAGGGAATGAACCCACAATTCTAGAACTGCCAAGTGCAGTTCTAACGCCCTTTAACGGAAAACCGTTAATATTTCAATTCATTCACCAATAACTATTTTAAATATAAATTCGACTATTTTACTGAACATATTACAGAATATTTATGTTGTGATGAATATGACGGGATGATTTTGCGTATATGTTAATCATACTTTTAGCAGATTTCCCCTCAAGGTCGTACTCAAGACGCGATTTTCGAAAAATTTCTTCAAATGTCCATCAATCCTATCCAAGAGATGACGTAAATGAGGTGCGTTCAAAATTATATATATATATATATATATATATATATATATATGTCTCTTAACGCTCTAGCGGTCGCAATTTTTGTTTGATCGATACCAAACTTGATATTTAACCGTTTTATGTAAAAAAACAGATCAAGTTCGTTAATGGCTGAAATCGGACAAGTGGGTGGGGGGGGGTTTAGAGTTGGCGGTTTTTGAAAATTCGAAATATCTCCGTTACTATACGTTAGATCAAAGGATTGTATAGAATCAATGTTATTGCAAATTAAATTTAATATAAATATTGTTATATACATTTATTCTCAATCTTGAATATTAACCGAGATAATTAAATTTTTCAGTTTTCAGCCTTTAGCAAACTTCCACTTCTACTCATGTTACATAAACAGTACACTGTTATGTAATAAACCACATTATTCGAAGCTTAAATACCATAAATTGTTTTCAAGAGATTATATATTATAAGAGATAAATGTAAATATGTTATGGTGACCCCCGCCTTCTTAAATTCTTGGACTACTAAAATATTATTGATTAAGATTAAAATTATTGTGATCCATTATAAATTACAGTACTAGATATAGTAAATAGTGTTCAATAAAATTTATATGTTATATTTGATATATATCATTAATTGTTTTTCTTTCCTGTGAGAAGTTGGTACACCTCTTTGTTTACGCCTCAGCTGCTTCCCGTCTGGAGGTTTCTTATTATCGTTTGTATTTATTCACTTGATGATGACGGTGCTATTGTTTTTCCAGTACGTAGAATTATCTATTACTAAACTTCACGAGGGAAATCTGCTTAGTTTACGCAGCCCCTACGTGACGGCTTTTTTATTTCCACAGGTAGCCATTTATATTTCAATCCTTCACGAATAGGCTACTCATCCCATTTATACTTGAAAAAATAAAATATATTGTTGCAAGAGATCAATACTACTGTGCTGTATCAGGACTTGGGAAATCTGCTTAGTTTACGCAACTCCTGCTAAAAAGATCTAGATATATCTTGGTAAGTTGAATTATTTGAACTATATGAAGGGCAATTTAATGAAAGTGTGGACATTTTTCGGAATACACCTAATTTTGGATCACATATTTAAAGGTAACAATAATAGTGTTAGCTTACATATTCATATCGTATGTGTTGCAAACACTTCTGAAGAATTCATGAGGATATATTATAAGATTATGAATATTTAGTATTGATTATCAAAAATCTAGGTTTAGTTAAATTATGTTTGGTAAAAAAAGGATTAGAGAAGCAGTAAATGATTTATGTAAAAACTAGCAAAAACCCATGGGACGGGGATATATAGGTGAGTAAAGAGGTCGACCCAGAAAAACCAGGTAGGGTTTTCTGGGCTCCACCTCAATACAGCCACCCTCTCCACTCGTTTGAGGATAATTATTGAAAAAAAAAAACGTAATCACAAATTCTGCTATTATTAATAGCAGACTTCAAGTTAAACATCACTGTATAGCCCATAGCTTTTAACCTACTACTTAAAATCGTAGAAATAATGTAGCTGGCTGTTGAAACATATTCTTGGGAATCAAATGAGACTTGCAGAATAACAGTAACTCTCGACCTTGACAGTAAATGTCTCACGGATAATGTTTGGCATTTGAGACTAAATAAAACTCCGTCACGCAGGGGCTGCGTAAACTAAGCAAATTTCCCAAGTGAAGTTTTACAATAGAAAAATCTGTCTACTATTAACGGCAGTAGTAACGACTCGCTAAACCAATTCATGAGGGAGTTACGGGTACGGCCGAACTAGCTTTCGGCGGAAAGTCCCGAATATGGCCGACTTTTGGCGACCACTCACACAATACAAATGCAAATATCTCGGTTAATATTCAAGATACAGAATAAATGTATAGACCAATATTTATAGTAAATTGAATTTGCATTACGATTGATTCTATGCAAATTTTCGATCCGACGCATAACGGTTATATTTCGAATTTTCAAAAATCCCCCTCCCACTCGTTCGATTTCCGCTATTAACGAACTTGGTCTTCCTTTTTACATAACACGATTAAATTCCGAGTTTGGTAACCAAACAAAAATTGCGAGCGCTAGAGCGTTAACAGACATATATATATATATATATATATAATTTTGAACGGACTTCATCTCCTGGGTAGGATCGATGGACATTTGAAGAAATTTTTCGAAACTCGCGTCATGAGTACTACCTCAATATCTGATTTCCCGTAAGGGAAATCTGCCAAAAAGTGTACTCCTCATTCTTATATCCTTTATTTTGCAACTAGTTTGGTGAAGCTTTGTTTGATGAGGACTTGTTGCGAACCGTAGTCTCCACCTGTGAGTTCGATCTAGTGTCAATTGCATGAAGATCTTTTATTTTCCATTGAGTCACAGAAACCGGAAAACTACTTTTTTTATTACCATTTAAATGGACTTGGTCTTTTTTAACGTGAGCACTCTTTTATAAATTATAATTAGTGTTGTGTCTAACTACCCATTGTAAGGGATGTAGTGGCCTAGAGTGAGTGGAGAGGTCATGTCAGACCCCGCAGCCGATGGGGCGACATATCCACGCAGCTTGTGAGTAGATTCTTGACAAGGCGCTCAATTTGGCAGAGCTACCCCAGGACAATGGAGGGCGGAGAGTGTGAACTCCTCCATTAGGTTTGTGACTGATGTACTCTCATCAGGAGTTAAGCCCCGGGTCCTAGCCATTTCTCTGTCAGCCTGTATCAGCTGGGTCATTAACTACCGAGCAGCCAGTGTCTCCTGAACGGCTGTTCTTCTTCCTTTCTTCCCCTCATCCCTACGGCCCTTCGAATGGCCGCCCATTCCCCGCAATGGTCTTACCGCGCCGGGGAAAAAGTATAACTGCCCTGCAGAGAGCGCTTCTTCCTGAGCATTCCTCTTATAAATAAATGATTGAGTTTGGAAAAGTTTTTGTATCAGACCCCTCCCTCTCCAAAAAAAGGTTTGCCACACAGGGGCTGTGTAAACTAAGCAGATTTTCCTCATCATAATTTTCAACAGATAACTCTACATTCTGGTAACGGCACCGTCAATATTAAGTGAATAAATACAAACGATAATAAGAAACCTCCTGACGGGAAGCGTCTGGGCTGTAAACAAACAGGTCTGCCAACCACTCAGCGGAAAGAAAAACAATTACTGAAATATATCCGCTTAGCGCATATAAATTTTATTGAAAACTATTTACTTTATCAAGTGCTGTAATAATGAATCAGAATAATTTTTATCTCAATCAATCTAATTTTAGTAGTCCAAAACATATTTGCATGTATCCCGTATACTAAAGGTCTCTTGAAAACAATATTTGATATTTTAGCTTCGAAGAATGTGATTTATTATATAACAGAGTATTGTTTGTAACATGAGTAGAAGTGGACTTTTGCAGAAAACTGATAAATGCATATATATCGGTTACTATTCAATATAGAGAATAAATGTATATAGCAATTTTATAGACCATTACATTTACAAGAAGATTGATTCTATACAATTTTTCGATCCGACGTATACTAACAGAGATCCCCCTCCAATCTCCCCCTCTAAACCCCCTCCCCCTTGTCAGATTTCAGCAGTTAACGAACTTGATCTTTATTTTTGCAGGCTTTTATATCGAGTTTGGAAACGATAAAAAAAAATATTGCGACCGCTGAAGCGGTAATAGACAAATTCACACACACACACACACACACACACACACTCACACACTCACACACACACACACACACACACACACACACACACACATATATATATATATATATATATATCGGCTGGACCGATTTGAATGAATTTTTCGGGATGCGTTTAGGTGACGCCCTGGATGGTTTAGATTCACAAAGCAGCTCGGCAGATGGAGGAGGAGTGGGGGTTGTAAGGGAGTCCTAAAATTAAAAATAGCGATATTTCGTTTCCTATTGGGTTTTCGGCAAATATGCACAGGATAAAAGTTGTTTATTCTGTTATTTAGAGTAACTTTTGTTATATTCGCTTTTGTCGTATAACAAACTGCAAACGAGATATACACTAAAAAATTAAAGTGGAAGCCAACACTTTTATTGGGCACTAACGATTGAACCAAACTTAACAAAACTCTATATGTAAATCAGCATTAATTCTTTCGTGATTATAAGCTATATTAAATTTTTTTATGTTCGATCAGGAGTAGGGTTATAAGGGAGGCCAGAATAAAAAATTCGCGATATTTCATTTTCTGTTTGTTTTAGACAAACGTGCACAAAAGTTGGTTTTTTTTTGTGTGATAATTAAAAGTAGCTTTTGTTTTAAACGTTTTTCATATAACAATGTGTGAAGCAATTAATTTGCATAGAAATATTGATATCGTCAACACTTCTTTCCAACATTGTTGAACATTATTGATTATAATGGAAT
Source organism: Riptortus pedestris (assembly GCA_019009955.1). Lineage (NCBI taxonomy): Eukaryota > Metazoa > Arthropoda > Insecta > Hemiptera > Alydidae > Riptortus > Riptortus pedestris. The sequence goes on from CM032228.1 coordinate 63,119,094, forward strand.
TGTTTTTAGAAAAATTGATGTTACTTCAAAATAAAGAATAATGAAATTATTATATTATTGGTTTTTATTTCATACTTTGTTTAATATCCTAATCGCTTGAAATATCATGCAGGGCTACGTTTGTCGGGTCCGCTATATATATATATATATATATATATATATATATATATATATATATATATATATATATACATTCTATGTAGGATCGATGAACATTTGTAGAAACATTTCGAAAATCGCGTCATGAGTACGACCGTTTCTTTAATATCGATTTTCGCCTTTTCTAACCTCACTCCAATGGAAGATACTCTTTTCCTATAGAGAATGCAATAAGGCAAAATAAACTCTCTAAGAGGGAAATTAAAATTTTTTGAAGAAAAGCGTGATGGAAACTGAGTAGTTTATTGAGATCCATCAAGAGGACGTCGTTGGAAAAGGTCTCCATTTCAGGGAGGTAGAGTATTTTCTTTTTCTCGAATAGGTAATATTACTCTTTATTCGACTGATATTGACATTTATTTTTTCCTCTTTTATTCCTTTCTTGCTATATTGGAACTGAGTAAAGTGAAAAATCTCATCAACTTAAGAGAAGTTTTATTTTACTAAAAATCTCGATTAAGTTTGTTGAGATTAAAAGGTAGTACGTTTTAGCAGATTTCCCTTAAGGGAAATCAGCTATTGAGGTCCTACTCATGACGCGAGTTTCCAAAAATTTCTTCAAATGGATATTCGAAAATTCGACATATCTCTGTTACTATACGTCGGATCGAAAGAGTATATAGAACCAATCTTATTAAATTTGCTATAAATATTGTCATATACACATATTCTCTATCTTGAATATTAACCGAGATATTTGCATTTTTATTAAGAGTGTGTGGATAACGGACGAGATGAGATCGGGTATTGTCGTAAGTTTCCGGATTAGTTCGGCCGTTTCCGTAACTGTTCGGCTCTCGTGTAAGCTTCTTCTAACCGTTCTTGTCGTGTAAGCTTTTACTTTGTGAGATATATGCAAATACGTTCTGTTCATCTGCCCCCCCCCCTCCTCCCCCTTCTTTATTCTTTAGTAAAGTTTGAGTTATTAAAATATAAATTATTCTGATTCATTCATGGCAGAACGTCCACGTTTTGCAACTCAGGCTAATTGGGATGGTTATCTACAGGTTACCACCCTTTTCTAGCCAGGGTGGAACTTAGGATGTAGATAGATAGATATTTTATTGGCTTATATTTACAATATGTTGCCAAGAGTCTGGTCAATTAGTGTTAGTATGGTTATTAATATATTATAACTTCTTACAATATGTGTACATAAAATAATAATAATTTCTAAAATTACAAATGAACATCATATACATTGGCACGTAATACAATATAAATATTAATCTAAATAAATACTGACTTCAATAGATCATAATTTAATGTAAATGTAGATTAATTCATTCTTTTTAAATGTCTAAAGTTTTCTAACATATCATATTAACATAACTATTCTCTAAGATAAGTAAAGATACCTCTTCTTATAATAAGTATAACTGCATATAATAAATAATGTGCCGCTTATTGTTGAATAAGCCGCCCATAAAATAATAAAATTCTTTCTTTTATATTGTTAACTTTCGTAAACTTAGGATGTTATTTAGTCAATTTTAATAACATCCCAACGGAAAGTGTCTGAATTGTAAACAAGCAGGTCAGCCAACCTCTCACAGTAGACGGGGAGAGGGCAGTCAACAGAACGTATTGGCATGTATCTTATATTATATAGGTCTCTTGAAAACAATATTTGGTATTTAAGCTTCGAATAAAGAGGTTTATATATAACACAGTATTGTTTATGTGACATGACAAGGAAAGGGGGTTTGCTGATAGAATAAAGAATAAATGTATATAACAATATTTATAGTACATTCAATTCAGAATAAGATTGGTTCTATACAAGAGGGAGGATTTTCGAAAATTCAAAATATCTCCGTTAGTATAAGTCGAATCAAAAAACTGTAGAGAATGAATCTTATTGCAAATTATATGGTCTATAAATGTTGTTATATATTCTCTATCTTGAGTATTAGCCGAGATATTTGCATTTTTGAATTTTCAGCCTTGAGTAAATCCCCACTTCTACTCATGTTACATAAACAATATTATGTATATAATAAACCGTATTACTCGAAGCTTAAATACCAAATATTGTTTTCAAGAGAGATTTATACGAGATACAAACAAATTCGTTCTGTTGATCACCCCCCGTCTTAGGTTTATGGACTAATCAAATTTTGATTGATTGAGATAAAAATCATTCTGATTGATTATAATTTACAGTAATAGCTATAGTAAATAGTTTTCAATAGTATCAATATGTTATATTCGGATATATTTCATTAATTGTTCTTCTTTCCTTTCTATACTCTATTTATTCAGAGCTGCGATAATGGCTGCCATGTTACCGCTCTTGCGATCGCAATATTTGTCGTATCGTCACCAATCTCGATCGTTTTAAGTAAAATGAAAGTTTTTAATGGCTGAAATCGGACACAGCGGGAGGAGGTTTAGAGGAGGAGAATTTCAAAAACTCGAGAAATCTCCGTTATTGTACGTTGGATCGAAAAGGTGTATTTAATTAATCTGATTGCCAATGTAATGTTCTATAAATGTTGGTCTGTACATATTTTGAATATTAGCCGAGATATATGGATTTTTTAGTCTTCCGCTTTCAGTAAACTCCCATTCCTTCTCATGGTCAGAATATCAATACCCTATTATATCTAGAACCACTTTATTCAAATTTTAAATATTAAATAAATCGAAAATTCAAAATATTTCCTTTATTATAATTCCGATCGTGAAATGTTATAAAACCATTCTTGTTACGCGCTATTGATATTCTACAATTGATGTTCTATGCATTTTTTTTTTTTAACTCAAGTATTGAAAGGAGTTATTCGTGCTTTCTTGTTTTCGGCCTTGAATAACACCCCCCCCCACCTTCTACTCATCGACTTTTTTTATTTATTTTTTTTACATAGAAATTGAGAATATGTGATGAGAGATCACAAGTAGGTTATACCAGCACGTGGGAAATCTGGTAAGTTTACGCAGCCCCTAAGTGACGGACTTTTCTTTCTTTTTTAATTATACTTAATATTTAGAAATTCAATGAAATAGTTTCTTAAACGAATAAGGTAAAAGTACCAGTAGTTGACACGTTAAGGATTCATTCGTCTGTTAGGGTTTGACTGAATTCACCTGGGGTGAAACTTTTTATTACCGATTGCTGCAAACACACTAGTCCCCTATCATAATGTGACTAGAATTTCATTAATAAAATGAATGTGGAAATTTCGGGTGTTTTTTTTTTTAAATAAAAAGATACGGGCTGAGTAGTTGACACCAGGGAATACAAGAATATTTAGCAGTTGACACGCCAATATGTTTCCAAATGTAGTAAATGGGAACTTATTTAGTCCCAATTATTTTCGTCGTCTTTTGACCATGAATAATGGTGATATTAGTTGTCTGAATTTTTTTTGAAACATTAATTTTTGCCTTTATTAATAAGCTCTTATAAGCGGATTCTCAATAATGAAATTAAATGGCTTAAACAAATTGTAATGTTTACAAAGATATGTCCACAGAAAATGAACGCATATAAAAAAATTTAAAGTATATAAAAATGCTACCTATCATATTTATTTTTATGTAGTCCATTACTTATTCTGACATTTATACATCGTACCAACATGCAAAACTTTTTTTACGCCAGAAGAACCAGGAGTCGTTCTTCAGCGTAGACACGTTAACCTTGGTTTCTGCAAGATTACTATATTTTAAAAATACTGGCGCCGTTTCCGTTCACGGGAATTACAGGGCAAACGAAATATGGGAATTCCTATGGGATTAACTCCACCCATTTTAAAAAAATATCTATTTCTCAAGGGTTTTACAAATAACCGTCAAGACAAGTAGAAATTTGTGAAAATATATTATTCTGTATCCCAGTTTAGAGGAATTTCCAAGAGGATTAGGATAAATGATTTGAATTATCTGCGTATCAAAATAAAATATCGCGCTATATTTGAAAATCCCAAAAAATATATATATTCCAAAAATCTCCCCCCCCCTCCCAATAAAGATCAATAACGGAAGGAAAAGGAAGGACGAACCATCTCCGCTCTTAACAATTCTTTTAATTAAGGAAGAGCACTTTCTGGGCGAACTACCCCAGTGCTTTGTAACATAACGAATACATTTATATAAAAACATGTAATATAAATAAATAATACAAGTCAAGTAAAAGGTAATGTCAACGTATTAAAAAGTTATTATTTTTTATATATATATACCTCCAAGGTGAAACTTATTCAACTAATGCTTGTTCTTAATAAATAAATATTAAAACAACCATACAATAGAATTAGGAGATGTAGGAGATACAGACCTAGAGCTGTCTTTACGCAGCCCCTGCGTGACGGTGTTTACTTTTCATTTAACTCGAATGTGACGCGAGTACTTTGTGTATCAATGCTGTCAGCCTTCATTAAACCATCACATCTAATAGTTTGAATTTTACTTTAACTTACTGAGCTATAAAAAATCTCATGCCCAGCTTACATGTCAATTTCTGTTTACATAGGCTCCTTACTACGGTTCAAAATATATGTCATTCATGGACGTGGGAAATCTGCATACATTACGCAGCCCTGAATGGTGGACTTTCCTGCGAAGAAGGATGTCTCTCTCTATGAATATTTTTTATGTGTTTTCAGATTCTGTTTTCTCCGGTAGAAAAGGAATAGCGACTGTTTATTGTAGCATATTTTCCTTGTCCTGGAATGTCTCTCGCAGACGCCATTTCACATTCTATTGTATATTTCTCCTTCAGTTGGATCTAGGTTTTTTTTTTAAAAAAAGAACTTGAAATTTAACCTGAGATGATGTGTTTAGTAATATAATATCTTGAAGTCAAAATGTTGTAGAGAAAGGAAAAATGCAGGAAAAGCATTGCGAATACTATAGAGAGCGAAATACTAAGTTATTCTCTCTTTCTCTCTCTCTCTCTCTCTCTCTCTCTCTCTCTCTCTCTCTCTCTGTCTGTCTGTCTGTCTCTCTCTCTCTCTCTTTCTCTCTCTCTGTCTGTCTGTCTCTCTCTCTCTCTCTCTCTCTCTCTCTCTCTCTCTCTGTCTCTCTCTCTCTCTCTCTCTCTCTCTCTCTCTCTCTCTCTCTCTCTCACACACACACACTCACTCTCACACACACTCCCTCTCACTCTCTCTCACACACTTTCTCTCTCTCATACTCTCTCACTCTCTCTCTCTCTCACACTCTCTCCCTCCCTCCCCCCCCCCTCACTCTCTCTCACACACACTCTCTCTCTCACTCTCACACTCACTCTTTCTCTCTCTATCTATCTCTCTTATCTCTCTCACTCTCTCTCTATCTATCTCTTCTCTCTCTCTCTCTCTCTCTCTCTCTCTCTCTCTCTCTCTCTCTCTCACTCTCTCCCTCTCTCTCTATCTCTCTCTCTCTCTCTCTCTCACACACACTCTCTCTCGCACACACACACACACGCACACACACACACACTCTCTCACGCTCTCTCTCTCTCTTCTCTCTCTCTCTCTCTCCCTCTATCTCTCTCTCTCTCTCTCTCTCTCTCTCCCTCTCTCTCCCTCTCTCTCCCTCTCCCTCTCCCTCTCCTTCCCTCTCCCTCTCCCTCTCTCTCCCTCTCCCTCTCCCTCTCCCTCTCCCTCTCCCTCTCTCTCTCTCTCCCTCCCTCCCTCCTTCTCTCTCACTCTCTCTCTCTCTCTCTTTCTCTTTCTCCCTTATCTCTCCCTTCTCTTTCTCTACATTTCTCCTCTCACACCTTCACTTGCTCTGTTTGTATTTGTATTGTACTATTGATTCCTTTCAAGTATGATTGGCTAAAGGTCAAGTAATGCTTGTTGACGGAATGATTTACACTGCTAGTTACGATTGTGTCAACACTACATCCTCTCTACTAGACACCTATATCCTAGACCTTGCAAACATATCTATCCGGTGTCGTGACTAGTACTCTCAACATCATTAAGGTTGAGTGGATTACGAAAATCAGTTATTTATGTTTTTTTTGAGCCTGTCCTGGATTTACGCCAATTATTTTAAATTGAGGTTGGTGTTCCCGGAGGGGGGGCATAGTTTGGGAGATCACGTTGGGAGGAACCGGTTGAGAAGCTAAAAGTTTAGTAAAAAAGAAATATATAGTAATGAAAAGTCCGTCACGCAGGAACTGTGTTAACTAAGCAGATTTACCACAAACTTGAGTGAACTGTTAAAACAAAATGCATGGGCTAAGTGAGAATTTAATTTTTCAACTAAGAATGAGAGGAGGGATAATCTCTTACTAAAAAAAAAGTCAATTATTTCCATAGTGTTGGTTTTATCGATGAAAATGAAAATTAAGAAATATTTTCTAGAATTTATTTTCCACTTGGAAAACGTTTAAACTTTACGAAATTCAAACTTATACTTTCATCTCACCTCCGGTACCGAAATATCCATATTCATGTTACATGAGAATGACTGAAAAATTTGATTTAACCAAGTTAATAGAAGTACAAGGAAGACAAGTGGGGCCAACATAAAATTTTAAAATCACAAAAAATGTTTATTTTATAACAATAAAATAAATATTCTTAAGGGTTTATATATATATGCTCAATGTCGGAAGTTTGTGTGAGCAACTTTAATAATTCCGTGCCTTATTAAAGGGAACATGTGTCCAATGAAGAGACAATCTTCTCCCGGACTTAGAAACATTCTTCATAAAGACTTAGAAGAGACAGGATGAAATAAGAGAGTTGTTGAAACATATAAAACAGGTTATACATTCTTCCCTCGGGGCATAAGGAAAGCATTTACACAACTTGCTCGAGCCGTTACAATTATCGATCCACAAACTTGGAATTATTGCATCCACGTTTTATGTTGTAAAAGTTTTCCAAACTTCCTTCCGTCATCTCAACTTGGATCCTCTATTGTAGACGTTTATAACTAAACTAATATATCTTTGTCTGACACCGGACTGTTTATTGTATCTTGCTCCGAAGGTCACGTTTTCAAAATGATTACATACCGTTATCTTTCTACTTAAATGGAAATATCTATTTTAATGTGTGGACTTTTAACATATAGTGATTTATTTTTGTTCCTGGGGTTATAGTTTCGTCCAATGCTTTCCCTATTTTAAATTGGGTGTTAAGAATTATATGATTTCAAGTGTCATGTGACTTCAAAAGTTATCACACATCCATAATCTTAAACTGTACCTATGGAACGTCTCTGGTCTCATTCACTGAAGACTATGGTACAGTTTCCATTCGTTAAAATATGAAAAGTTTCATTAAACTTTTTTCTTATTTAATTTTTTTTTGTCATTGTGACCAAGTGTGCCCTTCTTCTTAAGTCCTCCGTTGAAAAGCGTTTGACTCTTTATACAAGATGTGCTTGTAACTATCAATGAATAAAGTGATGAATAAGGATGTACAAAAATTAAATATCCACTGAAATTTTATTTGCATATGGTGTATATATATATATATATATATATATATATTTATTTATTTATTCCAAACATTAACATATATTTCAACAGCAAATACATACATACAGACTTCTACATTACACAATTAGTAACAGGACATGGTTCGCTAAATTCTACCACTGATTCAACAAAAAAGACAACAATACTTGCCATTGTGATTACACGACTCCTCAAACATGTCAACACTCAACGATTGCAGGCTATTGAGACTAACGAACGACAAAAACTAAAACAGGACATTGAACAGCTCAAATTTACAAAAACGTTTACAATGGAATAAGACAAGTTATTTTTAAAATATAGTAATGAGTTTTAAATATTTGCAGAACATGCTTTTGATAAAATTAATAGGTTGAACACTTATTACAGCTGATATATCAATAATTCTAGTTTTCAGGCCAATAATTTTCTCTTAATATGTTTTAATTTTTATTTAACGCTATTATTGTTAATTGTTTATATATAGCTTGTACTCTAAAAATTATTTATATATAATTTATTTGTAATATACCACAAATGCATGTGATATACTAACTTGCATAGGAAACGAAGAAAAACAAACGTCCTTCTTATAGGGTACCTATAGGAAGGAGACAAATGAATATATATATATATATATATATATGAATGTATAGTTGCATACGTATATAATACACGAACATGCATTTTGAAAGAAAAATTTCCCCTACTGACATTGGTCTTAGTCAATGGCTCTTGCTACATTGTAGTTGGTACAGGTGGTGAGATTATTGAGGCAGCCGACTTTAAGTCAACATTGATCTAAGGTTAGTTCTTGCCTGTCATTTTGATTAACCTAGCCTTGGCTCTCTGATATATTGACGGGTTCCTTTGGAACAGAGGATGGATGCTTTGAAGACAAAGCTAATAAAAAGTCCGTCTCTCAGGGGCGGCGTAAACTAAGCAAATTTGCGTCGTGAAGTTTAACAATAAATAAATCTACATACTGGTAACATAACACCACCGTCAATTGAAACCTCCCGACGGGAAGCGCCTAGAATGTAAACAAACAGGTTTGCCAACAAGTTACTGGAAAGAAAAAAAATATTGAAATATATCAGAATATAACATATTAATTTTGTTGAAAAATATTTACTATATGCAGGACTGTAATTTATAATTAATCAGAATAATTTTTATCTCAATCAATCTAATTTTAGTAGTCCAAGAATTTGAAACGGGGGTGGGTCACTAGAACATATTTGCTTGTATCACGTATAATAAAGGTCTCTTCAAAACAATATATAGTATTCAAGCTTTGAATAATGTGGTTTGTTACAATACAGAGTACAGATTATATAACGTGAGTAGAGGTGGCTGAACGCTGAGAGTAACGTGTTCGCTGAAGCATAACAGCATTTATAGTGCATACAATTTGAATATGATTGGACCTATACAGTTTTTTGACCCAACGTATAATAACGGAGATACTTCGAATTTTCTAAAATCCTCCCCTCTAACTCCCCTGTTTCACTAGTTTGATTTCAGCTATTAACGAACTTAATCATTCATATTACATAAAATGATTAAATACCAAGTTTGGTAACGATCAAACGTTTCTGTGTATTCAGGTGGATTAACTGAGTTTGAAAATCTTAGCTGTCACTAACAACTGTGGAATCCGTTTTGTCCTTCTTTGCTCTGTCAAATCATTTCACACGCAGGCATCTAGTGTTCGTCGGCCTACCACTAATATCTGTTTTAAAAAGTCCGTCACGCAGGGGCTGCGTAAACTAAGCAGATTTCCCTCGCGATGTTTAATAATAGATAAACCTACATTCTGGTAACACACCACCGTGAATAAATACAAACGGTAATATGAAATCTTTCCCCTCCCTATCCGGCAGGAAGAGTCTCAAAAGTAAACAAACAGGTCACCCAACGGGTCACCAGAAAGAAAAACTGAAACATATCAGAATATCGTATAACATATTAATTTTATTGAAAACTGTTTACTATATCTAGTACTGTAATTTATAATGAATCAGGGTAATTTTTATCTCAATCAATCCAATTTTAGAAGTCCAAGAATTTAAGACGGGGGGGGGGGTTGTGGTCACGAGAACATATGGGCATGTATCTCGTATAATAAAGGTCTCTGGAAAACAGCATTTGGTATTTAAGCTTCAAATAATGTGGATTATTATATAACAGAGTATGGTTTATGTTACGCGAGTAGAAGTGGAGGTTTACAAAGGGCTGAAAACTCAAAAATGCAAATATCTCGGTTAACATTCAAGATAGAGAATAAATGTATATAACATTATATATATATATATAAATATATACTTGTATAATATATATATATATATATATATATATATATATATATATATATATATTATAACATTATATGTATATATGTGTGCTTGAGTAAGTTTTAATTTAGTTTATAATAGTTTAGTTTAATTAATAAATAGTAAAATAATAAACATACATGTCAATTAGGACCATTGGTCCTATGATAATAAAAGCTTCTATCTATCTATTTATCATTATACCATTCTAATGATAAACGCCTAAGCGTTTGATGGATATTTTCAAAAGTTGCATAATGAGTACCTTTGATCAATCTTAATAACTGAACTTTCTCTGCTATATGTTTCAATCAAATTACCTTCTTACTCAGTGGATCTTTTTGGAGTATTCACATTCTTCATGTGGAGTGTGCGTGAGTCTTTCTAAATTTCTTCAGACCAAGTTTGGTTGCTTTGGTCTTAACTTACATGAAAGAAAAGGTATAAATTAAAAATTATTTTTAACTATTTATTAAACATTATTTTATGGAGTAATACTCCAAAAAAGACACGAATTTGTTTACTGTTTGAAAATAAACAAGCAATGAATTTTAGTCGAGATTTAGCTGAGACCCGAAACGAGCCGATTAACTACCATTAACCCACAGTTGAAGGGTTGAAATAAAAATGGTCTCGTAGAATTTTAAACACTCCATTAACTTAAGCGAAGTAATCTCTCATTTCTCAGGACATTCTGAAAATTGCCTTTCTGCTCTGTCACCCCTTTCTTGCTGTTTGAAACCGGATCGTATGAATATACTTCAGGTTCCCGCGCTTTCTAGTTGTTTAAATAGGTTACGTCAATTATGAGAAAACTGACTCTCAGGGGCTGCAAAAACTAGTCAGTTTCCCCAGACTTGAGGAAATATCATCTCACCATTTTACTATTTTTGTATTTATTAGTAGAAATCCGACTAGTGGAAGTGGGGGTTGAAGGCTTAAAACAAGAATTTACGACTGACCTGCTTAAAATCTAAGCTGTGAGAAAACATAAGCAACAATTGTAGAGCATCGATAGTTTAAGAAGATTGGTTTTAGAATATTTTTCGATACGAATCATAATAAGGGAGGCATTATGAATTTTCTGATTCCCCTTCTTGTCCCCCTCCCTCCATTCTTTGTCTGGTTTCAGTCAGTAACTCGTCTGATCTTTAGTGTTGATCAGTTAAAATCGAGGTGTATATATTCTTGTGGTTCTACATAGAAAGGTATTTAATTCAAGATTCACGCATTTAAACCATATGCTGTTTACGACCCTGCTGTGTCAGTGTATTTGGATAGTAACATGGTTGTAAGAACGGAAAGATGGGATTTATAACAGATATACTTATTTTTTGTGTAGGGTAGTATTTCGATACCAGGTATATCGGCTGTAAATCATGATTATTACCATGTAAAAAATATGTCTTTACATACACCACACACACACACACACACACACACACATATATATATATATATATATATATATATATATATATATAAATAGAATATATATACATATATTAAACGTGAGATTTGTTTTATGAGTAATCAGTGATTTAAGCAAGCTAAATGGCTAAATGGATTGTTCATTAGAGGCTGAAATTGGAAGAAGAAGAGTTGACAATTTGAAACTGAAGAAAACATAAAATAATAATTATGTTCAAGATCCTCTTTTATTATTTTCGAAGAATGCTAATACAAAAATGCATAGGAGTCATACATTTTTTATGTTTACATTATGTTAAAAATATTAACAGAGTCAAGCGTTTGATTATTTAATTTTTGAACTTAAAGCAAGCCCTCTACCCGTTCTACTTGATTTATTTTCTCTATAGTAATACATGAAGAAATAGAGAAACACGAGAGTATAAAGTTTGTTAGAGGGAGGTTTTATGAGTGTCTCGTTCTAGTGGTGGTATTATTTATTCCTGTTTGAACTTTCATTGATGCATTAAAATTGACTTACTTTGCTCATGATACACAAATGTATACGCCTCAGAAATATAAACTTCATAATTGCACACGGACAACCTGCTTTGTTTACTCACGTTTGCGTTGAGCTGATGTTTTGATTCCAATGTTAAATATAAATGTATTTTAGTATTAGAAGCCAGTATTAACTCATTAATCCCTTTTATATATAATTATACTCCTGACATTCCTTTTCGTGCAATCGTTTTATGTTGAATGTCAGAAACAGGTACTTCTCTTTACGTCTCACAGTGTCACAGTATATGGCGTAAGAATTCAAACATCGTATTTTTGTCTTGACAAGGTTTGTTAATTTTTATTTTAGGTTTTTAAACAACACATACATGGAAGAGAAAAACGTTTTCACTTCAAAAAATAATTTATTATGGTATAATCTTACATAATATGTAAATAAAAGCTTACGTGTGATATTTACGAGCTTATAAAAAATATATACAGAAACTCAGAAATGAAAAAACTTTTTCCTTTTCAGAATCACTGGATTGTAAAGAAATACTCTCATTTTTATTTTAGACTAGCTAAGGTACCCGGCTTCGCTCGGGAAATCATTTGAGGCTGAATAATGATGGTATTTTTTTTTGGGACCTTCCTTTGTACAATAATTTTTCCATTAGCCGTTTTCTGTGCATGTATATTTTTTTATATATAACATAATCATAGATTATCATATTATTATAGTCACAAATGCAGAGTTTGTTATAACATTGTTGACCCCTTCTATAGTTTTTCGTGTATACCTCATTTATACTTCGTTATATGGAAAAAGTTTATATATCAAAAGTTACTTTAAATAGCAAAATAAACAACTTCTGTTATGTTATGTTAAACCAATAGGAAGCGAAATATCCCTGTTTTTAATTTCAGACCTCCCCTACAACCCCACTCCTGTTCGTACCTCGAAATTTTAATATAACTTATAATCAGGGAGGTGTCAATACCAAATCACATACGGACTTTCGTTTAATTCGGTTGAGTGTTTTGTGCCATATAAAATTGTTGACTCCCACTATAGTTTTTAGCGTATAGCTCATTTATACTTCGGTATGTTACAAAGGGTACTCTAAATAACAAAATAAACAACTTTTGTTATGTACATATTTGCCGAAAAACCAATATGAGACGAAATATCGCTATTTTTAATTTCATGCCTCCCTTATAACTCCTACTCCTGTTCGTCTCAGAGAATATTAATACAGCCAGAAATCTAACCTGTTTTAGTAGTAATATACATACCAAGTTTCATAAAATTCGGTTCAGTCGTTTACGATTCTATAAAGGACATACAGACAAGCATTCATTTTTATATATAAGATTAGGTGTGATAAAACGTTTTCGTAAATCGCTATTTCTGGTTTTGGGCTAACCTTTCTTAACTTTGGCATATATGGATCTGACGATAGCAGGATCATTTTCATTAAATCCATATTTGTATCAATAATAGTGTGTTCTCAGAAATACCATATGTCTTTGTTTCGGCTTTGCTAATACTTCTGATAATTGCTTATTTGGTGTAGTGAAAAAAGAAATAATGTCAGGTCCGTGTGAAAGCAATTTATTTAAAGACTTTGATATATAATACCATGAATAATGCCTCAAATATAAATATTTAGTTTCTCCAATTAATTCAGTGAATTTCGGCATATTAATTGATTTACCATTAGGAACTACTTTCAAAATTGACCTGGTTGGTTATTATCTCATTTAAATATTTCAAAAACGTTATCTACCTAGATTGGCGAGTTCGATTCCCGCCTGGGCAAAAGAATTGATTTAGTGATGGAATTCATTAAATAAAATCCTTAGCTCCACCCTGGCTAAGAAAAGGTGGTAACTTGCAGATAATCCGTCCCAATTAGCCTTAGTTGCAAAAAGTGGACGTTAATAAATTATTTAATATAAACGTTATCGTGGAAGTTTAATGTTTTTATTCAACCAATCGTCGTATATTGTTTCCTATGTTCCTGAAAAGCTGTTACGGAGTTTCCAGCTTTTTTTGAATATCCAGGCAAAACAACGAATTTTCTGATATTTTCCTTAACTTCATCAGAACATTCCGATAAATTATATTATATTATAAGATTTTATATAATAAATCATCGTATCTGATGTTTGATTATGAAGTCATAAACCACAAAATACTCGTAAAAGGCAGCCAAAAGCAGGTAAACTATGTATGAAAAAAACCGTTAATTTACTTTATTTTTTAAATCAATTCCAAAGTTGAAAAATTGTTGACATTTTTTTATGTAATCATTTTGAACAGGACTTAATTATTTTCGCACTGTTAGTCAAGAATAGTCAATGAATGATTCACTTAAGACTGACACTTGAACAGGAAAAAAGAGGAATGTAAATGATAAATTAATAAGATTGGAAATTCGAAAGTAGATATTTGCTAACCGAACCAGTTTTATTGTGTGTATTGGTATCATCAATTCAAGTTAATCCTTAGCTTCGAGCCTTTGTCATCACACTAAAATTTCGATATTTTCTTTCTGTTCTAAGGTTCTAATAGTTATATTACCTCTCGAAAAAAAAGTTTTCATACTTAATTTTTCTTATTTTTAACACAGCTCTTGACAGTGTGCGTCTTCGAGAAATTGCAAAGTTGGCGTAAATATACTAATTTATACCTGAGCCTCTCTTCATTTTCATGAAGAATGAAATGTGCTCCCTAGGAATAGACCAAGCTCTACCCACCTTCAGCTAGAATACCTATTATCATACGTTGAATAGGTGGTAAGAAGAGTGCCAGTTTAAAATAGCACACCTGGGAACAAGCGTCATGTGATATAAATAAAGCCTAATGCCAACTCGCGATGGTTGAAAGGTCAAAATGCAATGAAACGACTAAAACGGTTAAATTTATCCTAAAGTACCAAAACCGAAATTCAATATACAGTGTGATGAATGAGGATATGATATAAGATATCAATTAATCTTGGATCACTGACACAGCTGTCTGTTTAGTTAAGCTTAGGTTAGGAGATTTTTTGGGCGCCCCTTACCCCCTTTAACAGTCCACAACGGCTTCTTAGGTTAATTTACTGGCTGTAGCGGCCATCTTTCTTCTTTCTCTTCTTATCTCCTCTCCTTGTATCCCTTTCCTTCTTATTTCGTTTTCCTCCTATCCTTACAACCCACCCGGTATCTCCAGCTACCGGGTCACCCACCTTTATTAGTTCCATTACACCCACTACCAATTACCACCCCCCTTCAAATGGAACTCCAGTTCAGTATAAGGGCAACTATCATTCTTACCCCCGGTGGGTCACACCACCTTATTACCATGAGTACTGACGAGCTGGATCTCAGATAAAAAAAAAAAAAAAAAAAAAAAACACAGCTGTCAATCTATAAGGAGTGTTCTAGGCCATTGCATGTTCTCCTTCCACGTTTTAGCAGATTTTCATAAAACTCATAACGCGATTTTCGAAATATTTCATCAAATGTCATCGATCTTCATAAGATATTACGAAAATGAGACCCGTTTAAAATTATATATAGTGGGTACATCTAGGAGTACCCTTAGTACGCTGACGGTAAAAATAGGTGAAGGCTCAATCTCCACCACGGAGAACATTTTTTCACGTGTTCGAGACCAGAGCGCGCTAGTGTCGCAGTGCTTATGGATCAGCTGGAGACTTCTGACAGGCCCTTGTGATGACTATGTCTCTCTTAGATCCCGTCCAGAGGCGTGCTGACATGGACAACTTGCCACACACCCTCCGGGTACAATGGGCACTGTCAGTCTACTGAAGGTGTCTCATTCACATACGTAATAACTCTGATAACAAATCCCTGGAGTTTCGCTAAAGACGGCTAAAGATCTCAAAGGTCTATAATGCCAGTGTGTGTGTGTATATATATATATATATATATATATATATATATATATAATATAATTCTACTGTACGTGTGCGTCACTGAACTCCTCCTAGACAGCTGGACCGATTTGAATGAAGTTTAAGTATGCGTTTCGGTGACACCCTGGATGGTTTAGATTCACCAATAAGCCCGGCAGATGGAGCAGGAGTGGGGGTTGTAAGGGAGGCCTAAAATTAAAAATAGGGATATTTCGTTTCCTATTGGTTTTTCGGCAAATCTGCAATAGATAAAAGTTGTTTATTTCGACATTTAGAGGAAGTTTTGTTATATTCACTTTTGTCGAATAACAAAGTATAAACGAGATATACACTAAAAAATTAAAGTGGGAGCCAACAATTTTATTGGGCACTAATGATTGAACCGAACTTAACAAATCTCTATATGTAAATTAGCATTAATTCTTTCATGATTATAAGCTATATTAAATTTTTTAATGGGAGTGGGGGTTATAAGGTTGGCCTGAATAAAAAATTCGCGATATTTCATTTTCTATTTGTTTTTTGGCAAACGTGCACATAACAAAAGTTGTTTTTTTGTGATATTAAAAATAGCTTTTATTATTATTATTATTATTTATTAACGTCCACTTTTTGAAACTTAGGCTAATCGGGACGGGTTATCTACTGGTTACCACCCTTTTCTAGCCAGGGTTGGGATTTTAGGACGTTATTTAATGAATTTCGTCACTAAATAATTTCCTTTGCCCAGGCTAGAATCGAACTCGCCACTCTAGGTTTACCATGTGAGATAAAGGTCAACGCTTTAACTCGCATGGCTAACCTGAGCCCCCAAAAAAAGGTAAGGTCCGGAGCGCCCCAGTGTCATGAAATCACAATTAGTCTACAACTAACTGAGCTATAAAAGTAGCTTTTGTTTTAAACATAATATTATTAAAATTAATATACTAATAGCTTGAAATATCATCCAGGACAACGCCTGTCGGGTCCGCTAGTATATATATAATTATATACTGTTGTGGCGGGAAGCTTTTTAAAGGCGAGAATAAGAGAGAGCATTAGACTGAACCATTTTTCTATTTCTATTGGAAAGATGAGGGAAAATAATACAATTAACTATTTGAGTTCTCCTAAGACTCAAGTATATTGAATTGATTAAAACTACATATAATACACGTTATAAATAGAGGTTAAACAAGAAACAGAAAGAACTTAACTTTATAAACTAATTTAGCGGCAATATAAATATATACATAGAATGAGCGATAGCTCCTATATTGTGTGAGTACTCATTTGATAATATGCGCAAATAATGCTAGCATTATTAAAATAGGCACCTGCGGGAAACAAAATCGTTCCTAGAAGTGGAGTCCTCCTTCGTTGATATGTTCTGTGTTCCGTAGAAGATCCGACTTCCATCCGGTTTGGGTGATCCGCACAGGATGGCAGCTTTGCGGGAGATGAAAAAACTGACTGTAACTCTATCACGAGTGAATTCCAACTGAGCGGTTATTTATGAAGCGGTTATCTGTAGCGGAGGGAGAGGGGCAAGGCCCCACTGGCCGTAGAAATACCCCAGCGAGCGTCTAAGACCAACTGAACTGTATCCTTGTAACTAGCCGATGCCTTCTTGAGCTGCAAAAGTAGTTTCCGCTGTAGGCCACAGCCTTGGTGATCTGCATATGTGTGGCGGGTTTGTGAACTCAGCGAGCGCGGGAAATTCAAATCAAAATGACGACGGAACATCCCCTCGCCCATGGCGCGATGAGCGGCATTATTGAGTAAGAAGAGGACACAGCTTGAGAAGAGGACGTTCCTTTGCATGAAGAGCGTGGAGAGGGCGGTAAATCTGAAAATGTCCAGGCGTAAGCACATCCAAATCACTAAGGACAGCAGAGAGGGGACAGCGGGGGCAACTATTGAGGATGGCCTCAATGCTGACCAGTAAGGTGGTAACTTTTCAAGGGAGAGAACCTTGGCGGGAAACTTTGCGGGTGAACATTTCTTCTTTTAGAAGCTCCTTCTTTGAATGTTTGGGTGCGGCGGAAGTGGCAGGTTCTAATACCCAAAACCTCTGTAGATCTTTATTTAGTTAACATTTCATGCAGCGGAGAACGTTTTCACAAAAGATTGTGAGGCAGCTTCGATGGATTCCTCATGCGGTGAGTCAAGTATGCGTTACAGTGAAACTTGAGTGGGCATGTCTTCTGAATTGTAAGGCGGATTTTCCCTTTGAGGATTACTCTCCGTGCGGCGAAGACGACTGTTCTTCTTGCGGATGGTCTTGCCCTCGTTATCTTGGACTTCTGGGGCCCAACTGATGCGGCGCGGATAAGATGGGAGACAACACTGCTTCAGGAGACACCAACCCAAATTGGTCATGAAAGCAAGAGGGCCACCTTTAGAGGGATGAATGATAGCGGGCTTAGAAGGATATGTGCAACTAAATCGACTCCAAACAGCATGTCAATGGGAGCCGGGCGGTCAAACTTTTGATCAGCAAAGGAGATGCCATGCAGATACTTCCATGGCCCAATGTCAAGCGGTTCAGCAGGCATAGGGGAGCAGATGGACTCAATAACGAAGAACTGTGCAGTGATCATTTCATCTGGCGACACTGGAAAGGGAACAGCAACGTAGCCAGGGCACCCAACTCCCACAGGGTCACCCAATCCATGAACATCCACTTGGGACGAAATGATGGCCGAGCCTAAGCGGGAAGCGGCGCTTTGAGTGACGAAACTGGCTTGGCTGCAGGAATCAACAAGGGCTCTAAACAAATGTGCGGAGCGGGAAGAACCTTTGAGAGTTATCTGTGCTGTGGGAAGAATAGAAAGCGGGCAATGCTTCGATGAACCAGACAACGAGACAGAAGGAAGAGACCGGAGTATAACGGGCCTAGATTTGGGCGGAAAACATTCCTCATTTGAAGCGGGAACACTTTGTAAGCGTTGATGAAGCGGAGAATCCTTTAGCGGTGCAGCAGAATTAACATGAAGGTCTACCCGGTGACCCTCAGTAAGACTAGATGATGCGGGAGATACCTTTTGAGAAAGCGAGGGTTGTGCCAGAGAGTCTGTCAGTCTGAGGGTCCGGGTTGCGGGAGTCATTGGGGAGACAAGTCCGGGGAATGATGATGGCGGGAAAGCTCAGGATCTTTAGTGCGGCAGGGCTTATGCGACTTCCTCTCCGCAAAATAGACTGATGGTTGCTGAGAATCGTTTGAAGACTGGGATGATCGAGAACTGCGGGAAGCCTTTGATGATAATTCTTGATCATGCCTGGGAGGTGGGGAGTGCCTCGCCGGTGGAGAGGGTGACTTCTTCTGTGTGGTGGAAAGATGCCTTTGCCTAGAATAGCGGTGCGGGAACGACGGGGAAGGTTCCAGATTAGGCGTTGAAGGAGGGGAAGCGAAACTGTCTGAAGAGCGGGTAGCATTTAGATTAACGCCCTCATGATGAGGGTGTGATGGGAGCGGTGACATATCCGGCAGCGGCTTGAAGATTACAGTCTCGAACTCCGTGGTTCCCCAAGCAGTTATAGCATAACTGCAACTTTTTTAATAGCACTGTAGTGCGAGGCAGCAGACAGCCCCTGGAATTCTGGACATTGATAAATGCTATGTTCTTGGCGGCAATAAAAACATTTGGCAATAGTAGCGAACGCCTTCAAAAAGCGGTTGCCGCGGGGCGGTGGAGATTTTGGTGGGTTCGAAGCGGTAGACCGGAAGCGGGGAGCGGATGTATCCATGCGAGGAGCGGGAACATCTTTATGATTTCTCTCAGGTGTAGATACTTTAGCCGTGGTATTCAACGTTTTGTTTATATAACTCACCAGGTCGGGGAGAGAGGGAAAATCTTCAGGGTGAAGAAAACTGAGTTCCTTTTGAGAGTGGGCATCTAAGCCCCTGAATGCAATAAAGAAAGTGATAAAGTCAGCTAGAGCGGGAACATTTAGATTTTCTAGCTGCTGGGCTTGTTCCGAAATTACTTTAAGAAAAACCTTTCAATTGTGAAGAGGAGGCATGAAAATTGGTTGCAAGTCCAGCATTTCATTGAGAATTGATGAAGCCAAAGCGGCGCGGTTATCATATTTTTTCAAAAGAGTGGTTCATGCGAGCTGCTAGTTGGTATCGAGGTTTGAAATTCCGCTAAAATGCGGAAGAGGAACATGAGGTAAGCGGTAAGCATTCAAATTTGCGCGGGCATTTGAAGAGCAGGGTGGAGGGGATGAGACAGCTGTCTCGCCTATGGCGGCTACAAGTAACACATATGAGCTCTTGATATATACAATTTTGGCGGTTAAATCACTGGGAAGCGTATCTTCCTTTTCTATGTATTCCTTTATTAACTTTGATGAAAGCGGTGTCTGATTGGTTAGTTTTAGTCCATATTGAAGATAAACCTTTTATACAAGAATATAAGAAATAAAGCATCACTTATACAAGGAATGAAATAAAAAATTATACAATTAAATTATAATTATAATTATACAAGGAAAAGAAATAAAGAGATTTAGAACTCAAATAGTCTTGTTTTGCGGCAAACTTTTATTATTCTAAAGCGGGGAATCTTTTACTTTTATAATTCAAATAATCTTGTTTTGCGGTGAACTTTTATTATTCTAAAGCGGGGAATCTTTTACTTTTATAATTCAAATAATCTTGTTTTGCGGTGAACTTTTATTATTCTAAAGCGGGGAATCTTTTACTTTTATAATTCAAATAATCTTGTTTTGCGGTGAACTTTTATTATTCTAAAGCGGGGAATCTTTTACTTTTATAATTCAAATAATCTTGTTTTGCGGTGGACTTTTATTATTCTAATACGGGGAATCTTTTACTTTTATAATTCAAATAATCTTGTTTTGCGGTGAACTTTTATTATTCTAAAGGGGTACCCTTTTACTTTTGATAATTCAAAATTTTGTAATAATACTTAATAAACTTTTACGGATAAACACTTCCGGTTACTGAGCACTTCACGGGTTTCGGCACCTAAATGTTGGGGCGTGCGGTTAGCTTTTGCGGTAATAATAAAATCGACATTTCCTTCTAAACAGGTTAGGTTTTAATACATTCGGAATGGATATATCGTTTATACTTAAATGATAAGTGTCTTAGTGGACTACCACTGGGCAAAAAGAAAGAACGAGCACAGAAAAATGTTAAAATTTAAGTTTAAAAAAAATGAGTCATAAAATTTATGAAACACAAAAGTCTAACTCTGAGCTGTAATTACTATTTTTTAGCAGATTAGCTATAGAAATTGTACTCATGGCGCGATCTTCGAAAATTGTCTTCAAATATCCATTGATCCTACCTAATAGATGACGAAAATGAGGTCCGTTCAAAATTATATATATTTGTCTGTTATCGCTCTAGTGGTCGAAGTTTTTGTCTTCTCGTAGCAAATCTTGATATACAATCGTTTTATGTAAAAAAAAGAAGATCAAGTTCGTTAACAGCTGAAATCAGAACGGGAGGAGGGAGCGCGGGTTTAGAGGGGGAGAATTTTGAAAATTTGTAATAGCACCGTCATTATGCGTCGGTTCGAAAAATTGAATAGAACGTATCTCATTGAAAACGTAATGTTCTACAAATGTTGTTAAATACATTTATTACACTGGTCTACAGTAGTTTTGGTGCCGAAGATATTGGAGGTGATTTCTTATGAATTTGATGCCCTGAATTCTAATATGCTATTAGTTTTTGCCTATCAGCTCGAATTTTTAAGATATCGACATTTGAGTGAGTTATACATTAAACTATTTTAAAAGAAAAACCGTGGTTTAAAGAAACAAATTAAACAAGGAATTTTTATTATATTACACAAGTATTATTTATTATATACAAAAGAAATCAGAAAAATCATCATTTAAACCAATTACTCACTGAACATTTCGGAAACTTCTTTTGCGTGACATTCTTGAATGTATTTTAGAACAATCCCGTTTTAAAGTCCAGCAGTAATCTACCATCATGTGAGTATCTCATCTACCTTGATAGCGATCCTCCATACATTTTATATCTTGGTGAAATCTTTCTTGCTCCTCACTAATGTCTCCTAAATTATCAGGAAAACGGTCTAAGTGGCTGTGTAAATAGTGGACCTTAATGCTCATGTTACACCCAAGTGATCTGAAATTATTCAGCATCTCATTGACTAATTCAACATAGTTTTCAGCTTTGTGTTTATCCAGAAAATTTTAGAAAACTGAAAAAAATGAATTCCAGGCTTTTTGTTCAATCTCAATCATTGAATTTATAAAGTCAGGGTCTTTAATCAGCTGTCTTATTCGTGGGGCATCAAATATTCGTGCTTTAGTTTTTTCTATCCTCAGCTGAGGAATTTTTTTCTTTATATATGCAAATCATGATCCATTCTTATCAAGAGCCTTTACAAACTGCTTCATTAGACCCAGCTTGATATGCAATGGTGGAAAGATGATTTTCTCTCGGAACTAAAGGATCATTGATGATATTCTTTTCCCCAACATCCATGTTTTCTCTCCTATGTCACTATTTTCTAACCCAGTGTTGCGTTTTGTCTCTGCTATCCCAGATGCACAAGAAACAAGGATACTTTAAGTGGCCACTTTGCTGTCCAAAGAGAAAGTTTACCATTTTTAAGTCTACACAAATCTCCCATTGGTGTTCATGATACTTTATTTTTTCCAAAACCAAAGCTATGATGTCATATTGCTCTTTCCTTTTCGTTGAGTGAGCGTAGTTTTGTTCCCATTATGTAGAAGAACACATTTCAAACTTCGCTTTGAGTTGTCAATAAATAGGCGCCAATCATCTGGAAAATATTCAGGAAGACCCATTTTTACCAGGTTATAGTTCATTAGTTGTTTCATAAATATTATTATTTTAAATTCAATTGGTTACAAGAGAAGACTGACAATAAAGAAAATATACAAGAATCTATCCCTGTGTACATTTTACAACACTCATACTTGAAAGTGAAAAAAGTGAATTTACCTAAAAATCTAGAGCTGATACAGAAAAACTGCTTTCATATTTAGATTCAGCAAAAAAAATATAGTTAAAATCTGCTCAAAAATCCAGGGCAAAAAAATTTTTTTTTGTAGGCCTGTGTCATCTAACTTCAATATTAACTCATGTATTAGCATTTTTTAGTTTTCCGCCCTCAGTAAACCCCCTACTGATACTCATGTCACATAAACAACACTATGTTACATATTGAAACCACTTTATTTGAAACTTAAATACTAAATATTGTTGTCATTGAACATTTAATTTTTAAGATAAATGCAAATACTTGGGAACTCTGCTTAGTTATAGCAGCCCCTGCGTGACGAACTTTTTTAGGTCGATTCCACGGGTTTCAAGTAATAAACGAACATTTTGAACAACGTTGGCAACATGTAAATTATGGGATTTTAGAGGCAAATTGAATTGTGCTTAGCAAAGTCCATTTGGAAGGCCATTATTAACAAGGCGGAGTTGCCGCCATATTAGCGAGCAGCCCTAATTCACCCTTATCACATTTAACAATAATACTTAGCCAACCATAACTGGGCGCTCTCCCTAAGCTTCTTACTCTCATCCCCTCTATTTATCCAATCAGCTGAAAACTTCCAATATGGGATAGGATAAACAGGGGGGAAAATTAATGAAAAATTACCGCTGGCACGGAAGAATTCACAGGGTCTCTAGTTTTAAAGCCGATCAATATTGGCTTTGGGTCAGAACATCCCTTCAAAACCGCAGGCTCGTCTGAAGATGACCCCATCCTGCTGGGATTTTGGCCTCATCTCCTGCATTCCAGAGGGAATAAGAAAAGATCCAAGGGGAATATAAGTTATTCACTATTAGACATTCTTGCGGAAAATCTCTTTACTTGTCGAATTCTTGCACAGTAACCATCACGCAGGGCATCTTTTAACTAAGTAGAAGTACTTTAATGGATGGCACTTAAAAGCAGTGACCAAACATTGTATTTTTCTCTTAGTGAAAACCGTATGTGTACTTGGTTTAACAAATTACACGTAAATAAGATATTTTGCGGTAAAACAGGTTTACGTATGTGAACATCGGATAAGCAGGTGTTTTACAAGTATCAATAATATTCGCTTTAGAGCAAAATGAATAGAATAATAATTCATAAAAGCATTTTTTTAAATGGACATATCATAGTTTTCAAATTCACGAGTAACAGTGGATTCCTTTACATTTTACGATTTTTCAGGATTCCTAACCCCTTTTTACTTTTAAATATCGAGCTAACTTCTAAATAAGAACGAGTTCAATACAGTATTCCTCAACTACAATAATTTTATTTATATTAATTATATTTTTCTTACTTTACTCCACTTATAGTTCATCAAACATCTCGGTGCATATACTAGATAAGAGAAAAAGTGTGTTGAACAACGTTTTTATGAAATTACGTCACCCCCTTGTCCAATTCCAGCAATGTGTGGATTTGATCTTTAGTTTTACATAATTTGTTGACTGACACACACACACACACACACACACACACACTCACACACACACACACACACACGCACACACACAAATATTTGAAAATCCCGTCATTAGTACAGCTTCACTGGACAAATTTCCTGAAACGTCCAACAATACTATCCAGGAGTTGACGAAAATGAGGTTCGTTCAAAACTACATATATGTTTCGTCTTATCGTTACCAAAGTCTATATACAAGTGTTTCATGGAAAGCGAAATGTCAAGTTCGTTAATAGTTGAAATCGAGCCCAGTCGATATATTTCACGCCCAGCTTAAAATGAAATTCGTTTTTAAATTTGTTTCATAATAAGAAAGAAATAGAGAAAAGCTGGTGTAATAATATCACCTGCATGTGATTCCAGGATATTGGAAATCTGTTTAGTTTACCCTAGGAGATATTAAAGAAATTACATATGTTTTACCTGAATTGATAGCGAGGTGGATAAAGTCCAATATTGTACTCCTGATAAATCTGACAATTTCCAATTCTATTTTTAGTCGAATGTCTTCTCTTGTGGAAATGAAAAGGAAATTATACGATATTAAAAAGAAATACAAATGCAGAAAAAAAATAAAAGTAGAAATGAAGAGCGGACTTTCTAAAGGTAGTTAGTTATCAAATACAGCTTTGAACAAAAGCTGACAATCTCCTTAGGACAGTTTGTTCCTTTGGAAATGACATCTATTCCAAGACGATGGCGAGGAAAGATTTCCCGTAATTTTTTCCTTTTATTTAGCCCATTAAGGCTTTATTCAGAATCCTCAACTGCTTTTCTCCTTATGGATAATTCAGATATTCTTCTTCATAGAACTGTTCTAAGAATACTGCTTACAAAGTGGATTTTTTTTCATAAACCTGAATATTTATCAGTGAGAAAAAAATATATATCTAAGGTCATGACTAAGTGAATATTGTTTCTTCATAGTGCGAGATATTTGCAAAAAGTAAAATAAGGTATTTAAGTATCAGTTCATATGTTCTACAGTCTCTGGTCCTATTAGCATAACAGAAGGTCCGTCACGTAGGTACTGTGAAAACTATGTAACTAATGGTCTTATCGGTTTAAACGTATAAATCCGATGATTAGAGGTTGATTAGAAGGCAGGGTGTTACTGAAGACAAAAGCGCAAGAAAGTACGAATACCTCGTTCAATACTTGAGTTACAAGAAAGTGCATAACAACAATTGTAGACTAACAATATTTTAAGAAGATTGGTTCAATAACATTTTACGATACGGCTCATAATATTTCTATTAACGCTCCATCGGTCATTATTTTTGTTTGTTCGTTACCAAACTTGATATTTAAACTTTTTATGCAAAAATGGCAGAATGGCTGAATACGGACAAATAGGACTGGGGTTGAGATGGGGGATTGCGAAAATTCGAAATATCTCCGTTATTATACGTCGAATCGAAAAAGTGTATAAATGTTTTGCAAATTGAATGCCCATAAATATTGTTATATGCGTTTTTCAATATTTTGATTATTGACCGAGATATTCGTATTTTTTAATTTTTAGTCTTTTGTAAACCCCTACTCCTACTCATGTTATATTGACAATAAGCTGTTATACCATGAAGGACTTTTTTTGAATCTTAAATACCAAATACTGTTCTTACTGAACATTTAATTTTGGAGGTAAATGCAAATACGTGGTGCACTTGAAAAATCTGCTTAGTTAACGCAGCACCTATGTGACAGACTTTTCAATAACGAATTGGTCGAAAAGATACTATTAGTTAGTCTACCAATGGTTTCCAGAATAAAGCTGGGTACTTTAGGTACGTATATATATATATATATCATAAAACAATGATTCGATGGAAATGTCTTGAAGCTCGCTTCATGAGTAGCTGATATCCTTTACGGGAGAACTCATTATCTCTATAAAGTGGAGACGTCCCGACTGTGAATTCTCCAAAACTATCTCTAGAAATGAATGTCAAAGTGTGTGTGTGTGTGTGTGTGTGCGTCTGTGCGTTTGTGCGTGTGTGCGTGCCTGCGTGCGCGTGTGTGTGTGAGAGAGAGAGAGAGTGAGAGAGAGAGAGAGAGAGAGAGAGAGAGAGAGAGAGAGAGAGAGTGAGAGAGAGAGAGAGAGGAGGGGGGGGGGTGAGAGAGAGCTAGAGTTGCCGTACGGAAGGCCTGAGGGTATATATTTAGGGATGATTATAAATAATGTTGTTCTTTGTTATGAAGCAGGTTCCATTCATCAGTCCTTTTCCTTATTTATTTTCTCCCCCATTGTTCCTTTAGACTTTTCTTGAGTGTTTTGATCTCTTTTATCACGACAGTGGCTTTTGATAATTCTAATTATTGCTCATGAGTTTAGAACCACCAGAAATCATAAATTTAATTATTCATGGGGTTAATATGATAAAGACTAACTTGATTTAAGGAAGTCCGTCTGAGAATGTTTTCAAATAGATTGTGGATACCATGTATAGGATTGACGCATATATAACATCGTCTTGCCTACGGATCTTTTTTACTTCCTTGTACGAAATAAAGATCTGTGGTAATTTTCAGTTTTCGAATTTTAACTGAACAGTTTTAATCTCTCTGATCTCATTTTGACTAGTTTTTGGCTTGACGTCAGTGAGTATGTTCATTTTCCTTAGGACATTGAAATTTTATATTTAGATTCTTGTATTATCTAGTTGTGAAGCTCCACTTTCGACTAAAGCCATGGGGGCGAAATTAAAATAAAAATGCAAATTTATTTCTACCTAATAGAGATACATCAAATTTGTATAGAATCTTTAGAAAATATTATAAAGTATGTTTTATGATATTTTTTGATTATATATATTGAAATTCAGATGACTATATTACAGTGTAATGAATTATTTGAAACGAAGTATGTCAAAGCATTTTGTATTTTCAGTTTAACGGGAGTACAAATAGGTCATGAAGTGGTCACATCAGCAGGGAACAATTCGTTCTATGATTTATTGTTACTAGCATGTAATTGTAAAATCTTCTTATCTAAAAGTTTGGATTTTATAATAGTTAAGAAAGAAAAAATATAGTAATACATTATTTAATATTAGATTTATAAATATTAGTAACAATTATAGTAAATATTTTTATCAATGATTATTTATAAAACATATTTCTTTGTGGCAATGGGCATACTCAAAAAGGAAAAAAAAAGTACACTTGGCAAGCATAGAATAATTATGTATAAAATGTATTTGTTGGTGATTGTTTTAGTGTTTATAAGGAAAATATAAATAAATCCACAAGGGCTTGATAAAAGTGAGGATAGTTGAGAGAAAAATAATGGGCTGAGATGATGTATGACTCAGGCCTGATGATTATCCTCCTGATGATGGAGAGTGATGATCCTTAGGTGAGTCGAGATGCATTTTTAAAGCGATACACACTTCTCAGTTCTATTTTTCTTTCTGTGACGCTGAATCTCAAGCTATTACTATATTCCTTCTTTCGTTTACGTTAACTCTCGGGTGTCCACAGTTTAATTTGCAGCCTATTTTTTGGAACTTCTAGGATTTAGTCATTTATCGTTTGTGTTCTTTAGTCTTTTCGGAAGAAATATCAGATAGTTAATAGTCGGAACCATAATTCTCTGTAAAACATAAGGATTTATGCAGTTTCCTGCCTTTGAGTAAAACTAAAGAGAAAGTTCGCTTAGGGATCAGGTGATGGATAAATATTCAAAATATCTCCATTGTTATAAGTCAGATGAAGAAATATTTTCTGGTGAATGTAATTTTATAGTGTTGTTGCCCAATAAAATCTTTTGCATTGGAAATGTTCTGCGAGATTTTAACAGATTTCCCTCAAGGTAAATCAGATATTGAGATCGTACTATGACACGATTTTCAAAAAAATCCTCAAATGTCCATCGATCCTACCAAGGAGATGACGAAAACGAGGTCCGTTCAAAACTGTATATATATAGACATTATTTAAACGTTTTAAGTAAAACCAAAGATCCCGTTCGTTAATGGCTGAAATTTGACCTGGGGGGGGTTTAGGGGGGATTTGAAAAACTCTTAATATCTCCGATATTATGCTGGATAGAAAAATTGTATAGAACAAATCTTATTCCATATTTAATGTAATTGAATCTCATTCTATAAATGTTGTCATGTACATGTGTTTACTATCTTGATTATTAACCGAGATATTTGCATTTTTTAGTTTTGGTCTTCAGAAACCCCATTCTTACACATAATATCCTGTTATATTGTACTGTACTTTTAAGTTTTGCGAGAAATTCAAATGCGAGACGAATTTTGGAAATCTTCTTAGTTAACGCAGCACCTGCGTATCTGAGTTTTTTGAAATTTTTCGTATTCTGCCATTAGAAAACCTCCACTTTTAATCCTTTCACGTTAGGAATGAGCCAATATATAAGCTTAAATACAAATTACTGTTGTCAATTGACACTTACTAAATGAAATAAAATGCAAAAATGATCGACATGATCTATTTTACGTCCTAGTCTCCATCAATAACAAACCCGATATTTAACAGTGGAGTACTCTTAAGATCATATTCGATAGTGGTTGAAATCGGAACAGGAAGGGGGAAGTTTTGAGTGGAGAAAATTGAAAATTCTATGTATATATATGAGTTGCAAATGTTATAAAACTGCTCTTGTTAAACATATAATGTTCTACAAGTTTTCTGCTCATTTTTTTGTTGCTCTAATTTTGATCTTATGTCCAGCTTATATTACACTTCCTGTTTACGTAGGATTCTTACGTATAGAAAACCATAGAGGTTAGATATTGAGATAATACCACAGTCG
The DNA here is from genome assembly GCA_019009955.1 of Riptortus pedestris. NCBI lineage: Eukaryota > Metazoa > Arthropoda > Insecta > Hemiptera > Alydidae > Riptortus > Riptortus pedestris. The sequence continues at coordinate 63,148,098 of CM032228.1, forward strand.
CCTTAAGTCCTTATACTGAACAACATATCCATGAAGAATGATTTATTAATATTTTGTGCTGGTAGTAGTCATGAGTGCGTAGAGTATATGATGAGGTAATCTGCTTACAGGTAGAAAGATATTTCTTTATGCATTCATTGAGTGAAGGTGTTCACTTCTGTGTTGTTTACCTCAGTCAAAAGGCTTACAGTAAGAACTCCTTTCCCCATGGATATCCAATTCAGTAAGAAGAAATATCATTCTGAAAGTAGCGACCTTTGACAACCCATTCGATTTAATGTGAGAGAATGAGCATCAACCTCATCATCATGATCTAACGGCTACGCCTTGTAGTTGTAACCATTGGCTTCTTTCGACTTGGGAGAGTCCAACGCTCCCGAAATCAGTACACTTCATACGAAAAACATAGCAACAATTCTTTTTGGTACCCACGGTTTTATGTGTTTAGTTAAAATAATTCTTCTTATTCTGGGCCAAATATTATTTACATATTCTTCATATTTTTTGGCAAGCGTCTCCAATAAAAAACATTTTTTTTTTCGGTGCATACTTTATTGAAACTGCCCTACATGTTTCATTGCTTATTTGCCACCTCTTCAGGGTCTATCCTTTTTATTAAATAAAAAATATAAAAATACAATATATAGCAAAAGAATTATTAAGGGATGTGTTAAAATAATGATATTAATAATTTTTTATTTTTTAAAAGGGATAGCCCCTGAAGAGATGGTAAATAAGCCACGAAACATGTAGGGCAGTTTCAATAAAGTTTGCATCGGAAAATATGTTTTTATTGGAGACCCTTGCCAAAAAATTTGATGCATCGTTAAAATAATTCTTTTGCTTTCGAAGGCTTGATTAGAAAGTGCTATTTTTCTATTGAATTCAGGTCTATTATAATTTAGTGTAGGTAAAATGAACGAAATAAGTAGTCATTCTTGAAAGCTTTGTCCCGATAGTAGCACCTAACTTGTTATGGAGAGTGCATTACAGATATACACTCCCCATTAGTGCAATGTGATGCATGAATAAGTGTTTCGTCCTAAATGCACATTGATAAGGTGTCAAAAGATTATTTTTATCTATAGATCACAAGAGTCACCAATTAACAACCTATCCTGTGATTTTGTAGAGGCAGTTAGTCAGAGATATTGGGCGACAATCAGTGGAAAATACATTTACTTTTCCTTGTTGCCGAACTGGTATAACTATTGCTTCATTACAAGTAAGTGGGTACATACCGCATATGTAAACTTTATTTAGAATATCCAGAAGAACTAGTAAGCCTTTTTTTTTTCTCAGTTCATTATCTCTGAAATGAAGGAGTATATTTTTCATGCTCTCCACTTGTGCCCCCATCTTTCGATAAAGTGGGTTAGTTAAAATAATTTGATACATGAAATATATATATTTTCTTCTAAACTTAAGTAACATAAGATAAATATAACAATTTCTTAACAAACAGTAATTAGAACATAAAAATAAATTGTAATAATAAGAGAAAAAATCAATAAAAAAACAACTAGTAAGCCTTGTCCAGTAATTATTATCTGATTGAAGTGAGTTTTATTAGATAAAGAGATCAGTTTTAGGTCTTTTATCAGAATTCTATTAATGGAAATCACTCATGATTTGTGAAAAATCCTTTCTAAGATCATCAAAAATTAACCACCATTTAATAATTTACAACTAACAGTGACCGACCTAGGAGATGACAAAAATGAGGTATATTCAAATTTGTGTTTAAAAAATGAGCGATGGACTAATTATTTATTTTTTATCGTTTAATTGTTTTATGTAAAATTAAAGTTAGTTTCTATTAAATTGGACTAGAAAAAGTATGGGTTTAAAAAGTATTTAGAACATGTACACATCTCTCTATAATTATGAGTTGGATTAAAAATGTTACGTTGTATTTTTGATGAAGTAATGAAATTCAAATCTTATTCTTTTTAAACTAGAATAATAACGGAGTTATTTTTATCTTTGTGCATTCAACCTTAAGCAATCTTGTTCAAGGCTTTTACGCCACTAAATGTCGCATGACGAGGTTAAGTTTTAAGTTTTGTTTATTTAGAAATACATAATGGAGAAATGGGGAATATGACCCGTGGCAATCTGTTTCCAACAAGTAGCAAGTCATCTTTGTTTACGGATCCCTTGCGAGTAGGACTATTTCATCCTTAAGGGTCGATTATCGGTGTCATTGATTTAAAATTACCTAGTATAGTTTTGGTAACTGCAAAATTAACTGAAATGATTCATAAAAATGTTAGACATTTTAGTTGTTGGTCGTTTACTATAATTATATATTGTTTTCCCCTGATATTTGTGTAGATTATTTTTTGTGTTTTATTTGGTTAATAAACTTATCCATGATATTTGTCGATGTCACGATTAACACTCGACGACCAATCTACCCAATTTACCTCTGGTTTTGGATTTCATTTGACCATAACTTTGAAAATTTACATTTGATTGGTTTCAGTGGAATAAAAATAAAGGCCATTTTTTTATATTTGTTTTTACAAAGAAACGTTATATTTTTATTTTTTTGTGATTATATTGAAGTAATTAGGAATAATCGTTTCAGTTGCTTCTTCTACTAATTAGTGTGGCGTTACCATTTATTGAAGGTAAAGAGATGCAAGTTTTACTTTAATGTGGTTTTGATAAGTATACAAACTACTTTTTGTTATTGTATTTTACTTGGAAAGTGAGCTCTTCAAAAGGAATCTTGATCTATTTTCCATGAAAGTCTAGAGTTACAGGTGGAGAAGATAGAGAGCGCCAATGTTCACCTGTAGGCATTGATGTTGAGTTAGTATTAAGACCAATTAAGTTAATGTCACATGCCAAACCCAGAGAGGCGATTCCCACCTGGGTAATAGGAGTTTATGTAGTTACGAACTAATAAATAACAAAATCCGTCACGCAGGGGCTGCGTAAACTAAGCAGATTTCCCACATAAAGTTATACAATAGAGAAATCTCCATACGAGTGCCGAACAGTCACGGAAACGGCCGAACTAGTTTTCGGCGGGAAGGGATAGAAGCGTCCATAGCTCGTCCGTTACACTTAATAAAAATGCAAATATCTTGGTCAATATTCAAGATAGAGAATAAATGTATATAACAATATTTATAGTTAATGTAATTTGCTATAAGATTGGTTCTATACAAGTTTTCGATCCGACGTATAGTAATGGGGATATTTTGAATTTCTCCCCCTCTAAACACCCCCCCTCATTCTATTTCAGCCGTTAACGAACTTGATCTTTCTTTTTACATAAAACGATTAAATACCGAGTTTGGTGACGATTAAACAAAAATTGCGACCGCTAGAGCGGTAACAAATATATATATAAACAGATAGATAGATATACAGTTTTGAACGGACCTCATTTTCGGCATCTCCTAGGTAGAATCAATGGACGTTTGAAGAAAAATTTCGAAAATCGCGTCATGAGTACGACGTCAATAGCTGATTTCCCTTAAGGGAAATCTGCTAAAACATTTAGTCCCATACTGACTATTCCTATTCAATTACACATAGTAGCACAATGTGGGCGTTAATAAATGGTAACAATAATTAAGTCAAACTTTTCCAAAAGTGTCTGAAATCGGAGACCTTTGCTATTACATATTCGAGAAGTCGGTACTTATCGTTTATCGTGAGCCACTCATTTAAAGAGGATTATTAAATCATATTACAATCACTTTAATATTTAAAATAACAGTTCTAGAATTTATTTGAATAACAAAATTCAATTATAAATTAGAGTTAGGACAAAATTGGACGATGTTGCGGAGTAGTTGCATAAAGCGGTCGTCCCCGGCCGTCATCTGCCACATGAACTTTGCAAGGTAGCTGTGTCCAAGTGGTCTAATAATAAATGATCACCAAGTTGTGATAATGAACACCAAGTGGCGTTAATAAACGATCACTCATTTCCTGATAACAAAAGAAACAAAATAAGATAACCTAGTCAAGCATGAACCACCATATATACCATCACCATATAATAGCGATAAGTGGTTTTGAACCAGTAAATATTTTATCTGTAAATAATGAGTGGCCTCCCGTTAACCATTTTGGTCATTTATAAATTCTAGGTTTTTAAAGTTAAATAATAAAGTTTCTTTATCTTAAATAATAAAGTGATTTTCTCTTAATTATGATTTAATAATCATCTTTAAAAGGGTGGCCTCCAGATAAAGGATAAGAACCGACAAACCTTAAAAAAGTCCGTCACGTAGGGGCTGCGTAAACTAAGCAGATTTCCCATGTGAAGTTTTATTATGTTATAATAGACAAATCTATCCTGGTAACACTTAACACCACATAGAGTAAATACAAACGGTAATGAGAAATCTTTCAGTTAATTTTAATAAGCTCCCAACGGAAACTGCTTCTGAATTTTAAACAAAGAGGTCTGCCAACCACTCAGAGCTGGACATATAGATAGACATATTCTTCAACGGAAAGAAAAAAACAATTACTGATAAACATTTGAATATAAAACAATAACTTTATTGCAAACTATTTACTATATCTAGTACTGCAATTTATAATGAATAAGAATAATTTATGTTTTAATAACTCAAATTTTAGTAGTCCAAGAAATAAAGAAGGGGGTGGGTGGATGAACAGAATGTATTTGCACATATCTAACAAAGTAAAAGCTAAAACTACAAGAAAGGTTAGAAGAAGCTTCCACGAGTGCCGAATAGTTACGGAAACGGCGGAACTAATCCGGAAATATACGAAAAATGCAAATATATCGGTTAATATTCAAGATAGAGAATAAATGTATATAACAATATTTATAGTAAAGCTAATTTACAATAAGTTTGGTTCTGTACAATTTTTCGAGCCGACGTATGATAACGGAGATATTTCGAATTTTTGAAAATCCCCCCTCTAAACCCCCACCGCTCCCACTGGTCTGATTTCAGCCATTAATGAACTTGATCATACTTTTTCCGTACAACGATATATATATATATATATATATATATATGTGTGTGTGTGTGTGTGTGTGTGTATAATTTTGAACGAACCTTATTTTCGTCATCTCCTGGGTAGGATCGATGGACATTTGAAGAAATGTTTCGAAAATAGCGTGCTGAGTACGACCTCAATAGCTGATTTCCCTCAAAGGCTAATCTGGTAATAGTAGAAACAGAGTAAGGATATTGAGTCAATAAGCTCTATATTTCATATCAGTCTAAACATGAAGTAACTTACTCCGAATGACGTTCAGCTGACATTCATACTGCATTTTGAGAGTGTTGTTTTTATCTCTGGATGTTATCACAAGCAGATGTAGCTTCTCGCCTTCAGTCTTCAAACCTCTTCAGCCCCCACGAAGTAATCTTTGGCTCTGAACCCGTGTATACGTAATTTCTTAACATACTTAGTTTCTTCTTTGGAAATAGATCAGGTGTTTTTTCCAGACTTCTGGATAAAATTAATAAATTTCGTTGCCTCAATGTTTTGTAGCTAGCTGATTTCTCTTAAAGGAAATCATGTATTGAGGTTGTACTCATGGCGCGATTTTTGAAAGATTTACTCAAACTGCCCATTGCTCCTATACAGGTTATTCAAAATTATATGTATATATATATATATATATTTGTCTGTTGCCGCTATACCGGTCGCAATTTTTGATTTAAAAACTCGATTTTTAGTTATAAAACTCGATATCAAAGTGTTTCATGCAAAACTAAAGATTAAGCTCGTTAATGGATAAAATCAGACAGGAGGAGGGGAATTTTGAAAATTCAAGATATACTTAGCATCGAAAAAATGTATAAAAATTAATCTTATTATACAATTAATTGCCTATAAATATTGCTATATACATGTTTTCTTTAATATGATATTAACAGAGATATATAGAATTTTTAGATTTCATCCTTCAATAAACCCCAACTACAATAAGCTGTTATGACATGAACCTCTTCATTCTAAGCTTAAATATCAAATATTGTTTTCATTGAACTTTTCCTTTGCGAGATACATGCAAATAGTTATGTATGTGTGTGATGGCGTCATCAATTAAGATTTTACCTTTTTGCCTCGAATATGTTTACTTGACCTATACCATACTCGACATTTAACCGTTTTATTCAACTTTAAAGGTCATATGTGTTATTGGCAGAAATCACTTCCGGAGTAGATGGGGGGGGGTAGAGAGGGGGGGGGGAATTAAAAATTCAAATCTCTGTTATTATGAGCCGAATCGAAATAGAACCAATCTTGTTAATATATTATGCTCACCTATGCATTTTTTCGTTTATCCACTATTGGAATGGCATCCATGACTTGAGAGCAATGCCGAAACGACTTATTGTATCTTGGTAAGGAATTGCACTTAGAGACCAATCCGAGAATAATGTCCACAACAGTGTGAAACTAAAGCTAAGCAATTGTGGCAAGAATAAAGCTATGAAGATTTCGAGAAGGGAACGAATACTCAGATTTGGATTCTTTCAATGTTTTACATAGATTTCATATGCCAACCGATGTGAGTAATGTATACCTGAAATTGCTTCGTCCTTGAAATACTAAGATGTCTAAAAACGAAAAGGTCTAATGTCGCAGAAAGTACTTACTTATCTTAAAGTGGTATCTCAGATAAGGCCTACTCTGGCCTTAATCATTCTGACTGACGTCCGTTCCTTCCTTGTATGGAGCAATGGATGTATTGCGATCAGGAAAACTTTCGGTTTCCAGATTTGAACCGGGTTATTTGTTTCGTCTGTCTCTCAAAAACGACTTACTTTGACTGAACGTTGAAATTTTATATTCCAAATCGTTGTAACCTCTTAGTTGTGGGTCAATCAATTTCATATCATCCAGCTGTGGTTGCTTCACTTATACAATACCTTTATATGTTGGAAGTTATAAATCATCGTTTTAAAATTTTTACAGTCACTAGTTTTTTAATGGCGGCCATATTTATTCGGTGAATTACTACATTTACGCGTTTATATCTCCTAAACTATTTATACTATCCGTATGGGACAAAAACAAAATTATTCAGAAAATAAAGGGATACATTTTATGTTCTGTACACTTTCTACCCCAATTTAGGTTTTAGGGGTGTAGTTTCTTGGGGAGGATTATAAAATACAGGACAGATTATTTTTTATTTTTACAAATAGTTCTGAAGTATGTCTACTTACCCCATAATGCATGGATCCTTGCTTGAACTCCATTTATTGAAAAAAATTTCAAACTCAAAATATTAAAAAATTGGCATTTTTAGGGGTTAATATCTCAAATTGGGCAAATTATAAAATCCTGAAATTCTGGCTAGGGGTAGTACTGCATGTCACTAACATGCACAACCAATTTCATTTTGTAGTTTTGACCTCAAGCTGAGATTTGAGAAGGTAAATGTGATATAAAAACGCTTTCCAGAAGACGTTGATAAATTTTAATCACGAAGAATTCCAGTTTGTAATTGCATAAATTTACAACAAAAAGTAAAGTAACTATAGTTTAAACATTATAAACTAGTCAAAATGGGTTCAGGGAAATTCAGAAAGAATAATTCCGTTGAAATATGAAAACTGAAAATTTTCTTCTAAGCTGTACGTGAATTGGCTGCAGTCATTTTGTATAAACATTGCAGATAAAAAAGTGTCATAGTGCCTACGTATATGTCTGCCATTGATTGAGAGTATGTTACATAAGTATTTCCAATTTTCAATGTTCCAATTTTATATTAGCCTTAAGGGAAATCAGCTATTGAGGACGTGTTATATAATAAAACATATTAATTGAAGCATAAATACTAAATATTGTTTTCATTGAACATTTGCTTTGTGAGATATATGCAAATACGTTATGTTGACTCCCCCCCCCTTCTTTTGTTTTTGGATTACTAAAATTTGAGTGATTGAGATAAAACTGATTCTGATTCATTACAAATTACAGCACTAGCTTTAGTCAATTGTTTTCAATAAAATTAATAATTATATTCAGATATATTTAATTAATTGTTTGTCTTTCCGGTAAGAAGTTGTCAGAACTGTTTGCTTACATTTCAGATGCTTTCCGTCAGGAAGGTTTCATATTATCGTTTGAATTTTATCACTTAATATTCACAGTGCTGTTGAGTTACCGGTATGTAGATTTATCTATTGTTAAACTTCCAGCGGAAAATCTGCTTAGTTTACGCAGCCTCTGCTTGACGGTCTTTTTTGAAGTTATTAATCAGCCCATATGATTCAAAAATAGTAGTTGATACTGGATTAAGCAAAATTACATTAAATAGTCATCGTACCGTCATTATTTAAAAATAATATTAATGTTCACTACTAATACAATGATATTCTGTTTTAAACGTTGTCCTTAATCTCACATAGTAAACCTAGAGGTGCGAATTCGACCCCCACCTGAGCGATATGAATTTATTTAGTGAGAAACTCATTAAATAAAATAGCTCCACCCATGCTAGAAAAGAATGGCAACCTGTAAATAATCCGTCCCAATTAGCCATAGTAGGAATTAATTCTATATCATTCTTTTTTTCTTATATTATTTTTATATATTCTTTATTTGTTAAAACTTATTCAGCTACTGTTTTATAAATCTGTTTTCACGATGAACCTAAACTATGTGGAACAGTTTAAAATAAAACCGTCCTTACAAGAAGCCTTAATGCATTACAGAATGGAAATAAACTGAGTCTTTCTAGTAAAAACGTTCTAAAAATATGTATATCGGCTATAAAAATAAATAGCCTAAACTATTTTGGTTCTGCGTTTTAAATGAGGAAAAAATGTCTAAGGCAAAAGTAATAATGGATATTGTATATTTAACTATGAGTAATGAACAAGGATTGCTGATTGCATTTGTACAGTATTTCTAAATTGGATCCATGATGCTTTCTCTTTTCCGCTTCACTCAATTAATATTGTGACCGTAAAGGGTGAGATTGCCTTTCCTGTCTCATAATTTCAATTTAATATATCACATATATATTAAGCGCTTGTTATACGTCTTCATTAATTTCGTTACATATTACCTCAATTTGTGTCATGGAGATCAGCCATAATATATGTGGAGTGATAATTCTATTAAATCCTCCGAATAAATATTTAATTTCTCCGAATAAATGTTTCATTATTAATTATGTATTCGATCCTTAGACAAGCATATATTTGTTATACATTATTGGAGGTAAATGACTTAAATTTGGTAGATTGGCTGAAATTTCCCTTCTGTCGGGAACTACATTTTCCGATTATCTGTCGATTCTGAATGGTTTGGGGTGTGGGGCATTATATCAGGAAAACAAGAAACAATAGTGAAACACAAACAAAGAGAACAAAGCCGCTTTCAATGGCAATGTTTCGTCATCAGTGCCCAACGCAGGTTTTAAAGTCAGAGTCATTGAGCAGTACCTTACTCTGGGTTTTCCTTACGGAATAAAGATAGTGCTGAGAGGAGAGGACTTGTCTGAAAAAAGCTCTCCCATTCTCATTAGAACAATACACTATATTATTATATACAATATAATTCGGAAATCTGAGTAATCAGCAAATTTTGCTGAAAAATTAGTTAGCAGTTACCATTTTAAATATTTAAATTTAGTTAATCAATAATGAGGACAATTCATTTGAATGAAGCTCGCTATTTCAGCTTGTTAACAAGAGTATAGCATTCGAAGTTTTAGGCTGTAGATCGGCACACCGCCCTATGTGAGGTCTGCAACACATCTTGTTTTACGTCAAAATTAAAAAAAAAAAAAAATAGGAAGGTTCTTTGTTCCTAAATTGTTATTAACAAAATTGCAGGTCTTCTTGTGACAAACAACACAAAAACAAAACAAAAATTGTCCTATATAAATCTCCTGAAGAAAATGATAATCTGATTTTCAGAGTTACATAAGTCGACCATGTTTGACAACATTGGAAAGATATGTCCCACGTTGGAGGAACCAATTAAATTCCCAGGAACGTTCCCAAACGTTTTTTGAAACAAATATTCCTAAAAATATGTATTTAATAAAATCATTTTTCTGAGCATGAACTCCATATAACCTTTAGTGTCCATTACGGGAACCGGAACATGGGTTTTCAATTTACAATTCAAGCGCGCTACCCATGAGCTACTTTCGTTTCCATTATTATTGATCTACTGAACGTTACTGCTCTTCACTTGCGTGGACTGCTAAATGTAGATGAGTAATGAATGAGCTTTGAGTGTGAATATAATTATTATTTGATTGAATTGTTCGAGGATTCCGGTTCAGATATCCAAATTTTCTAGGAACCATGGAGAGTTTGCTATTTTTTTTAACAAGATGACTTAGACTTTAAACATTATTAATTATAAAAATCACGCAGACGTTGCGTAAACTAAGCAGAGTTTCTACGTGCAGGTATAAGAAACTATTGATCTCATCACACCACAAAATTTATATTTCTAACTAAAACTCCGACTAGTAAGTAGAGTTTACTGAAGACTGAAAACAATAAAGTACTATAAAATGCTTAATATTTGAGCTATGAAATGAATTTATAAAACAGCAATTGTAGAGCATCAAAAGATTAACAAGCTTGGTTATATAACATTTATCGGTATGAATCACACATAATAACGGAGATAAACATTTTCGAATTCCTTCTGGCCCCCTCCCTCCAATTCTGGTCTGATTTAAGCTATTAAAAAGATGAACATTTTCGAGTTCATAACATAAAATCCTATTGATGAAGTCATCACGTATTTGCATATAACTCTCACATTAAAAGTTCAATGAAAGCAATATTTGGTACTTAAGCCTCCAGAAAAGTTCTTTATGATACAGCAGTTTATCGTTAATATGCCATAAATAGCAGTGTGGTTTGTGTATGCTGAAAACTACAAAAATACATTTATCTTGGTTAATATTTAAAATCGACTATATATATATATATATATATATATATATATATATATATATATACACGTATATAGACCATCATTTATTGGAAATTAAATTTGGTTTAATAACGGGAATATTTCCAATTTTCGAAATTCCCTACCCTCTAATCCACCTTCTTCCAGGCCCCATTTCGTCTTTAGTTTTGCATGAAACTTAAACTTCAATATGTATCGAGTTTGGTTGTGATTATACAATAATTGCCAATTTCAGAGTTGTAATAGATAAGTATATATATTGAAATAAATATATAAATTTGGGTGGACCTCATTTTCGTCATCTACTAAGTAGGATTGATGGATATTTGGTGAAATGTTTCGAATATCGGGTCATTGAGTACAACCTCAATAGCTGATTTCCCTTAACGGAAACGTCCTAAAATGTATGTAATACTGTTATTTAAAACATTCTTTTCATCTACAATAATGAAGCTTCATATGAAGTGTGCGTTTCAACTATTACTCAATCTTTCTGTAAGAATTGGTTTAAAAGAGTCATTTATTTGTCTATTTGACCATTGGTATGGAAGTAATTTAGGCATTCACTATTCCTAATTTTAGATGCATATATATTACATTACATTCGGTACAGATTCACTTTGTAAATTTGATTTGATTATGTGTGTGCACGTCATATATATATATATATATATATATATATATATATATATATATATATATATATATATGTATATATATATATGAGATATTTTATTATCTTAACTACGCCTATTTATTTAGTGATCGCTTGGATATTTGTTGGGAAATGATGTGGTGAGCACGTATAACATTACAAAAATATTACTCAATTGAATCTGAATTGAGGTTTATGAGATGAGAAGTGAAATAATAAAGGTTTTAGATATCATCAGTTTATTAGGATGGAAATTGTAAAATAAAATATCTCATAAAAACAATACAAATTGGGTTCCGTTAGACTTCCCCTTTCTAAGCTTCTATTTTATCGGAAAAAGATAAGTAGAAATATGAGATGACTTGAATTTCGACTCTCTTGGTGTAACATGATTATTACATCGTTTCCATTAATTGGTCTTTTACCAGGAAATGGGATTCTAAGGTCTTCATCTTTTATCGGTTTTAGGAGGTCTATTTCATTACAGAATAACGTCTTCTTGGCCGAATTAAGCCACTTATTTATTTTCTCAAGTTTAATAAACTGAATCATATTACAAATTCATGTGCAAAATATAATTCAATTTTTCATCTCATATCTCTATTTCACTATAAAATCATTATTCACCCATATACTGGATTTCAATGTATCAGCAATCTCGTCCTGACTGAGTAAAGATTTGGTTTGGAATTACAGATTTTATTTATTCATATTGTCTTCTCTCATATTGTCCATGTAAATGTTGGTATAAAAATTAGTTTCGATTAGAAAGCTCAAGACAGTTGTAGCAGAATGTTTGTACACAGCATTAATTTTCACATATGAAGTTTACATTATTTATGTCCTCTGGCTTTCGGTGTTTCCAGAGTCCATAATGACAGTTTCATGCCTCACTGTTCTTTAATACATGTTTTGCTACGTTATAACGTAATTTCGCCGCTAAAATTTTGCATGCCTAGTATAGGCAAATATTTTTTGTTTCGAGTTAGAGCGCTCCGTAAGACATTCTGCAGTTGGGAAATCAGTTCATAACTTCATATAACCTTCAGACGTATTTGTTATACTATAAACAGTAAAAGTTAAATGAAAACAATAGTTTGTATTTAAGCTTCCAATAAACGTTTCCATGATATAACAGTTTACTGTTAATATGACTTGAGTGGGGTTTACTGAAGGTTGAAAACAATAAACTATATATATATGTAATAGAGAAAATATGTATTAATCGTCGTTTATAGGAAATTAAAGTTGCAATAAGATTGGTTTTATAGAACTTTTCAATCCGACGTATACTAATGGAGATACTTCAAATTTTTGAAATTCCCTACCCTCTTAACGCCCCTCTTTCCAGGAAAAATAAGTTTCAACGATGAGACATTTTCATCTCTTAATTGTCTGTTTTATAGAATAAAATGAAGTTACGAACTTGCCGTATTGAAGGTCAAAATGGAGAAATATTTATTTAAATATAACTTTCGTGTCACTTGAAAACTTTTAGGAAAACGTCATTACTTGATTCCAGCTGGGAATTGGTTGCTTAATATGTACTTATAATTATTGCCACATTGATTCAGATCGCGACAACACATGCTTAATGCATCTTTTCCTATCAGATGAGTAGCTCCAGGTGATGGGATAATTTCAAAATCAGATGTAAAGAAATTCTAAGTTTTTAAAATCTCATACTTTTTACATGATCCATTATCTATTCTTATCTGGCACATTGTCTTTGGGGCCAAACGTCATCGCCAGTGTCATGTTAAGGGGGGGAGGTAGAGAAACTATATAACCTTATTCTTAGGTTCCGTGTTACGAGAGTCTTTATGCTTTCCTCATATTCATCCGTCAGTTTTCGGGGTATTTTCTTGAAATTTACATACGTTTGTACTGCGTTATGTTGTTAATAATACAAGTGAACATGTTCTTAAGATTTTAATACAAGTCTCTGAACCTAATTTTTGTTGCGTTTCTATTTCTTTCCCATTTCTGTTTTGATTTCATCTCTGTTTTTCGTGTTTTCTCTCTGTTTTGTGATCCTTTTATGTTTTATGATCCTTTTATGTTTTGTGTTCCTTTTGTGTTCTGTGTTCCTTTTCTGGTTTGTGTTCCTTTTGCGTTTTGTATTCCTTATCTGTTTTGTTTTCCTTTTGAGTTGTGTGTTCCATTTCTGTTTTGTTTAATTTTGCTAATTTTTCTTTTGTATTGTTTTGTTTTTTAAGTTACGAATGCTTTTGTTTAGAGCAACATCGCCAAAGCTGCGAAGCTCCAATAAATAAAATAAATAATTTGTAATGCACCTTTCATTCGCTTTTTCTCCATTGTTCAATTGTATCACCGAAGGGCAATGTTTAAACCCAATTGGCTATCCTTTTTTTTTTTTCAGTTATATATTTTCTCTGTATTAACAGCTGTTTCTGATTATAATTACTTCAATTTAGTACTACGTTTATTTATAAGATGCATATTTATAACTTTTAATTGTTATTTGAAATTGTATAATTTTGAACCCTTAAAGGGCGAATCACCTTTGATGTTATGTTCACAAATAAATAAAATATAATTACTTTCAATATTAGAACAAAAAAGGAAGAAGATTAAATTCTTTTTGGAAGATTAAATCAATGGAACTTTCATCCTGAACGCATTTAATTTATACTAAATTTAATAATTAAATATATATTAATATCCAAAATTTTAAGCTCCAAAGTCACCATTAACTTGGAATTTATGGGAATACATTATTATTTCGAGTTCTGTACCAGATTTTTCTTACCTCGAATTACTCACACATAAAGACAGCTCATCAGCTATTCTCTAGCTTAGGAAGGACGTTAAGTAAACAAGAATTAAAGCATGAGACGTGCTAACGTTGTTTAGAATTAAAAGAGTTTGAATTGAAAAGAGTGGGGGATTACCGATGGCTGAAAAAGAGAAAAATACAAATCATTTCACTCATATTAAAGGGAAAGATACGTGAAAGAAAAAAAATTGGTGTGAATTACTTTATTAAAGAGAATACTTAAAGTTTTATACGTATTTTATTTGACGCATTTTAATGGAGATATTTACAATGTTATACGAGTATCTTACCTTACAACTGATCTCTCACTCCTCCTGAGATTAATAAATTACTTGATATTCAGTTTCATACATATATATATATAAAATTGTAACCTCTGACTGTATATAGATTTTTTTTTCAAAATTTCAAAACACTTTTTCGTTTCACATGTCATAGACACCATAACTACATTTTGTTTCTTTCGTGTATGTTTGTTTGTTTGATTATTTGTTTTTTTGTTACCTTTTCACAAATAAACGGCTGAGCCGAATGTTATGAAACTTGGTATGTATACTACTACTAACACAACGTAAACTTTAGGCTATATTAATATTCTCTGAGACGAACAAGAGTGGGGGTTATAAAAGAAGCCTGAAATTAAAAATATTTCGTTTCCTATTGGTTTTTCGGGAAATATGAACATAAAAAAAGTTGTTTATTTTGTTAATTAGAGTAACTTTTGTTATGTACACTTGTTTTCGTATACCGAATTAGAGATATACGCTAAAACGTATAGCGGAAGTGAACAATTTTATTTGGCACAAAAGACTCAACCGAACTAAATAAAACTCGGTATGTGTATTAGCACTAACGCCTTCATTATAATAAGCCATACCAACATTACTCTCTGGTATCTGAGCTAGTATATATATATATATATATATATATATATATATATATATATCATGATCTAAAGGCTACTCCTTGTATTTGCAACCATTGTTCTATCAGAAGCTGCTCTTTTCATATCACTATAATCACCGAAATCCATAAAATACTTGATGTCTTCGAAATAGTATTTTATGCCTTCCTCTTTCCCTATGCCCAAGAATCTTACCTTCAATTATATCAATGTTGACCCCGTTTGCCTTATGATATGCCCAAAAAGTTTCACTCTCCTTATTTCCATGCCCTTGATAAGACTTAGGCTCCCATTTACCTTATATAGAACTTCCATGATAGATTTTTTTCAGTCCAATATGTTCTAGTGATTCTACATCAGATCCACATTTCCAATGTTTCCAATCTATTGCATTCCCTTTAGTGGAGAGTCCAGCTTTCGCTCTCGTAAAGCAGAAGACTCCATACGGAAGACTTAGGAATATTTTTGTGGTATCCATGCTTATTATGATTATAAGCTCAAATGCTTCTTTTGAATTGGAAGGGTTTTTTTAGAAGTTCTCTTCTTCTACCGACTTCAGCTCTACTATCTATTCTTGTGTTCAGTGATGAGGTTCCCTAGGTGGCAAAACTCCTTCACATTTTCAAGCACAATGTTTCCAATTCTTATATTTATATTTCCTTGGTTTCTCTACAACCAAAACCTTTGTTTTACAAACATTTATTTTGAGCTTAAGCTGATCTAGAGCGTCCTTTAGCATTCTATTCATTTCCATTTCGGACTTTGCCAACAGTGCAATATCATCAGCAAATCTGATGCAATGAATGCATTCACCGATAACCCGTATGCCTTGGGTTGTTTCCTTCATTTTCATTATTGCCTCTTCAATGAATATATTGAACAGATTTTACACACACACAGATATATATATATATATATATATATATATATATATATATATATATATAAGAAAGTGACCTCAGTGTCATCATGACTGCTTATCTGACATTCAATAGGACAACTCTGGTAAAAGTTACGTTAGCCATTTCGCAAACATATTTAACATTTTTTTTGAGGAACTGTTAACCGCCGCCATCTGTTTAAGCCTTAATAGGTTTGATAATCGACAAATAGATAATCAGTGCCAGTCGCATTACTTCCAAAATCTGCTAATTCCACAGTCCATCGATTTCATTGGGTATAAGTTGTAGCTCTGTCCAATTGGTGTGGTTTGGGAGGTGTAGTGAAATCTCGTTTTTCGCTAGACTTACTGGCCGAGGGCGAGCTTAAAGGTAATTCCGAGTCCTTGATCCAAAGCAATTGGTTTTTGTGTGGAACCACAGCTAATGTGGTTCCCGGATAAAGTTTAATAAGGTAAATTCCTGAGTTTACCTCTTGACTCTGTCCGATAAATCTGGTGGATTTGCGTGGCTCGTGGGGAAAAAAAACAGAACTTTAGGACAATTACGCAGGTGTTTCATTCTATTTTACGATTCAGCGATCAAGGAAAATAGCAATCCTGTTTGGAATGCCGCTTTTTTTTTTTTCTCAAAGTCTATTTTTAATTTCCATAGCTGTCTGTCCTTTTTCTCCAACTACCCAGCTGCTACAATGTTTGTGAAACCTCTCTTGTAATGAAATTACCTTGTAACTTACTCTACAGATGTCATAGAATGACAGAATGTAATTTGGTAGAAGAATTTCACTTCACTGATCTTCAAATAATTTATTAACTGCCTGCACCTGTATACTTCATGTCATGCAAGGGAAATTTACACAAATACCTAAAAAATATCACATGCCTAGAACATGTGAAGAAACTTCTCATGAAGCAAAAACACGTAGGGAGGATTAACACTTGTTTTGAAGAAAAGAAGTGAAGTTTTTCAACTGTCTGTTTCCGCTCTAGGGGTCTCAATTTTTTTTTATCGTTACCAAACTCGATATTTAATAGCTTCATGCAAAACTAAAGAACAAGTTCGTTGTTCGTTAACGGCTGAAATCGGACCTGAGGGAGGGGGGGGGGTTAAAGGGATGAATTTCAAAATATCTCCGTTGTTACCCGGCGGATTGAAAAAATCAGCTAATCCCCTTGCCTACTCAAGTCATTCTGCTTCAGCAAATCCCCACTCCTACTCAAGTCACATAAACAATACTCTGTTATATAATAAACGACTGTATTATATATAAAGCGGAAATACTAAATATTGTTTTCATGAGATCTTAATTATACTAGATACATGCAAATACGTTTTGTTGACTGTCTTGAGTAGTTGTTTTTCTTTCCATTGAAAAATATATTTTTTTTGTTCAGCTCTAGGAAGTTGGCAATTCAGACGCTTTCCTTTGGGAGTTTATTTAAATTGACTGAATCATTTCTCATTATCATTTGTATTTATTCACTTAATATTAAAGATGGTGTTAAGTGTTACCATTATGTAGATTTATCTATTGTAAAATCATGTGGGAAATCTGTTTGGTTTACGCAGCCCCAGCATGACGGACTTTTAATTGAATGAAGTAGAGTCACAAAATTAATAATTATACAGCTGATGTTTATATTTATCGAAACACCAGTATTCCCTCAATTTGTTTGAGAAAATTGGTCAAAACTTACTATTGTGTTATTTTATGGATTGTGCCTCTTTGATAAATTCCTGAACACTTTTATATGGATTTTATAAAACTATTTGCCATACCTGATGGGACAAGTAATTAAATACTTTGAGATTTTAACAGTTCATGCGTTTTTATTTATGCTTCTAGTATTTATTTGCTCTAATTGCAACTCTTTAGTATTTGTTATGAGAGTTTATCAATTAAGTAGATTACTCCAACTCTCAGAAGTACAACTCCCATTCTATTCAGTTTTTCTGCTGTAAATAGAAGCCCTTGTAAATGGGGTTCTTTTCCACAGTTTTGTGAAATATTTTGTGATACAATTACATTTGGGCAGAAATTGGATGAGCAAGCTATTGAGGGAGCCCTCATTACTCCATTTGCCTAAGGGGACAACATCACAAATATTTTTACATGGTATTAGTCGGAGCCGAAAATAGTTATAAATAGTTATCTACTAATAATAGTTATGAACATTTTATTCAAATTGTTGATATTATCTTTTTCTCTGTGTATTCAATAGCAGTAGGGGTTATATGTATTTTTTTCGTTTTCGGACTTCAGTTAACCCCTGACAACTCCCTCTTTCCTCAATTAAATTTGTCTATACTTAACATTAAGGACTGATTAAACCGCAACCATAAGACAGCATAGTGATGTAAGCAGCTCGGCGGGAGAATACGTTCCCAATTAGCTCAAACATAATAGCATATGAAGTATATAGGTAATAGGTTTTGGTGTATCTACATACATTCTAAATGAATGATCAAGCGCTCTGAATAAAGTTTCTATGAACGAGAGGAAATATTATCTCCCCTATCAGTAATTTTGTATGGGATGCACAAAGCTCCGGTATAACAGAGGGATTATAATCGGATGTAAATTCTAGTATGAGTCTTAAGGGAAGGTAGTGCCTCTGGATTATAATAGATATATAATAAAAGGTATACTAAAGAGTATAGGGAAAGCCCACTAAATAGTGTATGAATGGGGTAAAGAGATGATGGCGAAATCCCTCTATCCCATCCACACCCTCGGGAACTACGGGCTGATTTCCCAGAGGTATCTACCCCCTCCATGAATGCTTTCTGAATTAATTAGTCTCTCTTAATCTCTCTCTCTCTCTCTCTCTCTCTCTCTCTCTCATCTCTCTCATCTCTCTCTTCTCTCTCTCTCTCTCTACCAATATTTTGAATAAAATGCTCACCTGAAAAACGTCAAGAAATGTGTTAGAAAACTACAGCTGCTGAATAAAGGGTTAAAGCAACACGTAAAAAGTATAGACAACAATGAAAATAAAACTGCCTTGACGGATCATTCTATCTCCAGGAAACACACCTTCAATTTTAAAAAAGTTCAAATAATTGATAAAGAAATAAATAATACTAAACGGAAAATAAAAAGAGAACATTCACATAATAAAAAATTGAAAAAGGGCAGTATACAAAAAAAAAAAAAAAAAACAGAAATCAAATACCTCAATCATATATTCTATAACATTTTATCTTAAATTAATCAATTATAAATTTTGACGCGAAATAATCGAGTTCAAGATTGACTTGTAAATAATCGATTTTTAGTCAGCTGACTTAACCTACCTCGGGAGACAGTCAGTATCCCTACTGTGAGGACAGTCGGAACGTAATGTAAAGGGTTAATGAGCACTTCAGAAATGTAAGAAGTAATTTATATTAATAAACATATCATAGATGTAGACACCTAATAATACAATATATAGCAAAAGAGTTATTAAGGGATTTGTTAAATTAACGTTATTAATCATTATTATTATATACACACACACACACACAACACACACACACACACACACACACACACACCCATATATATATATATATATATATATATATATATATATATTTAAAAGAGATAGACCCTGAAGAGGTGGCAAAAAACATGTAGGGCATGTCCAATAAAGTTTGCACCGGAAAAAAAATGTTTTTTTTTTTGGAGACCCTTGCCGTCAAATCTTGAAGAATATATAAATAATATGGGGTCCAGAATAAGGAGAAACTTTTTATTGTAAATTCCAGTATATCTGATAGCTTCGTTTAGTATTCTGATATTGTCAACCCTCGAATTATTTTTTATAGAATGTGATTTAAGAAAGGTTTTCCTTTGTGATAAAAATGCCACTAAAATGTCAAATACCATTGTTGTCCTCATGTCGAAAAAAAAACCCAGTGATTTTGAAAACAAAATTTTAGACTTTTTGATGAAGGGAAATCATTGTTGTTTTATAAATGATAACCGTTCTATGGGTAGTTTTTTTGTCTTTATAATGAGGACATCTTTAGTTTAAATGCTTACATTGATATTAGAGACTTGGCTAAAACTAGGATTACGATGAAGAATTTATGTAAGTATTATACTAATACAATGGGGCCGATTCTGTAATTTCGGGATTATATTTTTGACTACTATAAGTGCAATTAACTGTGCACATATTTCATCAAAATAATTATAAGAAGGGTTATTTTTATGGAAGTTTGGCGATGGCGAAATTTTTTTGATTTTCAGATTTATACATAATCACCCGTTTTGACACCCCTTGAACCTATTTTTATTAGTCATCGTGTCTCCATGCGTGTACGATTCTCATATGACTCAATAACGACTGGGCTTAGAATGTCATAATGCTGGGTTAAAATTTCATATTAGGTACTATTATAACGTCTACTTAAGCCCTTTCAAGAGAGAAAGGCAAAACATTTTAAATATTTTAAAAATGTTAGAGATACAAAAGATTTTATGTTGCGTTTTCTGTTCATCATTAGAAGATCAATTAATTTTGACGTTTTTCGATCCGGTTCTTTAGAACGCCGTTATATTATAGGACATACAAATGAAATAATTTTAAACAAATCGAGCAAAACTTTTGTTTAATTAATTCAATAGGAGTGCTTTTCGGGTTATGCGAATTGGAAGTAATTATTTGCCATAATACATTTTTTTTTATAACTTCGCTTCAGCTATTTAAGCTGAATCAAAATTATTTTTGTTTAGAACACTGTTTTTATTTTTACATTCTTTAATATTTTTAATTTTCTTTCAGGTACGTATTGATGTATCACTACAAGAATACCTTATTCTGTAAGTACATTCTCACATTATTTGGTTCTAAATATTTCGGGACCTCTGTAATCTTGACTTCAGATTTCATTAATTTGTAACAAGTATTTATAATGAATTACATCACTTCATCTAAGTTATCGTCGATTTGCATTGAAAACATACCGTGGTAAAAAGCAAACCTTTAATGTTTTACAGCTATTTGGTATATTGCCAAATATAAAACTTATAGTTAGGTTCAAGTGTTGTGCACTTTTCTTATAACTACAGTATTATTTTAGCACTAGTACACGTTTGTTCAGTTTTTCTTTATTTTTTTTTCCGGGTGTATCTAAGTCAAGCCCGTTTGTAGGCACGAGAAATACTAAAGATGTGGATGAAAGAGGGAAACTCCAGAAGGGGATATATAGGGGAAATAGCCAAATGATTGAAGTTTTTTCTCACAGAACAACTAGAAAAGGCATTTTAACTAATTTGTCCTGGAATATCTAAATTGCAATAAATGGTTTCCAATAAACGGACATGTGCTCCTATTAAAAAAACGAAAAGGAAACAATAAAATAATTGTTTACGAACAGTTAAAAGATAGTTTAAATTTAAGTTATAAACTTAAATTAATTCATTATTATATTTGCTAAATAACATTATGGTCATAGACTGACTCTTTGGGTTAATTCACTTCAATAATTTGAGCCTTGTGTTGGATTTGTGCGTGTTCAAAGAACATTAATGCCTGAATAAAACACTTACTCGCATCGTGGCTTGTAAAAAGAGGCGGCAACTCATCGCGATTAGCTTAAGTTCTATGAGTAGACATTAATAAATATGATAAAATTTCGTCTATATTCTGAAGTTACTGTAGAATATAATATATACAATGGGTATATACTACGTAAAAATGCTTGTTTTAAAGTGGTAAATAGCAGATTTATATTTGGGATGCTATTATTCAAAAATGAATTTAAATATTGTAATAATCGTTCCCCCTTAAAATAACAAGATTTGATTAACGTGACCACTATGTAACCCACTTATTGCTATTTACTTACAGTCATGTTAAAACATAAATATGAAGCATGTTATTGGACAAATATTGTTGTATCGTTTATGTTTTGGAAATAAATCTTGTCTCCTGTCTAAATATAAAAATTAGCATTCATCTTAGCTTTCGGGGAAAAATATGATTAAATTCTCATTAGCCATTTCCCAGTAATTGAATAGAGGTATAATGTGGCAACTGAAGTCGGGAGTAATTAGTTAAACTTGCTATCAATCTTTGTGGTTTGAAATAATAATGGTTTCTTCCATGAAACATAAATAAGGTATTTCCAGTGAACCCTCGTTCCAATCCAGTAGTAGACCATAATATAACCTGAATTGACAGCATTCATTCTTTCAATAAATATAAAATACATATCGATAATGTTTAATGGGAATTAAAAAAAAACGTAACTTTCTGTTTGGGGAGGGGGGAACGGTAATAATGTCTTGATGATAGTTAGAAATCAGAATTTTAAAATTCATAAACTTACGCAACATATTCAGCCACATGAACTAAGTTTGATACTAAATTTGTTCTTAACATTTTTCCTATGAAGTCAATATTGACGAAAATAAGCTTTGATTTTCTTGTAAACCCTTAGTAAAGTATAACTGCTCCTGTTAACAGTACTCTTTCCCATAATACATATACGAATTCTCAAGAACTATGAAGGAATTTTCATGGATCTCGAAGTGGAATGCCCAAACTACGAAACTCATAAATGCGAATAGCGTTTGAGGACTATAATGACTACTCTAAACATAATTCGTTCTTTATAGTTTCCCGATAAAATTGATATTTACGAAGATATTGAACAATATAAGTTTGTTCTTAAGTAAGTAAACCTTCCTCGGCTGAAGTATAGAAGTATACAAAAAACCGATGTTGGAATAATGATATTTATATCCTCGATACATATTTAACAAATTAATCACAAAAAAGATATTGAAGAATATGTTTTCACGCCGATTTATATCACACGCCAAACAATACAAACCGATTTATAGATGTTGTAATGTACCTCTGACAGTTAGACATATACTGACTGACTACAGACAACGCAATTACTTACAGGATACAACACAATTTACACGAGCTACTGACAAAGGAGAGTACATTAATTAATACTATGCTCGAACATTTAATGAATGTACACTTATATTCAAAAATATGATCAAGTGGTATATTTTTAATTTAACTTTTACATTTTTAATTTTGCAACATTTTTGGATGCAAGCTTTCATCTTAGTTTCCACCTACAAATTTTTAAAAATCGTATTCGTTATATTTCATCCTATTTTTATTATATTGTTGTAGTACATCAGCTTGTTTCTACATTTCTAATTAGTTCCCCAATGCATTTAATTAAGAATATTTTTAATTTATTTTAACCTATTATAAAGTTGATTTGTAAATGATTTTTATATATTTTTTTGTTTCACCTTTTTTCGTATTTTGTTTAGTTTGGTTGTTGTGTTATTTTTGTTAAGTATCTTCGTTGTTCTATTTTGGTATTTTGCTATTATTTATTGATTTCTATTTTAGTTTTTTGTTGTTTTCAATTTTCGTGTTTTGTTGTTTTCTATTTTTGTGTTTTGTTGTAGTTTGTTGTTTTTTATTTTTGTGTTTTGTTGTTTCTTTTAGCTTTGTTCTGAATAACAAACGGACAGACAGGCAGACAAACAAGATTTTAAATTTCGATGTCTTAGTTCTTAGAACGGTCTGAAAAGTATCCTCACGAAATTTAAGTAGAAATTGAGACAAACCTCAACGTTTTATTTATCTAGATAAACAAAAATATAAAACTTTGAACTAATCTCATATAGAGCTGATGGACATTAGAAAATTTTCAAGATCCATATCATGCGTAAAATCTCAATACTTAAGATATTCTTAACAAATTGCTGTATTAACTGAATACATTTTTTATGACCATTAATATCAACGCTGCCTTAAGGTGTTATTCACGCACTTCCCAATTGGAATCAAGAAGAGTCACTGATAATTGTAGGTTATATTCTTTTTCGATCTGGTCTTATTAATTTAGTCAACATTGTTCATCATTTATGTAGAGTTATAAGTTTACATATTTTATTCGATCTTAAAATCCTATTTCTGATTTTTTTTTATTTTTTAAAAATGGAGAAAAATGAAATTTATATAAGATAAATACTATCTATAAGGAATTGTTTAATAGATTTTTTTATGGGGATAAGACTATCTTATTAAAAATGGAAGGGACCAATTGTCTGTTTATTAAAAAAAAAAAACAAAAAAAAACCAATATGTATTCCATAAATAATAATTAGGTTATATACTGTCTGTCTTTGATGAAGTGAATTATACCTTTTACCTTTTTGACTTTAGCATAATTAATAGTTTAATGGTTTTTAGTCTATTTTGAATTGACAGTTTAATGAAAAATCAACATTTGTAATATTATTTTTAAGTAATAATATTTTTAACTGCTTGTTACGGACAGGTTGTATCAGTTCTTCCTTTTCTTTTTCCCCACAGATTACGCTTTCGAGTCGGAAATGTATTTATGTCTGAGGCGGTAATCGGTGGGATATAGATTGGCTTGGGAGAGGGCTGTGGCTTTTACCGTTGCGTGGATCAGCTGACTGCATTTCAAGTGCTTCTTGAGATAAGGCAGACAAACAGCTATCTTTATCCGCAATGCCTCATAGTATTATCAATAGATGTCCTGCCTTTTTTATGATTTTTTTTAGTAAATTAAGTTTGGCGCCCACATATGACGACGATTCGTTTATGTTGCACATATATCTTTTGTCGTTAATATTAATTTTAAATTAATATTTTCTCCAGTATTTACAGCAGTTATTAAAATGTCCATCATAATACATAATTTTATTAGTTGGTCTGCTCACAATACATTGTCGTATCTTTGAGTATTTAGTGCCACATTTCGTTAACATAGTTTATTATTAATCTTTATTTATTTCTACGCCTTAGGTGTTACGTGGTTTTAATAACACATCATCAGGGACCAATTTAGTACATTTATATTTTCAGATTGTTAAACGACAATATGCTCCAAGTTTATTGATGAATTTAACATTCCATTGGTGACATTCACACTGCTTTGCAGAGAACCTGTGTATTGAATGCACAATGTGTCTAAAGTAAATCATTTTAGAGCCAAAATATGTTCTGGCCAAATATTTGTAATCAGTTTTTATATCTAGCGAAAGCAAATACCTCTTCCGTAAATATTATGGAGTGTTTATTCTATATAATTGAAAAATCAAGTGATACATATGTAGTCTGATAAAACCCAGAAGTAAACATTTTACACCCACATTTTTTAGGTTAATAAAATAGGGAAAAAATATGTTACCAATAATATTTCTCTTTATAATATTCAATTTCGGAGTTAAGGTTAGCCATGCGAGTTAAGACGTTCACCTTTATATACTTCTTGATAAACCTAGAATCTTGGATCAATTTCTGCGTGGGCATTTGGAATTTATTTAACCCTCTAAATAAAATCACTAGTCAAACTCTGGCTAGAAAAGAGTGGTAACCAGTAGAAATCGTCCCAATTAGCCCTATGTACCATAAAGTGGATGTTAATAAATTGTATTAACAAAATTTTTAATTTATTTGTTATTTCTATCTCATAGTTATTCTTTCTCTACCCATTTGTAGTGATCTTTCTCCTTGTGTGTCTGTTTTATGAGAGACAGTTTTAGGTGGTTCATGAAACAAATTTTATTATTCATATTTTTCTTTCTTATAGAAGCATTGGATTAGATGTAATATTTGTGCCCTTTGCGCAGGTGCTGAGAACTAAACAGATTTCCGGCAAGTGCTGGAATGACATGCCGATTTTAGCTAATTCACACCTTTTCTTCTTCCGTTAAGAATCCTACCAAAGTAGGACTTGAAATTTGAGCTAGGCATGAGGTGTTTAATGTTACTGTTGCTTATAGGAAAATCCACATCAGCAGATGAAGAAGGCGTGATCAGTCAAATGCTAAGACAAGAAAGTCTAAAAATCACCACTTAGTAATCGAATTGAAGGAAAATTTGAAACAAAACAAACGTAGTACATTACTTTTTTTAAATATTTACATACTCATTTGATACATTTTTCAATCTGGAGCCATAAAACGTGATTTCATGTTTTACTCCTTCTCCAAACCTCTAATCCACTTAGCTCGATTTCAGAGTCCAATTTATTTAATGAAACAGCATCATATCGCATAGATTGAAGGAAAATTAAGGCCTGTGTGTAGAATGATCATTGATAGAACATCGCGTGTTTATCAGCCTATCTAAAACAGTAATGGACAGATTAATACTGTTCGTCGTATGAAAGCTTTGACGTTTCGTGATAATTTGGCTTATTGTTCGTGCGAGATAAGTAGGTGTGGTAGTTTACATAAAACTGAAAATATAAAACGCTCAGCGGCTGGGTAAACTAAGCAGATTTGCCACTAGCTGGAATGACACACAAGTGGGGAAAAAAGGACTAATAACTCACTTAATAGTTGAGCTAAGAGGAAATGTATAGAACAGCAATTGTAGAACATCAATACTTAAAGATTAACAAGACTTTTCCTATAACATTTTTCGATCGGACTCATTGTAACATAGGTATTTTGAATTTTCGAAATTTCCCCCTCCCTAAACCCTCTCCCCTATTCCGGGTCCGATTTCAGCCATTAAGTAATATTATATTCAGAGTTGAATGTAATAAATTAAATTAAATGTCGAGTATGGTATAGTACAAATGAACATTTTCGAGGAAAGAAGGTAAAATCTTACATGATGACGTCATCACTCAAAGTATTTGCGAATGCTGTTCACAGTAAAAGTTCATTGAGAACAATATTTGGTATTTAAGCTTACAATGAAGTTGTTCATGACCTAACTGCTTATTGTTAATATGGCATGAGTAGGAGGGGGGGGTTACTTAACGATGAACACGAAAAAAATCGAATTATCTCGGTTAATGTTCATAATAGATAAATTATGTATATAACAACATTTATTGGTACTGTAATTTTCAATATGATTAGTTCTATTCCTTTTTTCGATCCGACATATAGTAACGGAAATATTTCGAATTTTTAAAATTCTCCTCCTCTAAATCCTCCTTCCCACTAGTCAGATTTTAGCCATTAACGAACATGATCTTTCTTTCTACATAAAACGTTTAAATATCGAGTTTTGTAACGATTAAAAAAAAATTACGAGCACTAGAGGGGGGGGGTAACACACACACACACACACACATATATATATATATATATATATATATATATATATATATATATATATATAAATATATGAGTGTGAATATATGATTTTAAACGGGCCTCATTTTCTTTATCTCCTAGGTAGGATCGATGGACATTTGTGGAAATTGTTCAAAAATCGCGTCATGAGTCTCTTTATCTGATTTCCCTTAAGGGAAATCTGCTAAAATACAAACATCTCGATTATTTTTCGAGTTAAAGAAATAAGTATGGAACAACAATCGTAGATGTCATTTAAACGAGATCATTTAAAAATTATTTTTCAATCGGACTCATCTTAATGGAGATTTCTAGAATTTATTTTACCCTCTTTCTAAACTTCCCCTCTTCCCCCGACTTCATCCATTAATTTTAATTGATATAGAATTTCGTTAATCATTACATAAAACCAATCGCGAATTCCCCTGGGGACTGCTAAAGATCGCCAAGGTTTACATGCGATATGTATGTATGTGTGCATACACACACACACACACACATACACACACACACACACACACACACACACACACACACACACACACACACATATATATATATATATATATATATATATATATATATATATATATAGGAACATTTTTAGACTTTAGAGACACAATCCCGATTAACCAAGGTGGATGAGGAATGAGTTGTCTCTTCTCTATCCAGGTAGATAATGGACTATTTTCCAAAATGCTTTGATAAATGATTACATTTTTAGCAGATTTACTTTAACAAATGTTAGCTATTGAGTGTAGTAGTGGTTACACGGTTTATGATTTTTTTTATTGAATTTCGGCAACATTTTTTGTATAATCTTCAACGAATGCACCAATGGCTGCGGAAAAAAGTATTTGTGATCAAATTCGATATTGATTAAAATAGAGGTTCAAGTATGTAAAGGTGAAATATAACTCCTTTATAAAGTGTCGTATTAAAAAATATTCCGTGACCAATCTTATTTATTTACCGATAACAGAAACTTTACCGAACCTATAGGCTTTTTTTTTTTTCATTTTAATTGTACATTAAACCCCAAATCTCATCCATATGAATTTCAGACTCATGTATGTGTTACCCAAAGCCTGGGTATGTCTCACTCACACAGAGTTTCATTTGGGATATCTGCATTGTTTACGGGACCCCTTCTCATAGAACATTGATTTGCTGACGCGTGCGATCAGTTTTTAAACTTATCTGCATTGAAATGTCAGCAGCTTTAAGAAGTTATATTTTCAGACCTAATGAAGTTAACATGAAAAGAAGATACGATGACCTTGAAACTGCTTATGGCTAAAAATACTTTGAGAAGGGTATTCTCCTGTTTCGCTGACGTCATCAGGCTCAGTTTCTCATTGTTAAATGCCTGTTTCCCCCTCCTTCATGCCAGGCGATTCAATTTGGAGTCATTATAAATGGATTGACATTTTTATTTTCTCTTCATCATGAAAACGTTGGGTGCACTTCAATAGTAAGTGAGTCCTACATAACTGTTCTCTTGAAAATTAGAAGAACTTAAGAACATATAACGATATATCAAAACACATATAAATATATTCATGTGTAAATAAGTGAACAATATAAAGTAATTAAAAAAAAAAGTAATTTATCTTAGAAAGGTCAGGGTTTTTTTAGAAGTAAATTTCTCCCATGACTAGGTGAAACATAAATTACTGGTAAATCTGTCCATAACATATACTATAATTATCAAACATACACGTATATTGCAATAAACTCAACCTGTTATTGAGGCTGTACTTATGACAAGGCTTTCGAAATATTTCTTCAAAAGCCAAAAGAAAGATAACAAAAACCAGACCAGTTCTAATGTATATATAAATTTAAAGTCCGTCACGCAGGGGATGCGATAACTATGCAAATTTCCCTCGTGATGTTTAACAATAGATAAATCTACATAATGGTAACACAAACATAATATATTAAGGATATTAAGTAAATAAATACTAACGATAATAAGAAATCTTCCGACGGGAAGCGTCTGAAATATATATAAACATGTCTGCCTACGTCTCATAGGAACGAAAAACAATTACTGAAATATATCAGAATATAACATATTAATTTGATTGAAAACTATTTACTATATCTAGTACTGTAATTTTTAATGAATAAGAATTCTTTTTTTCTCATTCACTCAAATATTATAAGTCCAAGAACTTAAGACGAGGGAGGGGGGATTCAACCTAACAAATTTGCAAGCATAACGTATAATAAAGGTCTCATTAAAACAATATTCGGTATTTAAGCTTCAAATAAAGTGGCTTATTGTATACGAGAGTATTGTTTATGTAACATGAATAGAAGTGGGAGTTTACTGAAGGATGAAAACTAAAAAAATGCTAACATCTCGGTTAAAATGCAGGATTGAGAATAAATGTATATAACGATAGTTTATTTATAGAAAAGGTCCTCATTTTCGTCATGTCCTAGGTAGGGTCGATGGATATTTGAAGAAAAATTTCGAAAATCGCGTCATGAATACGACCTCATAACTGATTTCCTTTAAGGGAAATCTGCTAAAACGCACATAAACACACACACGAAGTGTCACTGTTGCCCAAGCGGATCAAGAATAAATCTACAACAATAACTAAGCTGATTGTAAAAAAAAAAAAAAGGTGCCGGCTCCATCCCCGCCAAGGGAGAACATTAGTTCACGAATTCGCTTGCAAAGCACGCCAGTGTCGCGATGCTTGTGGATTTCCGAGAGCCAAGTGACTATATACGTCGAAATAAATTCAGTCATAATTTCATAATGAGTGTTACGTTGAGTTCCGTTAGTCTACTGGAGACAACTCATTCCAGGTCCTCCTCGGTTAACGGGGGTCGCTCACTGATATTGTGCCTCCCTTCGTAAAACTCCGATCGCCAATCCGTCGACCAAATCTCGTTCGGGAGTGGCTAAAGATCTCGAGTTTCATAATGCAAACCGAATACATTATTCCAAGCTTCCGCTGATCCACAAGCGCTACGGCACTAGCGCGCTCTGGTATCGAGTTACACAACTAATTTTCTTCCTTGGTGGGGTCCTGCACTTAGTTTTACCTTCACGCCTTAACCCACAGGGCCACCGCGACTTTAACTACAAGGACCACAATTTTTGAACATTTTGGGTCTTTTAAAAATTTGTCAACAGTTCTTTTCATGTTAACTTCATTTACATAGGCCTCTCATTACGCTAGAAAAAGAAAATAGTACGAGAGGTTAATTTATTGGCGTCCTTGAAAAATCTGCTTAGTTTTCGAAATACCATCATGGGAGACTTTTTTTTAAACATTATGAAGTTGGGATTTTACAAAAATTCCTTCTCCTGCGGAGTCAAAACATTATGTATGCCAGTTTCAGCAATCTTAACACCTTTCTTTAAATATTTCATGAATTTTATTAGATTTTGTTGGAACCGAGATTTAAACATATTATTTAATTTGTTGATAAATATGAAAACATATAATTTACACGCTCACATATGTATTGAAGGTTCCTGTGAAATGAACGTACTGCAGCAAGATAAGATAAATGCAAGTTTAGTGCCGTTCAATAAAAATAGCTCTAAATAAACCAATTAATTTTGTATTTACTTATTGAGGACCCACTTCTAGAGCGATAACCTCGTACCATTTAATGAACATATATTTAAAACCATTTATATTTTTCTAAGAACTCATGGCGATGGAGATACATTTTCCCACAAAATATTATAAACTTTAACTACGATTTATTTTATTTACTTATACGATTTTGGAAATTTCATCTGTGATTATTGAATCATTAACTATGTGGTTCACTACAATTGTTATTTATTCAAATTATTATCTAAGTTTCTTATACCTTTCTTTTTGAACTATTAGTTAATCTTTACTCCTTTTAACTTTTAACTTTCAACAGTATTAATGAACTGGTTTAGAGATAAAGTGTAATTTCTAGTTAAGTAAAATAATTATCCTTCCATTGCTTTATTGAGGTGCTAATAGGCTTCTAAAGGCTTAGACCTTTAGAGCCACTTTTATAGATTTCCAGTGGCACTTTCCGATCAATAATTGTAGGGCTATTCGACGTCTCCCTCATTGAATTATGTGCACTAACTTTGAAAATGTCGAAAAGTGTCTAGTGCTTCAATAAAACGATTTGAAGGAAATATATTGGTTTTTAAACGAGAGGAGTATCGTGGTGCTTCATTTCCATCACCAAAAAGGTTAATAGTAGAATGGTCATGTAAATGGATAAATTTTACTAATATAGCTAATATAATAATATAATTCTTGATAGGTTTCATAGGTCTAGATATACTTTTATCTTTTTTACAGTATCGAGTTTGGTTGGAGCTGATTATCTTTAAGAGAAATTTGCATTAAGGCCATCCAAAATTTTTAATTTTGCATGGTTTAGCAACAAGACTTCATTCTTTGAATGGATTATTAATTAGCTCTTTTGATTAATGTTATCTTAAATGATTTTATTTACAATTTGTCCTTTGTTTTTCAGTTTTCCGGAAGTCGTAATGGCTCAGCTGGAAAAGAAAAGATGCAATACTTTTTGAGTCAATAAAACTACTCCCAGGTGAAAAATTGCAGGGATGAGGGGGGGGGGTTGATGAAAAAGTGTTTGATTAGGGTTGTGCAAACAAGCCATGTTTGCTTGCGGCAAGCCAGGTTTTGCATTCTACCTTTTATAGTTGTTTTTCTCCTTTTTAATTTTCTATTTGCTTACTCGATGAGTCAGTTAAAAGTGGAGGAGGGACTGCGTGCGTGCTGTTTGCAAATGGGAGAGTGCTGAGCCCGCGAAAATGCGTCGTTCGCGAACGGTTGTGCTCAAGTATGTATATTGACCTTCACGTGGCTTATAGGACCCCAACGTGGCTCATAATGTTACTATTGTCATCAAGTCATGTTTGAGGATTTGCAAACTGATTTCAAGCCAACTAAATATAACTAACATCTAAACTAAGCAGATTTCACACGTGCCGGAATTCTGGATGACTCAGCTACTTAATGTTAACAGTGGTAGACCTAGAGACGTGGAAGACCTAGAGTGATGGGTTCGATTCCCGCCCTGGGCAGTAGAAATTTATTTAGTGACGGACTCATGAAATAAACTCCTTGGGCCTACCCAGGCTAGAAAACGGTGGTAACCTGTAGATAACCCGCCCCAATTAGCCATAGTAGCATAAAGTGGACTTAAATAATAATAAACAAACAAGCTATTAGAAGTGGGGGCTTACTGATGGTTTAGAACACTAAAAATTAAATAACACTTAATATTCGAAAAATATTTTAAAAAATTGTGTGAAAATATTTTCGATACGACTCATAATAACGTAGATATGTTGAATTTTCGAATTTCCCCTCTAACTCCCCTCCTACAGCTGGCCTTATTTCAGCTATTTACGAAAATGTCCTTAAGTGTTGAGTGAAACGTTTAATTATTTATCGTACACACGTCAATAGCTGATTTCCTTGAAGATAAATCTGTCTGTCCTGTAATAAAACTATTTTAACGTCCTGAAGATTACTGAGTTGATAAGCAAAAATTATATTATTGTAAATTACTATATTTTTACAAAAATAATACAATAATGTATATCAAGTTCTCTCTTTGAAGGATTTAAAAAAACATTGTCTTCGAGACACATTGAGTTGAATAACAGCTTCGTTAGGTTATCAAGCCATTGTTCTATGGGTCTACCTCCTTTCTTTCCCCTTCGAGTATTCTATTTAACATGGTCGTGGATGGTTACCTTAATTTGATTCTCTTTCCATATCCCAACTTCGGCAGATAGATAAGTGCGCGATTGGGTTAATAAGCTATATTTGTTGAATATCAGAAAAGCACTAACAATATTAGAACCACCAATGCATTGAAAACGGTTACATCAAATTATTAAGAATGGCACCGGCTCACTACTGGTGGAATTTATTTACTTGTAATCGAACCCTCTGTCACTACCTTGACGTAATGCAGCCACTTTTTCAGTCAAGATTCAAAGGCATAGTAGCCTTTGGCCATATCTTACCTGGCTGATTCGGCTTAGGTTGTCAAAGGTCTTCCTCAACTTGCAAGCTGATGCCAGAGTTGGGAAGTAGTTAACTAATTCCGGTAGTTAGTTATATTTCTAACTAACAACTACAAGTTAATTAGTTGCATTAAGCAAATATAAACTAGAAGTTAGTAGTAGACAATGAGCAACTACATTAGAAATAGTTAGTTTTCTTAACTACCTACTAGTACTAATTAAGAGAAATAGTTAATATTAGCAGATTTCCCTTAAGGGAAATCAGCTATTGAGGTCGTACTCATGACGCGAGTTTCGAAAAATTTCTTCAAATGTCCATCGATCCTACCCAGGAGATGACGAAAATGAGGTCCGTTCAAAATTATATATATATCTATATATCTATATATATATATATATATATATATATATATATATATATATATATATATATATATATAGATAGATATATATATTTGTCTGTTAACGCTCTAGCGGTCGCAATTTTTGTTTGATCGTTACTAAACTCGGAATTTAATCGTTTTATGTAAAAAGAAAGATCAAGTTCGTTAATGGCTGAAATCGGACCAGTGGGAGGGGGGGTTTAGAGGGGGGGATTTTCGAAAATTCGAAATATCTCCGTTACCATAAGTCGGATCAAAAATTTGTATAAAACCAATCTTATTGCAAATTAAATTTACTATAAATATTGTTCTATACATTTATTCTGTATCTTTAATATTAACCGAGATATTTGCATTTGTATTGTGAGTGTGGTCGGCTATGTTCGGGAGTTTCCGCCGAGCGCTAGTGTGGCAGTTTCATTAACTATTCGTCCTCGCGAGAATAGGTTACTACTACTGTTATTATTAGGCAGATTTCTCTATTGTAAAACTTCATGTGGGAAATCTGCTTAGTTTACGCAGCCCCTGCGTGACGGACTTTTTTAACTACAAGTTACTACTTAACTAGTAACAAATTTAGTAAAATAAGATTACTTTTTCTGATTTCTGGTATTTTAAAAAATCGACCCACCCTACTTTCCAAATGATTGCAATAGCCCAATAAGGCTGACCCAGTAAAAAACGAAGTACTTTTACAAGCACCAGTAGTTAATAGTCAAATAATCGCAATAACCAACTACATCTGTAGTTAGTTGTTAAAAACTCTTTACTTCTTCTTTTAATCTGTAGTTGGAAGATGGAAAAAAACTACTGATTACAAAAATGTAATTGGTTGCGGTTAACTATAAACTACAAACGTAATTATTAGGAAGTTGTAGTTAGCAGTGACTAGATATAGTTTCAATTGGCTCAACTCAGACGCAAAATACAAGTTATTTATTGAATTAGTGTAACTCAGTCGGACCTTGATGTTCACTTATGAGGAATATGTAAAGAAACACACACACACACACACACACACACACACACACATACACACACATACACACACACACACACACACACACAAACACACACATATATATATACACTAAATATGTGTTGCTCATCTACTAAGTAATGTGGTTAAACATTTGAATAATGTTTTGTAAAAATAAGTCAGCACAACATCAATGGCTATATATTTTCAAGATTTTTTTTTTTTAATTGAATGGAAATCTAATCCGAGACTCGTTGCTTATTTTGGCCAGAGTATGTATTCAATCAACTCACCCTTAGAGTTATACCTATCGGATTTTTAAGCAATGGAGTACTAGATAGTTTTGCAGGAGAACCGAATACATTGCTATGCTGATTCAAAACATTTGCCTCTAAACAGAAATATTCAGGCATTTAAAGAAAGTGTATCTTCTGGTGAGCTCTCTCAATTTATATGGTTAAAGTGTTGAAATTTGATTTGGAACAGTTTTCATTTTTTTCAAAATTAAGAATTAGTATTATTAAAAGGATAAAATTATTTGTTAGGCTCAATTAAAGCTTTTCTCTTTCACAATATAAGCATTTTTTAAATACATTTAATTTAATATACTTTTATTTCCTATAGTACATTTGGAAGTTTATGTCTCCATATTGAGTGATATACAACAACGTAAATAATCATTAGGGAAACACTACATCATCTACGCGTCCTAAATAAATACATTTCGCAACACACATCATTAGGAATACCAATAAGAAAATAATGAAACATTTATAAATATTTGTATTTTAAAATGTAAATGGAATATATGCAAACTTAATAAATAATTGTGAGCCTTACCCGATGGTGTACTGCTATGTAGAACGTAGGGGAGTAACTGGTGGGCAGTCAGAACATAAGGTCCTGTATAATATAAGACATCGATATTCCTTGCCTTATGTGAGATTTTTTATTCAAGATTCCACCCCTACACGACAATTTGTCTAGGACTATCTCTAGCCATTGTGCAACATTAAGTTGCCTCCCTTCCATAATTTGATGATGTTAATTTATCTTATGCTCACCAACGTGGTAACCATTACCATAGTTACTCCGGCCCAGTACAGCCTAGCCTTTAATATCCGTTCTGCCTGAGCCATGCATCAACCGTTAGATAAAACACTCTATAAACCCCGGTGCGGCGAGGTATTGGATAGCTATCCTTCTCCCAGGATTGGCTATTGCTCATTGTAACTCCACCAGTAGAAAATGAATCCACTCCATCATGCCCAAGAATTCTTACAATCCTTTCTGAAATAGCTCCTAAGTACAAAAAGTCCGTCACGCAGGGGCTGCGTAAACTAAGCAGATTTCCCACAAGAAGTTTTACAATAGAGAAATCTGCCTAATAACAACTGTAGTAGTAAGAAACCTCTAAACCTAAACATTATTTAGGGCGTAATAACCCAGTAGTTTCTAGCCCCAAAAAACAGTTAACCTAACCTCTAAACCTATTCACGAGGGACGAATAGTTATAGAAACGGCCGCCAGAGCTCTCGGCGGAAAGTCCGAACATAGCCTACTGGTGACCACACGAAGAATACAAATGCAAATATCTCGGTTAATATTCAAGATACAGAATAAATGTATAGAACAATATTTATAGTAAATTTAATTTGCAATAAGATTTATTTTATATAATTTTTCGATCCGACGCATAATAACGGAGATATTTTGAATTTTCAAAAATCCCCCCTCTAAACCCCCCCTCCCACTGGTCCGATTTCAGCCATTAACGAACTTGATCTTCCTTTTTACATAAAACGATTAAATTCCGAGTTTGGTAACGATCAAACAAAAATTGCGACCGCTAGAGCGTTAACAGACAAATATATATATATATATATATATATATATATATATATATATATATATATATATAATTTTGAACGGACCTCATTTTCGTCATCTCCTGGGTAAGATCGATGGACATTTGAAGAAATGTTTCGAAACTCGCATCATGAGTACGACCTCAATAGCTGATTTCCCTTAAGGGAAATCTGCTAAAACTAACCTCTTAAGTTGAATCAAGGTACGTATAAGATAAGGTAGTGCCATTCGCGAGTAGCCAATCAGAATGCAGCAAGCCTCTACGCCACTGGGCTGCAAGATTCGTGGCGGACAAGCCGAAATACGATCAATATAAGCAGATTTCTGATTAATTTGGCGAATAAAAAATTGTTAAAATGGTATATGTCTGTAAATGATACAAATTACTTTAGTTGAATATATTTTATTTCAAATAAACCATGTACAAATTAGATTCCATTAAAAATAAATACATAATAGTTCCTTAAAATTTATATATGTTGGGTTACATTTAAAAATCGTAATTTTTCTAGGTAATTAGCACAACAAAAAGTAAAACTTTACTATAATAAGATGAAATCTCCAAAACATGAAAACAGTAATGACTTCTATTATACAAACAAATAAAAGTTAATAAAATTGAGATTAACCAAGCAATAAACAATGATACCCAGTTAAAAATGAATAAAAATGACTAAATTATTTTAAACATCAGCTAGTCAATATAGGTACAAGATTTTTAAAGGTTATCATTGGCATGTAGTCCTCCTTGTAATAAAAAGATGCTTATATTTAGTCACTGGAATCCTTGGTTCCAGTAGCATCCTTGTGAAGAGAATGGCACTGATGTTGGAGCATATGCATTGAAACCGCACTGTCCCATAGAATAACTAACTGTGGAGGAAACATGTAATATCATTAATGATAGACCATGGGAAATAAACTCCTATAGTGCTCTATAGAAAACACTACAAGAAGATAATTCTGTTACTCAGACTTTAAAACTTATCTTTTTTTTTAAAAAAAAGCTGTCATTGGCTTGTAGTCCTCCTTGTAATAAAAATATGCTAACATTTTGAGCCGCAGGGAATCCCTGGTTCCAGTAGCATCCTTGTGAAGAAAATGGCACAGATGTTGGAGCATATGCATTGAAACCGCACTGTCCCATAGAATAAATAACTGCGAAGGAAACATGTAATATCATTAATGATGGAGCATGGGAAATAATCTCCTATAGTGCTCTATAGGAAACACTACAAGAAAATTATTCTTTTCTTACATTTTAAATCTTACCATTTTAAAAGCTCCCATTCGCATGAAGTCTGTCTTGTCCAAAACAGTTGCTGCTGATATTTTTTGAGTGTATGCTCTGAATTTGAGCTTTAAATAATATTGGATAACAAATCCTTTCCATTTCTTTTTTCACTGCATTTTTTCTTCTTTTTGCATTTTTATCTGGTAATTAACTGTTAGCAATTTAGTAACTCTCTTTTTTAAATTAAAGTTATTACTTTCTAAATTTTTTACTTGGATCAGCAAGGACTTTAATTGGGATTCATATTCAGCAATTTTTTCCTTTAAGAGAATACATCCATCACAATCAACTTCTTCTGTATTACATGAAAAATCACTTTTCAGCTTTTTGGGAGAAATCTCATTAATGAGACGCAGGGCACGTTGAATTATTTCACGTTTTTTACTCCTACAGTCTCTAGATGTTTCACATTTTGAGTCAGAAGTAGAGCTAGTAGGTGTTTGTTTACTTACGGACGATACTGGTAAATTAAGATGCGGCACAGATTCTTCTTTTAATATCAATCTATTAGGAACATAGCCTAACAATTCTGCTTGTAAATTCCTTTGGTAATCACTATCACTGAAATGTTCTGAACAAACCCGAGCAAAAGTAGGATTAAATTTCAAATCTCCTCGTCTACACAGAACTATCCACTGTTTCTTAATTTCTTCGTTTTTCGGGAACCGTTGATAAGATACAGACTTGCCTGTTCTCCTAGAGTTGTTGGAACATGTTGCCATAGCACACTCACTCATTTTGAAAAAAAAAATCACTTATAACAATGGAAAATAAAACAATTAACTAAAAACACAACGATGCTCACGATGTAAACAAAGCTGAGTGCAGCCCAGTGACGTCATGCGCCAAAGTCGCAAAAATTTTTGATCTGCGCACCTGCCGAATGGCACCCCTCTGGGTTGAATAAGCTCCCAAACGCCTTAAGGGAAATCAGCTATTGAGGATCTACCCATGACAGGATTTTTGAAAAATCTCTTCAAACGTCCATCGATCCAACAAAGGGGACGGTCTGTTGAAAACTACAAATACACACACAGATTTATATATATATATATATATATATATATATATATATATATAATTGTCTGTCAAAGTTCTAGTGGAGTAGTGCGGAAGTAAAGGGGGAATTCGAAAATTCAACATATCTCTGTTATTGATAGTGGGATCGTAAAATGTTATAGAATCGATCTTGTTTAAGTATTGATGTTCTACAACTGTTGTTCTATGCATTGTTTCGTAAATCAAGTATAAAACGAGTTATTTTTACTTCCTTGTTTTCTTATGTAACCTCCCTCCCACTACTCATCGGTTTATTCCATATAAATAGAGAATATGTGGTGAGGGGAGATCACTAGCCTGTTATACCAGCACAAGGGGAATCTTCATAATTTACGCAACCCCTGGATGATTTTTGATTTTATAGTTCCTCATTCAAAGCTGTAATTAATCGCGTGCTTAAAATGTTCATTGATATCCTATAGGGCCTCAGGTCTGCTATGTGAGTTAAGGAATCGGTTTAAATATCAGTTGGTAAACCTAGTGTCGTGAGTTACATTCTCACCTGGGCAACAGGAATTTATTTAGTGATGAACTCGTTAAATAAAATCCTTTTTCTCACCCCGGCTAGAAAAGATTGGTAAGCTGTATATAACCCAACACAGTTAGCTTCAGTAGCACAAAGTGGACTTATAGCAAGCAATATATCAGTGTCCATTGAAGCCAACATGTTCGGTAAACTTTGCTTCTATAAGAGTTCCTTGAATATCAATTTTACTCTGTGACTCTGCACATAGATGTAACCGCAGAAACTATTTTCCAACCCTTCATGCAACTATGTGCCACAGATATTAAGCTGATCTTAAATCAATATCTGTTATCTAGTCAAGCTGAATTCCTCTGAGACGGGGACTAGTGGAGTGTGATACCGATAAAGCTGGGAAGTGATAAAACCGCTTCATGCTAACTCAGATATCTGTTCACATTTACACAAATTCAATAGTAATCTGGAGATAAAGAGATCATTAAAAATTCTATTAGGGATTTTGTCTGTCACTGCGTATGCTCCAGTTCACAGCATATATTTGTTTACTTGTTTGCGATTTTTTTTTTCCAAAATATTGGAAATTCTAAATAAAGTAGAATATTTGCAATGGGGCTTTATTGAATTATAAAACAATTATTATTTTCTCAGAATAAACTCTATACCCCGTGGGAAGGGTAGTTTTATCATTTTAAGCATCTAAAGCAGTGGTATATTTAAACAAACTACTTTTCTACTTTGTTGGGTAGCATGGAGTTGCTTAAATGCTACTTTAGAAACTTTGGCCATTATATACATTTATAATAGGAGATTCCACTTGTTGAATTATACCATTAGGGACTTAGGTGTACTTGTTATTAGGTTAATTCTATTTACCTTGGTTATTCTAATGGGAAAAGTGGATTTGCTGTCCATATTTCATGAATATTTTGAACAAATAAGACCATTTAGCCCTTTTAATGAATTGTGGGTATTTAAGAACTATTTATCTAATTTAGTACTCCAGTCGTTAAAACATTAAATATTTTCCGCCGTACTTAGTGAGCTCCGTAAAAATAATAAATTTATTTGAACCATTTTTCGTCCAATACAGAATATCTTTAGAGGCCACCGTTCTTTCTTTGTAATTTAAACAACTACTATATGCGGGAGTCCTGTAGTTTAATAACTGAATATTGCGGGAATATTTGCATTACTAAAAATAATGGAAATAATAAAAGTCCGTCACTCAGAGAATGCGTAAACTAAGCAGATTTCCCACCTGCTGGTATAACATACTAGTAATGTCATCTCACCATATGAGTAGTAGTGGGGGTTTACTGAAGGCTAAAAACAAGAGAGTGCTAATAGCTCGCTTAATAGTTAAGTTAATAGAAAATGTATAGAGCGTCAATAGTTTAACAAATTTGGTTCTATAACATTTTTCACTACTAACAATATTCCACTATTCCAGGTCCTATTTCCGCTAAAACAAAATATGACCTTTCTTTTTTTTGGGGGGGGGGGATCCGAAAATTCGAAATACCTCTGTTATAATGAGCCTAATCGTAAAATGTTATAGAACCAGACTTCCTAAACTATTGAATTATTTTTCAGTAACCCCAACCCCTCCCCACGGTCTCCCCCTACGCAAAAGTATGCAGATGAAAATCAGCATAGTTTTTGCGACTCCTGCGTGACGTACTTTTTTAGCTTGTTTGTTGTTTCATAAGGTTTTAGGGCGAAATACTACTAGGTTGTATTGGCCCGGTATTATTTCTATCTTGTTTTTTATAAGTACCTGAATTTTGTGAGTAAGTTGTGTTTATGTAAGTTGTAAATATGATATCGACATTTATATCGTTATAACCATTTATAATTTCAACTACATCTTAATTTTGATTTATTTACCATTGGGCAATTCTTACAACTTATGTTTACTAAGGATGATTGGAACGTTTTTTTTGTCTTTGTTTATTTATTTCTTGTTGTCTTAAATTAGTGTGTTTCTCTTGTAACCTCACGATATCCAACTTCCTACACCAACTTCGACTCTAGAAGTAAGTAGCTTAAAACAGGACTCAAGATGGCGTCCCCCAATCAGCTGATCCTTATCAACCATTGCCATCATAATCAATATTCATAAAACCCTATTTTATAATTGAATTTAAACTTATTTTCTTACGCTATATGAAACCTTTCCTCCTTTTCCCTATGGTTCTTATGACTTGTTGTTTATGTGTGCTCTACTACTTCTGCAGCTATTTTCCCACCATTTTCTACTTCATGCTAAGCCGTCTTTGGAGCACTTAAAAATTACCCCCCCCCCCTCTCCTTCCCCGATTGTCCTTCTTAACTATGAATCCGCCGTATTTTCCACTGACAAAGAAACTACTGTTTTTCTCACTGACAAAGGAACTAGTGCTTTCCTCAAATATTTCTTTGCCAATCCTTTTCCTTGTATTTCTTTCTTTACTTAATGTTTATTTATTTCCGATATTTGCTCCCCAACAATATTGAAGTAAGACATTTTATAGATTTTTTAT